>CM043712.1:26821343-27192455 GCA_023969325.1 Oryzias curvinotus | reverse complement strand
TGCTGGGTAGCAACTGAGGGCCATCACAGCTTAAGTTTTAATTTTTTTACATTTGTACAACGGTGGGGCAAACAGATTGTAGCTGAGAGCTCCTCCAGGTAAACAAAAACCGTTTGAATAGCTACTTTAAAGGAGAATAATTCTAACATGGGCTCAAGTTGTCATTCGCTGACCAGCCTACAGCAAAATACTTTAAAAGAATTGACTAATCAACAGAACATGCGACATGTTGTGCATTGTGCAACTAAGTCACACAAGTAAATGGGACATACGTTCTTGCCACATATTACTGGAGGGGCAATGCTCCGCTGATGTGCCACTGCTCATAAATCCAAACGTGTACGCTGCAGCACAGCGAGCAGAACTCAGCTGAAAAGGAGCTCACGTGTGGATAAAACCGACTGATCTACAGGCAAATAAATGAAGGTACTTTGTCTTTCACCTAATGTCATTAATCAGGTGACATTTTATCAATATTTTAAATTATTAGTTTTGAGTTTATAAAAAAAAAAGATTAATATGTGAATGCACGGTGGAAAAAAACTCTGAAATTAATAACACCGATTAAGCTCGCCCTCCCTTCATTCACCAGCATACCTGTATGAAGTCTATAGTTTAGTCTAACCTGTTTATTGAAGCTACAGAGCGCTCAAGCACACAGTTTTTACACAGTTTCTAATCATCCCTTGGGGACAAATCCAGTGTTTTTGAATTGAGCTGAGGTTACGGCAGCAGTTGAATGGTTGTACTCTGTGTCTGGAAAAGAGCCCCCTGTTTTATTACGAGGCTCAGTGATCGACTAGAACTACTCACAGTAACTACTCACAAATGGTACTAAGACAACCTCAACCATAAAAGTCAAGACATGTTTCTAAAAAAAAAAAAAAAAAAAAAAAAAGCTCATATCTAAAACTTTCACTCAGTCGTTTTTTCAGGACATTGAGACAAATAAGTGCTAATAAATGTAGATTGATCACATTGAAAGTTTTGCCTCTCAGAGGGCTTCTCTTAGCAGCAAAACTAAGTACTGCAGAGTCGACGTCGCTGCAGACGATCAAAGTCGGTAATGCAGCCTCGGCTGTCATTATACACTTTTCTATATCAACTCACTTTTCTATGCTGCCTCTTTCCTGCCGTGCTCACTGCTTCCTTCCCCAGATTATCCACTCAGATCCTTTCAACGCACAATGTTCAAAGCAGCAGCCTCTAAATCAAAGCACATAAAGTGAGAGACGAGGTAATCAGTTGCCTTTTAGAAGTCTTTGATTTCCTCCTGGTCTCATTTTTTCTCCACGTTTCGCTTTTCCTCTTTTCCTCCCCAGGAGGTCTAAATCTGGAATCCGAATTCAGGAGGTTCATGCAGACCACATAACACAGCTCAGCCCTCCACAACAGACGAACCCCCCCACACATACACACCACCACCACCACCACCTCCCCTATTCTTGCCTTTTCTTCTCCCCTGTCTCTCAGTCCCACATCGCTGAGCAGTACACAGCCAATTAACGTTAGTACATGCATGATTTAGCTTCTCCCCCTCTCTCTGTGGCTTCAAACACAGCCTGTACATTCAACTTCTCCACAAACAGATGACCATCGCCCCCCAAGCTGAGGTATCGACTACTTCGATCCATGATGTGAATTAAGGTGCTGGTCAGGTCCAAGTAAAGCCAACCAGGGGGGAGCAACTCTCTTTTTCCAGAGTATGGGGCTCCACTCAAGCCCAAGGATTTTGTTTGAATTATTTAAACCTTCCTACCCCTAATTCATTTTTTAATGGCTCCAAAATCCCATCAGAAAGGAGAAACTCCCTCCTCCACCCAATACAAAGTGAGGAGACTTTTGAAAGCTCCATGAAAAGTTTTAGCAGCTTTTTTTTTTTTTACTTTCTTTTATTTATTTATTTTAAAGTTATTGATAGTTTCAACACATTTAGGCTGCTGTGAATGTAAAAATACAGACTTTTACTAAAGAAGAAGTCATGTAAGGAGAGGCTTAATTCTAACATTTGTCTGAGTGAAAAGTCCTTTGATTGAGCAAGAACAAGAAGTTGAGAAATTGCAGCTGAAGTGGCCCCGGCTGCTGGTCTTTCTGTGTGCAGTATCTGCAGCATCAGCAGCAGGCCAACAATTTAAAAAGAGTCTTGTGAGCGACGGAGAGGAGCAAAGAAACGGGCCCCTAATAAACCACAGCAGATGCATGAAAGGCCTCGTACCTGAGGGTGTGTACCTACATATACTTATTATTCATTACTCTCCGTGCCACATTATTACTTGGCAGAATCAATATGGCAGGACCGCAGAACACAGAAATAGCAGCATTAGGCATTCAGCTCAGCTGCTTTAGGAGTTACAAGCTGCTTTTAACTGAAGAAACTGGATGTGTATGTGTTTGACTCAAAGAAACAGGACCCGTCTGTTGTTTGGGGGGTATATTGATGCACGTACGTGACACTAAAGCAACTATACCCTTGACAAGCTCCTCTGTGAGCTTGTTCATACAGAGTTGCACATGGTGTTGGGAGTGTTATTTGATCATTTGAACTAAAAAGGGGTAATGTTTAAGACAAACTTACTTTTCCAGGGTCATCCTTGGAGCGAGGCACTTTAAGAAAACACTTGTTCAAAGACAGGTTGTGTCGTATAGAATTCTGTGGGAAAAGGACAAAAGAATTACAAAGTGATTAAAATAACATTTAAAATGGCTTTGCCGTGCTCTTTACAATCTATAGACCCACATAAAAAACCTGTGGGGCTTAACCCTAGAGCACTATCGCCGGGTGATTTTCACCCGAGCAAAACTATTTATATACATTTCAATATGTCGCGTGTCAAGGAGTCTGTGCCTTCACCTGAGAAGTTTCACATGTCCCAGGAATGGGTGGCCCAAAGACCAAGTTTCTAACAGGTTTTTATTATTCTTGAGCATGCTTTTAGGAACTTGCCATGTTTTTCTTTTTCATTTAGTTACACATACCACAGTTGGAAATAAAAGAAAAGCACTCTAATTTATCATGTGTTGTCATGTTTGGATCTATTTTTTTATGGCAAGTACTTTTTGTTGGGTATTTTATATCGGGTAAAAATTACCCGGCAATAGTGACAGTGTAACTTTTTATAACAAAAGTGTTATACTACTGTTTTTTTGTTTGTTTTTTGTATCCGTCCATCCATCCAATTTCTAAACCTGCTTTATTTATTTTGAAGTCACAGGGTTCCTGGAGCCTATCCCACCATGGGGCAAAGTCAGAGTACACACTGGATGGTTCGTCAGTCTATTGTAAGCTAAGAAAGGGTCATTTTTAAGCCCGCTGAATCCTTTTCAGGGCGATGCTGGAGCCTATCCCAGCTACTGTTGAGCAAAGTCAGATTGACTATTGTAGGGTGAAACTCAACCTATTGATTCAATTTACAATATACGTATTGATTGTATTGATTTACAAATATGGTACAAATACGGTAAAGGCAGAAGATGCTTTCTAGATCAACTTTTGGCACTTCCATAGTTAAATGTGGGAATCATAAAAATCAATAGTAGTAGGGCTGCACGATATGAGGAAAACTCGCGATATGCAATATTGGTGATTAATATTGCGATAATCATATAATTTGTGGTATATAAAAAAAAAGAGGAAAACAATCAAAAACATCTTTCCCATTTCTTTGCATTTCTTTGCAAAAATGATATTCCAAATGACACTCGTGGACATAGGAGGCGAACATCTAACATAATAAGACTCCATCTGATTGGTCAACAACATGAAGGGGTCCATCCGATTGGTCAAATGCAAAAAAGGCATTTATTTGATTCGTTAAATGCTTCAAGTTGCCATAAGATTGTTGTAGCACATTTAAGGTAACCATTTATTGCAATTTTCGCTGTCTTTTGCGATATGCATATTGCACAGCTTGATATTGCGATAATGATAAATTTGTGGTATATTGTGCAGGCCTCAATACTAGTATTTCCTTCCACAATCTTTGACCAAGCAACCTATAGCATATAAAAAAAATGGTCACTGTCCGCTTTAAAAGGTGAGATCCTGCCATTTTTAAAAGTAAGGCAGTGACAAACACCGTCAGTTTTAAACTGAAGATAATTCCTGATAAAGTTACTTATCCAGGATTAATCCAGCTCAGATTTTCAATGGACACAGGAAACAAAACCTACTCACACACCGACTAATCACCACAAATACAAAATTGTCTGTTTACTCCTATAATGCTTAAAAAATAGCTACAAGGTCAAATCCAACATTAACTATTCATTTAAAATTATATTTAATCTCCACTTTGAATTCAACAGTAAAACCAGAAGAGTGTTGGGATTCAAAAACAGCGCCGTGTTTACAGTCCAACAATTTAAATTCCCCCCCATATTTGAGCAGTATGCATCGCCTAAGATGCTTGTAGAGCCCTGTGCTTGGTTTAGAACGGCTCTGGCTTTGGGCTGGAGTCCTGGTATTTGAAAGCAGAGCAGGCTTTCATTTTGTAGTCCTAACCATGAAAGAGGGAAAACAGACAAGCTGCTGTGCTGCAGAACCAGACAGGTGTATTGATTATAAAATGAGGCATCTCTCCTCTGTAAGACACACTGAACCTGAAGATTAAAAAGTGAAGCTGATGTACATGAATTGCTTATAGATGGCTGGTCAACGCTGGGCTGTATGTATGATGATGACATCACAGGGATTTGGGAGGTTCCACTACACGGAGATGTGGTCTGAACACAAAGATCCATTTGAGTTTCCAGTTTTCTATAAATTTAATCATGGAGTTACTTCAAACGTTTGACCTGTAACATATTAGATTTTCTGTGATATTGACAATTAAAATGATGTATACGATGTTTCTGCTTTCTCTGCCTTTGCTGCCGAGTCATGGATGCAAGACATTCTCCTGTTAACAAAAAAATCATCATTTCTAGGTTACTGCAATGTTCTAAGATTGGCTGCACATTGTTTTAAGCCTGTGTGTGAGTCTATCTAGGGTGTAGGTATAAGAAAAAGGAGGAAGGAAAAAGGAGGAGAGGAAGGCCTTAAAAGAGGGGCCCACAACTGTGCGCGCTAGCCTGACACGAACCTGTTCTCCCTTCAGGCTCCCCTTCTCCACTCATCTGCTGCTGCTAATTAATACCACTGGGGAGGTGGAAGGGAAAGATAGACTGATGGGAGGAATTTATTTTCCCTCTTCTCGCTGGTTATACCTGCTCCAAACCAGATTTGTTTCTCCTACAAAAACCGTCTTCTTTTAAGATGTTGAAGGAACCCTGTCCACCTCTGCTTCACCCTAATCCTCCAGAAGAAATGCTTCAGCGGTTTTTAGCTGCTTTACTTAGCGGGTCACTGACTGTTTGAGGCCATCCATCAAGAAAAGACGTGGAAGTCGGATGGTGGAGAGAGGAAGCAGGAAGGCCACCAGCATAATCATTTATAGGGATTTGGGGGCTGTTGGGGGGGATTTACTGGATCGCCTCCTTCCTGGCTTTGATAGCTGTGACATTTGTAATTAATTTTTATTTTTACTCTATATTTTGTCATTTAAGGAGATTTGCTCACCTGGGCATCATTTAAACCACCTCCACATTTCTCACAAGAGTAAATTGGAGGGTAAACATACAAAAAACTATTTTTAATCACAACTAAGCTATTGAAAAACGTCAGACAGTTCTTGTGCTGTTCTTAAATCAGAAGCCAAAGTGGGTCTTGATGTTGCACTTGGATGTGGCTGGAGAGGTCTGTGGTTTTGAATCCTCCAGCTATAAATATCAAAATTCTCATAATTTCTTTTATCTATTTGTGTGTTGAGCACAGCAGCTATGCCGAAAACGGGAGATGCATTTATGATGCTTTTTGAAGACACACTCCAATGAGAATTCAGTGTTTTTTTTTTAGCATTTTCTTGTGGCATTTTTCTCTTGATGGAGGACATATATATAAAGAAAATTAAGCTTAAAACAGCATTTCTGAGTACTTGTTTATTCAAATGGTTGTTTCTTTTTTTTTTACGTTTGGATCAGGGCTAGTGTGAAAGTTAAGATTAAATATTAGTCTGAATGTTTAAATTTGGTAGATGTTTTTGGAACTGTGAAGGGAATGATCGGTTTCTGTCCGTGACATGAAATGATTTTGGAAAACGGAAGCCATATTTTTAAAATGATAAATATGTACATGATAAACAATACAACGTAAAGGTTTTGGAGCCACTTCACTTTAAAAGAATCCCATATATCAGATAAGAAATATGAAATAAATAAAGATTTTTTGGGGAAAATAACTATCAATTTTTTTGCAGAAAAAAAAGACAAAAAATAAGAATCTCTACAAATGTACTAAGACTTTTTAAAAACATTTTATATGATCTGATGTGTTTGTTTTTGTTTGAATATACATTCCTAAATCTCTAAAGCCGCAAAGAGATGTTGTTTGTATTCAAACAACCGTAAATACTTTATTTTCGGTTCCAGACAGCAAATTCTCTCAGTAGATGTATGATTTGCAGTGCAGTGAAATAATATAATCTGATTCAGTGCTATGTCTGTTTTCCACCCACTCTTGCCCTGCTTGATTAACCATCCTTTTTATTTATTTATTTTTTTAACTCAGCTGGGGTAACATTCCTACCCTTTACTGCCCCATAACACACATCATGGTTCTATCCTTACAGGCACATGCAGGATGTAGAGAAGCCATTTGTGCAGCATCTTGGATCTGACAAAGTTAGAATGGTTACATGAAGGTTAAGCATGAATGATTTCATGACAACCTTGAATCTAAAAAATGAGAATTGTGGTAATAAATATGTTTTATGAAAAGGAGAATGAAGGAGAACAGAAGTTGTACAAAAAGCTCCATGGGTGCCGATGAGGTTTTCAAGAATCAATGACAAAATTTCTGAAATGTGTTTGTTTGCATGCAGAAATGAAAAGATGCTCGTTAAAGCAGCCTGGGGGGGTGGTCTGGCTACAGGCAGGAATTCTGTTTGTGTGTGTATGAATGCAATTACCAAAGAAACAGGTCACACAGAGACAGGAGACATTACGTAAGTGGTGAAGTTTGGAGGATTTAGGCTATGACAACTGAGGTTAACACAAAGAGGCAACATAGAAAAGTCTTTATTCTGAAGTGAATTTAACTTTGCTCAAAGTAAATTAAGTCAAGCTAGGATGTGAAATTCTCTTTATGGCTACGGGGCCTTTCAAATGACTGGAAAAGTGTTTCAATTTAAAACTGACAAATTAACCTTTGTTTTTTCTAACATTATTCCTATATTTTTTGCCCATTTAAACTCAGACTAGGAGGAAAGCCCCGAAAATCATCCATCCACCAATTTTCCACATTGATTTAATGCCTTTCGGGGTCACCAGGTTGCTGGAGCCTAACCCAGCTACTGTTGAAGGCGGGGTACACCCTCTGCGATTTGCCATTTCATCGCAGGGTCGCCCTACCAACTGCTCATGTACAAAAAAAGCCTTTAAGCAATAAAAGAACATAAGGAATGCAATAATTCACTTTCTCCTGATTCAGTTTAAACCTCAATTTTTGGGTCACAGTTCTGTTTTGGTTCGATATGATTAGTGTATTACATAACAATAAGTAAAAACTAATAGAAATAAAAACAAAAATTTGCTTCAAAATTTGCTAATAAACAAGTTACAGTAAAGTAAAACATTTCAGTTTGCATATACCAAGCATGGTGTAATATAATAAAATATTAAATGAATATGTAAACATAGTGGTATACATTGGGAATGCAACGATTCGGTTTAACATATGGTTCGATTTTTAAACAGAGAATTCTGACAACCCTAAAACATATACATATATATGATATATTGCATGATGCGCATAGCGTATCAATCCATATTTTTATCATTAGAAACATTTAAAATTATGCAATCTAATGTCTGAAAATGATTAATGTATATTAAACTGTTCTTGTGTTGAATTCCAGGCGTAGACTTCAAGGGCCCTTTGATTTGTTGCCCTGTGTGAATCTAAAATGCTATAAATTTTCTTTAACAGCAGAATTCTGCCTCTATACTTATGTGCAGCTTAAGCAATGTGACATGAGGGGATATCAGGCATGAGAAAAAAAAAGCTACAAAAAGAAAGATGTGATTTCCTTTAGTCATAAAGTAAGCAGGACCGCTGTTTTCTTTATGATTTATCATTGTGTCAGCATGGCAGCTACAGCTCATCAACAGGTAACTAAGTCTTTGTCACACCTTGGTTATCAAAGAGAAACCTAAATACCTGTAAAACTATAAACACTAAAGCTGTATGGAGCTTCTTCCATAATTACTTTAATATAAACTCACTGCACCTTAAAATGCAACAAAATGTTCTGGTTACTCGACTCTGAGCTGGCGGAAGATATAATGCGAGCATCTGCAGCATTTTTATTCACTATAGCACATGGGTGTAGACCTCTAGGTTGAATGAAGCTTTGTCAGATATAATGTTTTGGAAAAAGATGTCAGTTCAAGAGGCATAAAAAAAGAAATGAACCAAAATATTGGAAATCTGTGAGTGTCTTCTCAACCAGGTCAAATGTAACCTTTTGTTTTCTGTATGTTGTCGGGGGTCCCACTGAAATCGCAGCACAAATGTACGTTTGATGGAAAATTGGAGTCAAAGGGCAAAATGCTAGCCGGACCGGTTTTTTTGACCTAAGGAGGACCTAAGTCTGCATGAGTAAGCAGAACAAGGGAAAAAAAATGTGGGGAAAGTGGTGCAGCCCATGTGCTCCTTAAACAAGTGGGGATTAAAAAACTGAAAACAAAAACTGAAGTACTGAAGTGAGGGGAAATAGAAAGTAGCAAATAAAAGGGTGGGATGTAGCAGAAACTTTCAGGGTATGACTGGAGTAAGAGGTAGGTCAATGGAGGATGCCAAGAACAAAGAAAGATAGAGCACAATAGAATTACTGGCATCATTTGCTATGTTCACAATGGGTTAGGGTTGTGAACGTGCATTCAAGCGATCACTTTCAATGAAAAGTCTATGTAATTTCACATACATACGCAAAGTTTTTAAGTCCTTTTTTGAGCTCTATGAACAAAACGCACGACCACTGAACGCGCGTTGAAGGTTAAACCAGTTGAGCTTTGACGAATCAGGGACTGGGCTTTGATAGTGAAGTATGGGTAACTTACCTTTCAATACACTGAATTGTATCAGACTAGAGCTGTGAAAGAAAAGTGATTTGCATCACTTCGATAATTCTCACCAAGCCTCTTCCAGCTGTGAGTAAATGCACTAGCAGTGAGTTGAAACAGTCCGATGTGAACACCATAAACTATTATTCAAGAATGCCTGTTTAGTGTGTTCCTGGATGTGCATCACATGCCCGGTGTGTACGCAGCATTAGATCTGTGTCTCCCAGTCTTCTAAAATCCCTTTATTAGGATCACTGAGTAAGAAAGTGTCAACACAAAGTTCAGATCAACTCAACTCTGCAAATCATTCATTCATTCATTCATTCATTTCTTCCGTTTGTCCCATTCGGGGTCAAAGGCAGGGGACACCCTGGACAGGTTGCTAGTCTGTCGCAGGGCATCACGCCATTATCACCCCATTTGGTTTCAGTTTCTGACTCTTTAAACATTTTTGGGTTGTTTATACCCATATAGAATTGATTTAATTTGCTGGAGCTTTCAATATCTAATGCTAAATGTACCTATCTGCATTGCCCAAGCAAAAAGACTGTATCTGGAACTGTATCAGGCACATACAGTCGTTCCACCATTGTTTCCCTTATAGATGAAGGCTGTCAATCACCACATGGTCTTGGATGTCTGCACGGTTCATCCAGAGTATGATGTCCAGCATTACAACTGGGGAAGATTTGTCTTTTTTTAATCGCTAAGATGGATAACCATACTTATGTGACAGGAAAGATGTTCCTAAACGAGGAAAGAGAATTAAAGTTTTGCATTTTGCTGCATGACGTTCGTCAGGGATTTATTGCGCAAAGTTGGGGTGTGTTCTCTATAGGTATACTGGTCTCCTTAGATCCTTAAAACAACATATTTCCAGCATCAACAGAACATCTCTGAAATTGCAAAGAAAACTTCTGCCAAAACTTTGCTAGTACATTCCCAACTATCAGGTTTTTATTCCCTTTTTGCAGCTTTTTTTCAATCAGGTCGTTGGTTCTGTTGCAACTCCTTCACAATGAAATTTTAAATTAGAAAGTATTGGATCTGACAGCTTGTTCTCTTTTCGAACCGGCCCCAAATTGATCAAATACCTTTTATTCCTTAAGCTCTGGTACCTCTAAATCTCATATTGGATCTTTTATTCATGTCTTCTGTTTAGTGAGTCTCTTTTACCTTTCTACCTCAATATATGGGCATCAGAAGAAGAATAGAAAAAAAAATACACCAGTGACTTCGGCACTACAAAGGCTTCAAAATTTATAGATGCCGTGGTCATTAATCAAAGTTGACTGGAGTAAATGTTTCACAGTCAGCCATACATTTTCACAAATTTTTGTGTAGAGTACAAAATGTTTTAAGAGGGCTCAAACTGTTTTTACTTTTGGAATTGCTGTAAATCCCATGAAATTTGTGTTTTTGGTCTTTTTAACATGTTCTTGTGGCATTTTTCTCAAGATGGAGGACATATATGAAGAAAATTTAGATTTAAATTGCATTTTTGAGTATTTCTTTATTCAAATCATGGAAAACAGTAATGATAGTAAATCATGGTAAATCAGGAGCAGACAAAAAAATGCAGTTGGAAAAAGTTTGTATGCGTGATGTAGAAGCTATTATAGTAAGCCAAAAGCTTCCTTCTCTGCTCCATTCTGATGCATCCACTTGTAAACAAATAGATCCATGTGCGTCTTGGTTTTCCTCGTCAGAACTGGCATCTGGCTCAAAACTGTACAGCTGGATAGATACCATATTGCTCACCATTTTTGTTGCACTGGTAATGTTAGGTTGGTGTGTGAGGAGCTGTAAGCTAGCGGGAGTGAGTTTAAACAAAGGATTGATGAATGCAGGCTTACTCGCTGCCAACAGTCCCACCCATAACTCAGGCAAATCTCTAGTGAACTCCTGCCACCCTGCAGAAACTATTTCCCCGAAAACTACAGATTTTTTTATTTTGAATAAAGACGGCATAATCATAATTAAAAGACCACTGGGAAAGCTTTCTATATAAATCAATAGATGATTAGTATGGGACTTTATCATTTAAAACACAAATGAAACTTGTGATTAATTTTAATTTCATTTCAATTTATTTAATTCATCATTTCTTTTTAATCACTGGTTATGTAAAAACTGTTTTCATAACCCACCATCGGCAATTCGATTCTAAATCAAACCAATTTGGTAGTTAAGCAGTAATACCAGTTTGTCTTTATATCATGGATGATGGTGATTGCCACTACGACTTTACTAACACACATAGGATCCAACAAAAGTGCTACTATTAGTCACACCTGTCCTTATGGCTAGATATGGGCTGTCTGCTGGTAAACAATTGTCAAACCTGTACGGAGCACGCAAAAGGCTAGCAGGAAATGGCCAAGTCAAAGACTGCTCTGTGAGTCTGTAGATTGAAAATGTTCATGCACATTTTTTCCTACAGGCGACAAGTTGTAATGGAGACTTTAGAAAATGCAAAGGTGAGTAAGGTTGAAGTAGTTGAGACACCCGTGTTGTACGGATATTTAATTTCTTCAACCTCCCTGCAGACTCCTCAAAGGGGCTTGTGAATGTTGTTTACGTGATAAGTGTGTACTCCTTATGCACAGACTGACTGTTAGAAATTAGGACAGGAAACAATCAGGGCGTAGTTTGTGTGGGCACTTACATATGATGTGTACAATGCTTGCGTGCAACATTTGCAGTAAGGGTCCAGTACTTACACTTCACTCATGACCAGAGTGTGGCTTAAGGGAACCATACAACAGCCGTCCCCTGAGGTAGCAGTATGAGCCTTAAGGGAACTGCAAGATAACCTGCACTCCTCTCATAAGATGCAGCAACTCTTCTCTATGACCCTCCACAGTCACAGACAAACCATGAACTTGCCCCACCCATACTGTACAGGTCAACCCCCTTATACAGGTGCATGTGACTAAGGCTTAAGTTTGACTTACAAGTTCTGGAGAAGAAGGACAAAGTGGTAAACCTTTGAGCTAAAATCTTTTTTGACTCTTAGCATAGTATTTGAAGAAAACTAATCAGGACCTTAGAGGTTATACAAGAAAGATGTGAAGGAGTAAGTTAACAGTATATTCTCTAAATCAAGGAAGTTAGAAACATGCGGCACTCACTTTGATTTTGATCTGTGATCCTTTTTGCTGTTGTCACATGCAAGAACACACACAAACATTACATCTTGATGTAGTTTCTTTGTGGGAGAATGCGATTCAATACAATCATAAAGTTACAAGGCCTTCACCGAAACAGCAGAAGAGCTGCTTCCACAACTGTTAAAAATCTGACAAAATAACCCATCCTTAAGGTTTACTAGAATCCCAATACCTTGATAAAATCACAACACTATTCCATATAAAGAGGCTAACAATTTCAGAGCTTGAACGTTGTCGCACTCAAAGCAGATCCCCTCAGTTGAACCGTTTTATGACTCAGGGTGGTGTTATTTAGGGTCTGACAAATGACAGACTCATGTCAGGCGGATATAAAACCTGTAACTAGAAAATAAGCTCATTCTGTGGTATAATTGTTGCATTCCAGTCTACCAGGGAAACCAGCCTTCAGCTTGTTATTACCCAAGTAGAGAGGGATATAGGGCCCCAAAGTTAGAGAAGGAAAACAAGGGCTGGATGAATGCCAAACTCGGAAGGAGATACAGGAGATATTCCTCACTTTTAATTAACCATTTCAGATGGAGATGGGTATTAGTGATTAGTGGATAATTAAAAGCTAAAGCCTTTTTCTCACTAAAACTTAATTAGCACGGTAACTGCATCTATATCTATTCATGTTTATAAAGTATAGAAGATGAATGATTGAAAAAAGGATGCCACGAACCTCTAAAAACTATATAATTAAAGTGAATGTATAGAAGAGTCTACAAAAGTTACTTTATTGTGAGAAAACTACACTTTGACTTTAACTATTCAAATGCATTTATTTAGTGAATTAGAGGGAAACAAAAGGGAAACAAGTTTCAAAGATGGGCTGTTTACTAGACTAGAGTACTATGATATACATTGGCTGCATAAATGGAAATGCATAAAAAAAAAAGGTCTTAAAAAAGCAGTTGGTGCTAAATTTTGGCCTGGTACAGAAAAATTATGCAACTCAACAATTTTACTATTTATTCCATGATAATTAAAGAAACACTACACCAAAAAACATAACAAAAATAATTTGGTGGGATTTCTTTTGGCCAGAATCCCTTCTTTTAAGAATTTCAAGAATTGTCAGCGTTACGTAGACCAGCAAAGATGCATCCTAACAGACCACAGAGTTGATGAAACCATTTCCTTATGAATAGAACTGTTCAAAATGGAGATGTCTTGCAATGAGAATACTTTTTTTTTTTAAGTGCGTCTCAAAACACCCAAGGACAACAAGGAGTGTGCAGTTCTATGTTTGTTCACAGACACGTTTCAACACAAATACCTTAAACCCAGTGCAAAATACAGCAGCTGAGTGTGGAAGATGAGGGATTCTTTTGTTCCCAAGAACCTAAACGTCAGTCAAAGTTTTGCATTTACTTCGATACAAAGTAAAAGATTCTTTAGCTCCTTACCTGAACTTAAAAGCTTTTTACACTCCATTATGTTCTGTATAAACCTGAGTTTGGAAACCAAGTTTGAGGAAATGGAATGATCAGCCCTCAACCACAGTGTTTTAAATTTGAGTCACACCCACTCACAAAACATCACTAAAGCCAGTGTCCATCTGGTCCAATGTATGGCTCTTTTGGTAGCTGTGTTTGCACAGGTGCTATTCCGGGGCATTCCCAGTGATATCATAGCCATGATAGCCAAAACAAAGAACACGATAAGGGGCAGCATTTACTTCTATTTGGAGCGAGACATGTTATGGCTTGTGTACGTCATCTAAAAGCACCTAAATATGTCTACAGTAAAGACATTACAGTTTTAACCCTTTAACACCGGAGCTTTAGCTCCAGTGCTGATGTTCTTAAATACCATACCTCTTTGACAGTTTATGCAATTGATGTGATTCCCACAGATTCCAAAGCAGGAAAAAGCAGCCTTTTTTCTGCTTTAGCATCCGTTGGAATTGAACTAGTTGTGTTAACACTCAAAGTCTTACAGTCGTTTAAAGAGTGTTATTTGCCATCGCCGGCGACAGCTCCGGTGTTAAGGGGTTAACTTCCTTCCGGTTACAGTGGAAAAATAAAAGTTGTTTTTTACTTTGATTTTGTCTTTTTTGCTGCAAGTCAAACAAACACAAAAATTCCTCTAAAATGCAGCAGAAGGAGGTTGTAATATACTGTTGCACAGATACTGTCAGAACATTCCCAGTTACATCAGTCATGGGTTGCACTATTCTCCCATTCATTAGGCAGAGTTCTACCCCTACCCCTTCCGGCTTCTCCCTACCCCTAAAACTGAAGGGGCATTTGGAGCTGTAGTGGTGTCTGAACTTGTTTTTTAAGGGGAAGCCGTAGTGACTTAAGACTGAATATCCCTCCGCCGGGAGGGTGCTCGAGGAGAAACACATTGCTTCATGTGGGTTTGCTCTGAAGCACAGACGTTTACATTTAAATGTAAGTATTGACTTTTGTTCTGCATGACTTTTTAAAATTATAAAAAACATGTTATACATGTTTCAAGAGCTGGTAGCTACGCACTAACGCAGCTCACCTGCGTCTTTTCATTACGTCATTGAAGGATAGCATCGTCCAAATTCGAAGACACTATTTCTCTATAACTCTCTGCTTGGAGAGGTAAATGTAGAGGTAGGGAAAGAATTATGATTTGGCTTTAGTCCAGGGGCCGGTGCTGTGACACCCCCCTGCAAGGGTCAGTACCCAGGGATGACGCCAAAGTAATCACAGCTACCAAAAAAGCCATACTTTGGAGCTAAATGGATCTGGCACAGGCTTACAGATGACATAAGTTTGAAAATAGACAGTGCACCCTATAGTGCACAAAATACGGCAGTTATTTCTCTGATTGCACAACTGTGCTTAAAAACCTCTGATTTTAATGAAGTCCATCCCCAACCCTAAACGCAACTTTTAACCTTCAGCTTAGTTTTTTGAGAAAGTTACCCCCTCAACAAAAACTAAATGCTGGATTTTACACACACAAAAAAAGAAAAACCTACGGAAAACACAAAAAAGGAACACATCTGCACCATATATAATGGTCTAGCATGGCATGCAAATGTGGAATATTCAGGCACATATAGGAGCTCTGTATGTGTTACTTAGTAACAAGAGAATAAACAGACAGAGGAAACACTGAAAAAGAACAGAAAAAAAGTCTTTTGCACTTTCCCAGTCACCTCTATCAGACTTGTTTAAAATGGATCTCTTGAATATACAGACGACAAGCACACAGGCGCACAGAAACACTGAGACATGCAGCTGCAGACTAAAGCACCGTGCATTCAAACACAGACACGTGTACTTTATTTGCCATACATAAAAAACTCTGTTTGAAAGGTGAGCACAAAAGAGGGATGAACAACCTCACTGCAGCCACAGAAACATAATGTGTCCCCCCCCCCCCCATGTCAGCAGCCCCCCCAACCGACAAAAGAAAGTACATTTGACACTGAGCATCAAGCAAAGCTGTCCTCATAAGAGAAACTCAAAAGAAAAGGACTGGAGTTGGAATAATGGCCTGATGATTCATCAGGTGATCCTCTGTGGCATGTTGTGGTCTGCCAAAGGCCAACGGAAAAAGGCCACCATGGCACTGGCGCCCTTCACAATGTCATATTAGGCCTCGCTAATTTGCAGACAATTAGCTTGGCTGTGAGGGCTTCTCAAGCGAGCCGGGCAGGCAGCACAGGCTGAAACAAGCCATCTGCTGAATGTAAAAGGTCTAAACTGAATTCCTCAAATGGGAAATAACTGGCAGACCTTCGGATTTCCCCCCCTTTCTTTTACAATCGAAGCAACACAATAATGCATAGCCTACAAAATCAAGCAGTTTTCTGTCTTTGTAAAATATAATGTAAAAAATTAACCCCAAAAAATAAACAAATAAGAAAAAAATGGTAAAAAGAAAAATCACAAAACCATGATGTGAATTTCTGTTAGTTTACCAGAAGAAAAATCAAAACAACCCAAGGGCGAAAGAGCAATGCATGTCTTTTTTACCACCTTGTTTTAAAGTGTCATCTTGTTTGACAAAGGACCACCGTGGGAGGAAATTACAAAAGGCATTTCATATCAGGAGAGACAGAGCATGCTGTGTTTGTAAAAAACCTGTGGAAAATATGAAGCCCAACAGCTGAGAAAAGAGGCCGTGTCTCCCTTTTTCTTTTTAAATAGATATAATGGTGGTACATTTTATTCCCAAAAATTAAGATGGTAGGTGTAAGATTTTACAACAACACCCTGTCATCTGAGGAACTTCAATTATTTTAGCCATTTTCATAAAAAATAAATCAACTAGAAAGTTCCTAACTCAGATTAGCTAAACTTTCGCCATATTTAAAAGAAAAAAAAACGTTAAATGTGATTTTTCACCTCAATCTCTTCTATAGCTGAATGGCTTTGGGTTGTCAAACTGTTACTGTTCGAAGGCAAAGCCAAAGTGGTTCAACTTTAAAGCTAATTTGGTGACACTGTAAAAGCAGGCTAAGACATCTCCTCCTCCAGTCACGTTAGCTAGTGGGTTCAAGGTTCAGTCATTGATCTTCCTTCTATAAAACCCCAAACCACTAAATGAACCAGTCAGAAAATAACCTCCACAGCAACGCCATGAAAAATCCTACTACCATATATAGACCAATAAAACCTTAGTCACATGCACTTAAAAGGGGGACTGACTTGTACAGGTGCTGTGTGAGTTTTTGGGTTGTCCAGCCTCATGGAGGGTCATAGACATGAGTGGTTGTATCTTAAAGGGAGGGCAGGTGAGTCTTGTGGTTCCCTTTTTTGGCTCAAGCTGCCCCCTTAAGCAATGTCATGAAAATGGAACGTACAATTGTTGTGCATGTGGTGTAGTGTGGGTGTGGATGTTGACCGCACTAGTGACAGGGGATGCTGTCGTACGGTGCTCGTTTGCTACACTCTAGTGTTGGGTAAGGTGCAAGTACTGGCTCCTTACCGATCACCTGCAAATGCTGCAGGCACGGGGTGTACAGGTGACACGCAAGTGCCCGTATGCACACACACACTACACTCTGTCTAATGTCCTTACCTCTAACATCAGGTTACACACGAGGAGCACGCACTTATCACGAACAGGTTCATGGCACAGTGCGCACGACTTAAAGGGGCTTTAAAAAAATAAAATCTGTGCGACACGCCTGCGTCTCACTTCCCCTTACTCCCACTTGTGTGTTATACTAGTGTTTGCAACAACCTGTTGCCAACAACATGCCCGAAGAAAAACAACAAATGTGCATGAACATTTTCACTCCACAAGCTCACCGAGCCATCTACAACCTTGATATTTTGACCTGTCCAGGTTTGCCCATTTTTCACCCACAGGCAGCCCAGCCCGTCTCTGCCCGTAGGGTCCGATATGACTAAGGCTTAAGCTGAGTCCATTGTATTCACCATCAGACTCTTCTTCCCTTATGAATGCCAGATGATTAACTAACTATCTTACATATATTAACCCAAGCGTGCTTGATTTTAGGGTTTAAAAACAATTATAAAAAGGGAACAAAATTGGTCAAAAACTGCTTTTGCTTCCTGGTCGTAACTCGTGTCGAGTGGTGCTTGTGGCCTTGGGTGAAGAGGAACATAAAACTGGTGTAATGGGGCTACAGTGGGCTCAAGAAAACAGGTGGTGTTCTTTAAGACACGCAGGCACAAAAAGACAAACTTCCAGAGATAGTACTGGGTAGATAAGAATATTTCAGCAATGTGAAAAAAGAAAAAAAGTGTACGGGAAAAATGCATGATGCTTTCTGTTTGCATTCCAATAGTAGCTCCCCTCCATTTTATTTCCATGAAAAAAAAAAGATGCAAATAGCATGCAGGCTCATCACACTGGATAGTTTTAAAAGCTTCGACAAGCTCCATAAACAAAATCACTTATGCATTCATGTGCTCCTAATTTCAGCTTTTTTCTTGTTATAGATCACTGCCAGTTATGAAGGAAGCTTTTCATCATTACCTCCTAGAAGAAAAAAAGCTTTCTTTCGCAAACAATATGATTTCTTTCTACACCTAAGTCACACACAAAAAACACAACCAAGCAAAACTGCATGATTACAGACAGCCCTATTCTTTTCTGAATGCATTTAAACGTGAGACACCGTGTCTGGATGTACCAGCCATCCAGATTCTGCTCCTGCAAAGTGAAGCCGGTTCTGGTTTTTGTGTGGTTTGTATGACTGCGTTGTCCTGGTTTCAACTCCACCGTTCCTGCACTGTCACATTATCATACAGAGCAGACGGAGTGCGTGTGCTGGGTAGTAAAACTCTCCTCTGCTTTCTGACAGCACCCCCCCCTCACCCCTACTTCCCGCCTCCTCCCATCTCATCTCCTGCTGGGCTCCATAAGAGTAATCTGCAGACTGCACACGTACACTGCTTACCTGAGCGGGGATCTCTCTGTGGGTCTACGAGCTTCTGTGTATGTGTGCGTGCCCTTATGGTAGAATGTGAAAGAAAGTGAAAGCATTGAAACATCATGTGATGTGTTTTCTAAAAGCTTAAGATCAGTACACTCAGGAAACAGATTTTTGGTGAGCACTTGTGATGTTTATGTCAGTGTCAGCCATCAATGTTCGCAAGATCGTCTCTGTGTCTGTATTGTACTGTATACAGCTGACAGCAATCACCTGGAATGGAGCAAACCAAACTTATGTAACTTTTCTGTTGTGGCTGGTTGCAAACATGTTCTGGTGTGTCAAGTTGGGTCTTGAAGGTAACTTTCAAAGACTTTTAGTACACATGTCATTTGACTAACTGGCTTTCTTGATTTTTGTCTCTATTGTAAAGTGTAGCTGGGAGTCCATCCATCTTCCTTCACTTATCCGGGACCGGGTCGCGGGGACAACAGTCTAAGCAAAGATGCCCAGACTCAATTATCTTTTGATCTATTGTGAAATAGATGGAACTTTAGCCCCAGTGTAAAAGCAGCTGTAAAATGAGCTTTAGCTCCAGGGTGTATATTTTTGACTACTGTAACATTTTAAGTGTTTATGTCATAAACGCAATTCCAGCGGATTCTGAAGCAGAGAAAAGCCGCCTTGCGATGATATGCCACACTTTACAGTAGTGAAGTGCTTACACAATCTACGTAAATCAGCTGATAGAAAAGCTTGTGAAAAGCGGTTTTGCACCAATATTTATCGGTGTACAGCAGATATGAAAAATCGCTTTTCTCCCAATAAGAATCAGCTGATTCTCATTGATCGCATAATAGTTGAAGCATGTCAAAAGAGTGTTCATTATTCAACCATTACCAGTGACATCTCTGATGATCTAAAAGGGTTAACACAGAAGCTGTCTTTCCAAACTGAAGCAAAATTCTAGATTCTACCGACTGCAACTATAACAATGATGGGTCAACCCAGAAAAATCCAGTTTTTGGTTTAATCACAAAAAAAATCTGAATGAAAACAGATATTGCACACAAAAAAAAGGAAAAAAAACAGGCCTAAATCAACCAAAAACCTAAACAGTCTTTGGTTGCAGTGTATATCAGATAATGCAAAAGTTATTTAACGTTGTGAAAAACATGTATTTATAGCTCTGGTTACACGGTTCATTACTACCAACCTTTGAAGAGACCCAATCAGAATCATGACATCTGAGAGTCTCAAATGTATTTGAGAGTAATGTTCAACATATTTATGGGTTGCCTTTAGTGAAAAGCATCATAACTCCATGCTCTTTATTTGGCAGTGACCGCTTTCGCAATAGCAACACGGACAAATGGACATGTGAAAAGAAAACCAAAGTGCCATCAGCGAAGAGCCTTAATGGTCTGACTAGAATGCAACCATACACACAAATCAATGCTTCTTGCAGTATAATTATGGGTTACTAAAACATCCTAGCACTGCAATATAACACTCAGGAGAATGCAGTCATGACCTGCAGAGAGAAAAAGCCAGAATGGTCTCAGTAACCCTTATTCCCTCTCTGCCAACACAAAACTAATTGTTTGAATCCTACATTCAGCTAAGGAGCTCTGCCAACACAACCTGGCTCATATCGTAACCTTTTTGTCTCTGCTTCTGGCATGCATCTGTGTTTAGGAAGCAGTGTGTTGAAGATTACAGATGAAGAACAAAGACTCTGAAAGGAAAAAATAAGAGAGGGCAGGAATGAGTGACAGAAAGAGTGACGGAGAGGAAAGAAGTTTCGATGGAGTGCAAGTGCTTGGGAGATGAAGACAGAAAGTGAAAGGAAAGAGAAATAATGAGAGAAGCGGAAAAATGTTCCTGCTCTCGGAGAGATGAATTGGTTGATGGTTTGTAGACAGCCTTTTCGGAGCATCAGAGGAAGGACTATATCCATCCTCCTCCTCACTAATAAGCCAGAGAATCCCCCAGACACAAATGCAGGGATCTATTCATTTGTCTCCAATAACACAGCCACCTTTCTGCTTGTATTAGTGAGGATTTGCATAGCTACATTTGCATAGGAATTTAATAATGTCTTCTGAATGAGACAAAATGCAGCTGTCAATCATTCCAGCTTCACTGTATCAAATCTGCTCACTGATTCAGGTCGACTTAGAATCTCTTACCTAAAGCAGGCTGTGATTGTTAAATCTTAATCATTCAATAAATAAATATCTAAATAAAGAAGAGTTTGGTTTTTTTTAATCTGTTGTGGCTGCATGGTGGTGTGGTGTTTCACACTGTTGCCTCAGAGCAGGAAAGTCTCCGCTCACATCGCAGTTGGAGTTTGAATGTTTTTACATCTGTGGGTTTTTTCTCAGAATAATCAAACCGCCTTCCAACATTCAGAGACGTCAACATAAGGTTGACTGGCACACTGGCGCGTGGTTGTTAGTGGCTGTTTTCTCAGTGTGTCCTTACTCCAGAATGTTTTACATTTATTACACAATAATAAGCTGTGCCATTGCAGGATTAAGCCCCAGCTTAACTAAATTCAGTTTAAGTAATGCACCGTAGCTGTAGCAGGACCTGTGAAGTCCCGCTGAAAGCCCATTTGAACATTTCGAGCTGCCTGAGTAACTTCTGGAATCCTGCAACAGCCACGAATCTCACAGGAAATCTTGCATCTTAACCTATAATTAGACACCAAGAAAGCAAAGCAGTTCTGTGATATTTGGCTCTGCAGCCTACTTATAGAAACTCGTGGCTTACTTGAAATATTGAATTTTAAAGCCAGTTTAACCAAGTCTACTCCTTTTTATCTATTTATCTATTTTACTGTGTTAAATTCGCACTCTAATCATCTTTTGATCTCTGTTGAAAATTGTGTTTTTGGTGATTTTATCATGTTCTTGTTTCTCTCATGTTGCGTTTCTCTCATGATGGAGAACGTATATACAGTATATAAAAAATTAAGTTTAAATTGCATTTTTGAATACTTCCAAATGGCGTTGGAAAAAGCCTGTAGTTGTGACGTAGAAGCTACAACCAGAAGGCCACAAGCTCCCTGCTCCGCTCCATTCGTATTCATCCACTTGTAGACAAGTAGATCCATGTGCGTCTTTGTTTTCCTTGTCTGAGCTGACATCTGGCTCAAAACTGGATAGCTTCAATACTGCTCGCAATTCTGTTACATCAGTAATGTTAGGCTGGGGTTGTGAGGACTGTTAGCAGGAGAGAATGTAAACAGACGGATGACGGGAAGTAGGGGCAAACTTACTCTGTGCCAACAGTCACACACATAACTTGGAGGCAAATTTCTGATGAACTCCTGCTGCTCTGCAAAAACTATGTCAGAGGAAACAACACGGGTTCTGGGGGATTTCTCCTAAAGAAGGGATAATCATTATTAAAAGACCACTGGGAACGCTTTTACAATGATCAAAGTGGGACTTTAAGGGGAAAAAAATCTTTATAGAATTTTTTAATCTCCTAAAATAATTGATAAACGGCTGCTCCATTGCCTTACATGGTGCAAACCTTAACCTACAGGGTTTAATGTCTTGCACAAGGACACTTCAACACATGGGCAGAAAAGTAGGGAACCAAGTTTGTGATCCTCCGATCAGTGGTTGACCGATCTACCTCTGCACACAGCGCCTTTGTGTTGCAGAGTGACTGCTAGTGGCTGGACCATGGCACAGCGCAGCCTGATTACAAGTGTAACTGCTAGCTTTTGGGGGTATATTTATTACATTGTGGTATTAATGACTAAGAGTATTTTCTAATTTGAATCCAAAATCCTAGAATAATCTTTTTGGAGCTGCAGCAATACAGTTAATTGCACTTTTCTAAGCTTCACTTCCCCAGTTTGGACCTTCCATCATGGAATCACAGTGTGTTTGCTTTGAGAGGTCAAACAAACTTTGTTCTAACAACCGTCCGGATGAATTTGGGGGATTTACTGGATTCCAGGAACCAAAGGCTTTCCACACTAAGAGGTGTTTAACCTTTTAACACCTGAGCTTTATTGCCAGTGTTGACATTATTTTGACAACTATAACTCTTCAATTGTTTATGCAATCAATTTAAATCCAGCAGAGAAGAGCAGCCTTGTGCAATACCTTACAGCTGTAAAACTTTAAACTTAAGCGATGTAAACTTAAGCGATTCTGTGGCAGAGAAAAATGCTTTTCCGTCGTTACGCAACACTGTGAATTGATTTATTGGTTTATTTTAAGCATTATTTCAGCCATTATTGTACACTACAAAAAAATAAAATAAAAAAAATCACAGATTTATCAGACTCATTACAGAAAAAATTAAATGCATTGATTAAACAACAAACGTACAAACAAACAAACAAAGACGCACATAAGCCACATTTAATTCATTAAAAGCATTATTAACTAAGTAGAGCTCGATTAAGATATTAGTAATGTGTCGCTTATCAGCCAGCTGTTATTTCATGCATCAAAAATCAGCTGATTTACGTTGATTGCTTAGACAGTCAGAAAATTACAGAATGTCAAAGAGTGTGTGTTATTCAGGTGTTGCTGGTGACACTTCCGGTCACACAGAGCTGTTGTACCGCTCTCACCTGATTGAATCATTGATTGGTAAATTTCCTGTTATTTTCAAACCTAAAATAAAATAGTTAAATAAATGTGATAAACAGAAGTGATAAAATGCTCAAAAAGGAGGGGGTAGAGAAACAACCTTAATATCTACCCCCAATCTTACTTTATGTTTTTGCACACACTTATATAAATATTAAACATATTATAACTGTTCATATGGACACAAAATACATTTTAAAAATTGTTTTTAAACATGAGGCCACCAAAACAAAATCAGATAGTCAAGATTGCCCGAACATTGTCCCATCAGACTTTTCCTTTTTTCAATTTGTTTCCCAATATTTCCGTTTGTACAACATTTTTACTAATTTTAATACTTTACTCCATGTTATCCACAACCTCACCCTACAGATGCACATATACATTTTGTGTTGTCCTTATGGCTGTTTGATGTCATTTTTCTTTGTTAGAAAATAGTCTAAGTGATGAAATGTTAACCCACTGCTCGTCAGAAGTCAGAGCTCTGTCTCCCCCTCTGGTCACCAGCAGGAACAGTCTCCTGAGTTCTAAGTGCACTTCATCTCCCAGCAATCCCGGCGCACAGTTTCTGGATGCCACACACCTGACTCATTTGCGATCACTCAAAGTACAATTAATTACTGCACTGAGCCTCACTCAGTGCAAAGTATTGTTTGTGCCACTCTGCCTACATTACCGAGCGTTATATATCTGGACCTGATCTTTTGATTTCCTGATCCTGTTTTGTCTCTGACTCAGATTGCCTGCCACCTACCCCGAATCTCGCCTGGATCCTGACTACCCCAGTATCTTCTCTGATGATCTCATGCCTGTTATTGACTCCTGCCAGACTGACCCTGATTTAGCTTTGTGGACTTTTAGCTGAGCTAACGAACCTGCTGCATTTGGAACCAGCCGTCTGCCTGTTCTAGCGACTCTACTGCCACATCATTACTTAATTGTGTAGTTTATTATTTAAATACACAATCCTGCATTATCAGAAAAAGAATATGGCACAGCTCTAGCACCCAACATAGTATATTTGAAAATTAATTCTCAATTCTAAAGAATAAATAAATCGCTTACCTTCCAGCCACTGCCCGCTTCTCTGTAGTACGGGAAGTTGTCACAGATCCACTGATAGATCTCACTAAGCGTCATCCGTTTGCGAGGCGAGCCGTTGATGGCGAAGGTGATGAGGCTGGCGTAGCTGTAGGGCGGTTTGCCATCTCTGTGCTGCGCGGCTTCCTCTTGGTCCAGTGTTGTTCCTGGGTCTAAGTGTACCATTTTTTTGCTAGGCCCGTGCCCGTGGGGGTGTGCGTGATGGTGGTGGTGGTGCCCCTGGTGATGCCCATGGTGGTTTCTCAAATCCACCTTCTGGATGGCTGCCCTCATGCTTAGCTGAGGAAGCCAGTCCATCGAAGTGAGGCTGCTCTCCAGCTCAGAAGTCATAGTGCTCGTCGGTTAAGGGCTCTAAAGGGATGATAGGCTGCTCAGCAACGTTGCACTCTGAAGCTCACTGGACGGGCTGTGTGCTTTTTGTACAGCAGACTGGGCTCAAGCCTAGGAAGAGTAGAAGGCGTGTTTACTATGCTATCAGCTAAAAGACAAAAGCAGACATCATTTTCCAGATACAGTCCATGTTTTCTTTAAAAGTTGATTCTTTTAAATTACTTTCTTTTTAAATCTATACTAAAAAGTGTCAAGGATTTTTCCATTAGTTGCACAGAAAGTAGCAAGACAGTGCAAGTTCAAGGTATGACTGTGCCTTACTCTTCCCATTTCCTTCCATCTTTCTTTGAGCCAAAGCATCTGGGGAAGCAAAAGGTGGGGTCGTCCCCTTGTGCATCTTCACAGGCTCTTCATTGAGCCGCTGCCACGTCTGCTGCTGCAACACACAAAACAAAACGTCTCTTTTATCACACGGTTTATCTGGCTCTCTCCAAACGGATTACAACTGGTCTGATTTTGGTTTTTCCTGTATGTGAATCCAGGTTTTCTCAATGTCTCGTTCTCTTCAATGTGGAAATAGCATTTGGATCTGCAGAGTGACTAAAAGCTGGGGAATTGTTTTCACAAGTGTCTGCCAAATGGGGGGGGGGGGGGGCAGCTCGAGAGGAATTCCAACCCTCCAGAGGAGCTGCATTGTCCCGTGTCTCTCCCTGTCTGAGATCCAGCGCTGACCACTCCACGCTCACTTCGGCTTTCTGAGAAGACATCTCTCACTTCCTCGACAGGCCCATGCCCCCCCCCCCCCGTCTCAGACGCTCTGGTCCTCATCCAGACAAACGAAGGGAAAAAATTTTTAAAAACTCCAACTCTTTAAAGACTCATTCCAATGAAAATGGTGCTTTCGGTGTTTTCAACTTGTTCTTGTGGCATTTTTCTTGTTATGGAGGAAATATATTAGAATAATTAGATTCAAAAATCATTTTTTGAGTACCTCCTTTTTCAAATCGTTGTAAATCAGGAGCAGACGAGAAAATACCATTGGAAAAAGCTTGCAGGTGTGATGTAAAAGCTACTATGGCAAGCCCCAAGCTCCCCATCCTGCTCCATTCTATTGCATCCACTTGTAGACAAATAGATCCACAATCGTCTGTATTTTCCTCATCCTAACTGGACTCCAGCTCTAAACTGTACGACTGGATAGCTCCAATATTGGTAATTCTAGGTTTGTTTGTAAGGAGCTGTAAGCTGGCAAAACAGCATGTAAACAGATGGATAATGCGAAGGGGGTGCTCTTACTCTAAGCCAACAGCCCTGCCCACAAATCAGAGGTTAATTTCTTCCTTACTTTTTCTGAGGCAAATTTGTGAAGAACTACTGGCTAATTAAAAGACCACTGGGAATGTTTTGAAAATAGCTCAAAATATGATCAGAGTTTAACTTTATCACAAGATCTATTTTTAGAGCTAAGCTTACAAAATCCAATTCAGTAGAATCCCTATGAACTATTATTTGGTTAAAGTTTAAGGCCTATTTTTGGACACTGAAGAGAAATTACTCACCAGCTGTTATGTACTTTAGTCAGTATCAGAACATTTGAAGCTTCGTCACTTCTGAACTTAGAATGTCAAGCGACTCTTACTCATCAAAGAAAACATGGCTTTCAAACCGCGCTTGGCCCAAACAAAACTACATCTCTATGCTTGAAGAAAGACGAGCATATTATTGTGGAAAAGGAGAAAGGAAAATGTGAATGGCAAGGTTAAAAAGACAAAATGAACTCATTGTTGTGTCCTTCAACAGCTCATCCTATTTGGACTCACAGTCTCCATTCATGCCATCAAGGTAAGAGAACTTTAATGAGTTAATAAACTGAAATTCCTTCACCTGTACCCACGAGGGAGCCCCAAAGCAAACATGAAAAACAAGGTTAGATGCGAGCGGTCATAGCAAACCCTTTCTTCAATTACAAGGAAAACCAAAAATATTGAAGCCAAACAACTGAGTCAATGTGAGGAGAAGAAATAGAAAGGCTCAATGAGGTTTCCAGCACAAGACCACCCCCCCATATATCCTCCTTAATGCCACTGTGGGAGAAACCGCCAAAATCCTTTTCCCACTCCTAGGAAGCCATCTTAATTGGAGCACCATTTTTTTCTGGGGGTTTTTAATGTGGTGGGTGGGTGGTAATGGGTGTGGCGACACCCAGGACAAAATTAAAACGGATACATCAGAAAACAAGCTGTCATTTTGCCCTCATTAAGAGGAGGCTCAGACTGAAAGTCAGACTGCCACAAGCCCCAACCTGCTGCACTGCTGTGGCTGTTGTTGTTAGGATTGGGAGCGTGGGCTGGCTGCACCGGCGTGCACTGAAGCTTTGCGCTGCAAGCCTGGTGAAGTGTTGGGATGATGAGTAATAACAGAGAAAAGAATAAAGAAGGAAAGAAGAGGGAGAGGACATGACTTGGCTGCTGGGGAAAAGGGGTCCCGCTGTGCGGGTTTATGCAGATAAATTACCCAGTTGACTCAGTCAAGTCATCCTGCTGCAGTGCTAAACTATATCAAACCCTCAGCTTCAGCTATCCACCTGTTTTGGGTTTTAAGACTACATCTAAAAACATGCAAACCCAAATTTCACCTGAAAAAAAAAACTGCTAAAGGTTGCAGATTACTGAATGATGTGCACATTTTACTCACAAAGTGAATTAACTGAACCAGAGATGAGAAATAATCATACACATATATTGGCTAAAAGAAACTTGTACAGAGATGTGTGTTTGTATGTGTTTAAGCACTGGCATAGCCATTAGGAGACCATATTTTGCTGCAATGTTTCCAACAGGCTGAGAATTAATCTGCAGTGGAGAGCAGCTTGAGGAGTTTTAGCCGTCTGAGGTTTTCACTCTGCAATGCTCGCAGAAAACATTCGTTACGAGTTACAATTAAATAAAAAAGAAAAGACTTTTGCTGGTTTGAGAAGCTGATTGAGCAAATACAATTTGATGCTGCAAGCTGACGAGGGGGAACATCTGTCAAAAATCATGTGACTGACACTCTATTTATTATTAGAGTTTATATTAGGGCCAAACAAAAGTAGTCAGTATCTTAGACTAGATTTACAGATGTCTTAAAGACCCACTCTGCTGAAAATAGTGTTTTTATCATGTTCTTGAGGCATTGTCTGATGATGGAGGACATGGAGAAAATTAAGCCCAAAATTACATTTCTGATTATTTCTTTACTTAAATTGTTGTGAATCAGGAGCAGATCTGGTTGATGGGAATGGGAGGTGGAGTTGTTCCACAGCAACAGTCCCGCCCAAAAATCACAGGTGAATTTCAAACGAACTCCTGCTGATCTGCAGACACTACGTCATACAAAACAAAATTCTTTTTTTTTTTTTTTTTTTTTATTTCAGCAAAAAAAAAAAAAAGGGCATAATCATAATTAAAAAAGACCACCGGGTAACGCCTTTGCAGTTGATCAAAAGATTATTAAAGTGGGACTTTAAAATCCATGATAACATTTTACATTTGCTCTGTAAATAATCTAAAGATGGATTGTGTAAAAGTAAATGTCCAATTGTCCAGAAGAATCATAAATCTGAACTGTTGAGACCCTTTTCTACCAATAAAAATATTATTTTGGGAGGCACATCCATCTTTCTGTAGCACACAAAACTTAGAAGGTCATTGACAAATGCCCCCAGTTAGAGTCCAATTTACATTTAATCAGCCATGGGACCATAACTCGTGCATGTCTGTGTGTTTTATCTGTCATCCACACTGACATGCAGCACGGTTCTAGATAACTTCTTATAGGATGAGCCGTTTTGAAAGGGATCAAACTGTGCCGATGTCCTTGTCCCAGCACAGCTGGGGATCCATTTGTTGGTCTGACTAAATCCATTTATGTTCCAGTGAGTGCCAGCATCCCCTTCAGAGAATTACTCATTGGCTTTTTTAAGCTAACCTGTTAACAAATCTAAACAACAAATAGCCGAGTTTGTTGGTAGACCCTTCCATATTGATTGATGAAACGGACGGGATTAGAGATCAGCTTGCCTCATACAAGCAGTAAAAATATGTACCTTGCTAATGTGTGTATTTTTTTGTTGTTGCTAATCTTTTATTCTTCTGTCTCCTGTTTACATCTCTTACATGGGGGGGTCAAAGTCTAAAAGGTTCTATAGGGAAAAATGTCTGGGCCAGTCTTGTGTCCCGCTGAATAAATAAATGCAGGAATAATTACAAACTAGGCACAATAAATTGCAGATTTATCGTTATCACCATATCAAGCTTTGCAATATACCCATATCGCAAAAGTCGGCAAAAATGGTTGATAAATGGTAACCGTAAATGTGTTAAAACAATCTCATGGCAGCTTGAAGTATCCAATAAATCAAATACGTCCCTTTATACATTGGACCCCTTTATCTTGTTGACCAATCATTTGATGTCAGATGAGTTGTGGGCGGGATCATTGGTGCAGAGAGCCGAGAGCTCTCTGTTTACATGGTCTCCTGCTCGCTTGGAGTACTGCACACCCCCAGCCTAACATTACAGATGCAGCAAAAATATCGGAAATAAAACAAAGACATACATGGACCTGTTTGTCTGGAAGTTGATGCATCAGAATATATATGCCCTACATCATCAGAAAAATGCCACAACAACAGGTTATAAACACCAAAAACACAATTTTTATTGGAGGGCATCTTTAAAAAAATAAAAGAATTGGTGGCGTTTATGTCTTGCAACAGACTCACGACCTGTCCAGGTGTATCGCGCCTTCACCCAACAGTAGCCCGGACAGGCTCCAGCAACCCCCTGACCCCAAAAGGGATAAGGATATATTGGGTTAAGAAAACAAATGGATGGATGGATGGATGGATGGATGGATGGATGGGTTTATGCATAGCTAACATTAAACCCAAATATTCCCAAGAAGAAACAGTTGGAAAAACTAAAGGAAATACTTGATTTAATATAAAATGTTTGCTTTGAAAGCTCAATCTTTAAAGTTTGAACTGATCTTTAATCTGATCCAAGTCGTATTGGAAGACAACGATCCCTCCTCTGTACTTGTGTTTAGTCTGTGTATCCTGCAGGGTAAACAGTGTTTGGGGTGAAGGTAAGAATAACCTCAAAGCTTTCTTAAAAAGGCTACTGCAGATGAAATGACACTTTTGAGGAGAATAAAGTGATGCAACGACTGAGCAATCATAAAAGTAATGAGTTTCTGTAAATGCTATTTAAAAACCCACAGGAACTTTCCATTCCTGATGGATCCTGATCATTTCCGCTGCGTGAATTCATCAAAAATGTTTGCACCTTGGTTCACTTAGGTAGGACATAGAAGTTTTAAGTAGATGTATCAAAGAAAATCTGTCTGATTAAATAGCTAAATGATTTTTCAAAGAAATGTTCTCATGAACAGCTCTTTTTATCATGAAACAAAAAATGTTTTAAAAACCATTTCTAATTTTTGAACTTATTTTATAGAGAACTGTGAGTTTTTTCTTGTGTGCTGCCAGATGTGAGATATCGGTTGGTACTTAAGATTGGACGTCTGTGAGGCTGAAATGCTTCACCTCTTCCACGATATTTAAATACACCAATCTGTGCACTGTGGTGGGTGCTTTCACGACCGGGGAATATTGTCCCTTCAAGAGATGAGGATGTGTGTGCGACTGAATACATTCACCCATTAGACTTTGTAGCTGTGATGCACTCAGTTGTATGCATCACTAACAGCTAACAGTCCCCCGCTGCTAGCAGGCTTTTAGACGGAGAGAAGCTTTACAGTTCTGCATTTTAATAAAGAACTTTGAATGGAGCGATGGGGGATGGGTGAGCGGAGTGGGGGGGTTGAGAGCCAAAGGAAAAAAAAAAAAAGAAAAAAAAAAGAGGCATCAAAATATTTTCAGAGGGAAATGAAGTCGTGACAAAATACCCACCCGGAGTGAGAGAGGGGGCTTCTGGGAAGTACTGTTTCGCCCAAGTGTTGGGCTAATGGGTCAACAGAAACTCTGTGGGCACACTCAGCGCTCACATGCGGAGAAGTGTGGGCCATTCAACGGCAGGAGGAAAAGGTCCAGAACGCAGTATTGAACATCCTAATTGCTTCTTGCTTGATCAAAACATACCCCTGAAAAGGTTCAATTATAAGATACCGTAGCAAATCAGGCGCCCTCATAGTCGCTGTTTGCAAATCCTTAAATGGAGCCCGGCTTAGCAATTATCGCCTGATACTTTTTTTTTGTTCCCTGGAGGACCTGGGCAGGCATCAATGACCTGCGCTATAATCAAAGTGACATACACAAGTAACCTTCCTGCCTAAAAAGAGTGGTCAGGCAAACATGTTTTTGAAAAATGAGAATATGAGTGATATGAGACTTTACAATGTCAGGGTACTTTTATCCGCTTGCTTCTAGCCAGCATACGGTGGTCCTGAAGTGCAAATCACACCAACAAATCACTTGACACAAAACCATTTCACAACGACAAGTAAAAAAGATAAACAAATAAAAAAAAAATATTACATTTAGAAACCAAGTTTTCGAAAAAAGTGAAACAAAATAACAAAACGTTTCGTAATATAACAGTAATTTTTAGAAATCAAATTTAAAGTGTTAAAAAAATGAAACACAACAAGACACCGAAAAAGGTACAATGGGACATCGCTGACTGGATGATGACATTTGAGTTTCTTCTAATTCGTCTTCAATGTCCCAATACTAATAAAGGTTTTATGATTAGTACAAAACATATCCTGTATCACTTTAAGTTAAACAACTTTCGGCTGAAACGATGGACAAGCGTCATCATCCGATCAGCGATGTCCCATCGTACCTTTTCCGATGTAGGTGACAAAACCATTTGGCCTGCAATAACCGTTCAGGGTCTTTCTACTAGTGCCAACGTCACATTATGTGACTGGCTATCCGTTGGTCCAATGACGTGTCAGATAGTGATTGGTCAAACAAACCTACGAGACTCCAGCTGCTCTGCTCAGAGACACGGTTCACTTGTGTGGAGCAGCAGGTTCATCCTAACAGCCATAGATCTTTTTACAAAGTGGGTTGTGACAAAATCTCTCTAGAAACACTACAAAAAATAATGTCAGACACAACTTATGACGGAAAAGAACTTTAGGTTACAAAAGGAAACAGGAAATGAAAGTATGTAGAGCGCGAGCAGATATCCAAGCTACGTAGTTTGTCCAAGTGAGGCTACCGTAGTGTGACGTTATCCTCAGTCGAAAGGACCCCGAACGGTTATTGCAGGCCGAAGGGTTATGGTGCTTAAACCGGTTTCCGTAAAAAAGAAAAAAACATTTGGGAAAACAAAAGTAATTTCCAGAAATGTTAAAAAATGAAACACAATAACTAAGCGGTAAAGGAAGGAATATTTTCAATCCAAGGTTATTTGGCATGAAGCGATTCCAGACATGCTACATACTTATCACAAAACTTTTATTAGTTTGCAGGCATTTCAAACACATCTGAAAAAACTAGAACGTCATCATCCAATCAGCAATGTCCCATCGTACCTTTTCTGCTTTCTTATTGTGCTTTGTTTTTAACATTTCTTTTGGATTTCATTTACTTTTGTTTTCCGAAACATTTTAACTTAATTTCATTCCTTTTTTTTTCATTTTGTTTTCTGTTATTTAGTTTTGATTTTTAAATTGTAATGTTTTCTATTATTCAGTTTGCTTTTTTAATTGTCATTGTAATCTTTAAAATAGTCATGTGATTTCAAATACCTAGATTGACACCATTTTTTTGGAGCGTTGAAATAAAATTTGGTTCACAATAATGAAAAAACAAGAGTGGGTCCCTTTGAATCCCTTTAGGCGTGGAATTAAATATTTAACTCAGCAAGCTCTCACAGAAAAACAACACCTGAAAACATCTGCGGAGGTAAAAAGAGTTAGCGACCCTCAAGATATACTACAACCAAGCGAAAAAAGCTTTCTGAATTTAGGATCCTGACAACGGCGGAGTTAAAAAGGCACATTTTGTCATAAATAAAACATACGCGCGCAACATTTCTACACACACAACCCCCCCCCACACCAACAAAAAGTCCCAAGAGACAGATGGGATGCTGTTTGTGAACTCATGCTTTGCACAGCAAAGGAGGCTATAGCACTGCGTCACTGCGACTCCAACTACATTCCCACATCCAGCAAGGACTAGTCCTGTTTAAAAATTCATTAATTTACAGCAAAAATAGATTAAAGGGCCCAACTGCAGCAACCTAAAAATTTGGCTTGTGAATTGCATTAATAATGGAAGTGAGCATCCCAAACCTCAAGGCCCAGGCTCAGAGGCATGGCTTTGGTTTTGTTACGCTTTATAATGGAGCATCATTTACATTTTTTAGAAGTATCGCAGCTTTTTGATGCTTGTTTATAATTGCATTGTTTTACATGCAAATTGGCTAACAATTGATAGTCATTAAAGCCTAACCGGTAAGAGTGCAACTCTCCCTGCTTGTGTAAGACACGGGCTTCAACGTGAGGAAGCTTTCTGCTCAACTCCTGCGTCGCTGGCGGCGCGGGGACCCAGTTCAATCCAAACAGCGGCACATAAAAGGTGATCATCCCTTTCTTATCTCTCACATCTTCCTTTTTTTTTTTTTTTTTTTAAATCACAGGGATGCTTTACTAACTGAATCAAAGAGGATTTCCACTAGATAAAAGGATTTGCAGCATTAGAATTTAAATTGCGTGATACTTTACCGGGGGACACAACAGAGGTCGCATTGAAAGAGATGGCAAAAAAAAAAAAAAAAACCTGTAGATCCTGCTGTTGAAATACTATCTGGTTTTATCTGACTATCCAATTCATGAGAGTGTTAAACTATCAGGTCATTTTAATAAATCACTTCTAAAAGAGCTGATAACTGATGTGGCTTGAGGTAATTAAAGTGACCCCGTGACCTGCAGTGGCCTGGTAATTAGAGGCAAATTAGAAGGCTTCCAGCTGAAAGGACATCTCATCCACACCTCCTTCAGCATCCACCGCCGTGCTATCTGCCTGCAAGACATTTCACCAGAAATCCCTCTGGAGGAAGAGTCTGTGATGAAGAGGAGCAGACTGCTTCCAGGCATCAATCTGAACAACAGAAGAGTGCTAAAAAAAATAAACATCGCAATGTTATGTAGAATGAAGTGATCGTTTTTTCAAGGTTAGGCGCTGATTCGGAGAAGTCAATGCAGCAGCTCTAATCATCTTCTGCTCAGCACGTCACAAAAAGATGACTTAAAGAGACTTTTTTTTTTTTCCAAAGGGCGGCTAATGCGGATGATGCGGGGTTCGTCAACATGAGCCGTGCAGCAGTCCGCAGACATGTGCTTCACTTCCACACACAAGAAGCACACAGAAGTATTAATATTCAATATTGCGCATTACTTGCTTAACAATACAAGTTGCCCTTGAGTGTCTTCCGTCCAACTTATCCCGACAGTCTCATCTGTATATACGTTCAAAGGGAATGATCAAGAGAAAACATACGTTTTTCCATAAATTAAAAAAATGAAAAATGAAAAGGCCACGTCTTCATCAGACAAACTGAGATGTCTGTAATTTATCCACAAATAACCCTTCATTCAACTTTCAAAAAGTCATTACCCTCACTTGCTTCTTTAGCTAGCATTTGCTGACATTGACGATAATTGCAACGACCTTTCTGATGATAAAACACAAATCAGTAAAACATTATGATGGGTTCCTTCTCTTCACGTTTCACGAGATTCTCCATAACGTTTTAATGAGGCATTTAGGGGTCCATGAGTGATGTGCTGAAAAAGCCCTACAATGGCAATCAGTGAGTGAGTGTGGCAGCTGTTCGGCAATTAAAAAGCCAAATTACCCTCAATCAACACCATTTACAAGCACAAGTAAATCTCAGAGCCAATAATGATGAGAGAAATCTGTTCAGACAGCACTCATCTTGATGGGAATTAAAGGGGCGCATGGAAATCAGAACCGGGGTGATCGGTCCATAAGACTTTTCTAGAGTTAAGACTGCAAGAAAGATCCCTGATGGAGATTTAAAAAAAAATAAATGTTTTATATTGATCAGATTAGAGACATTTTTGACCAATTTGATGGAACATTTGTCTGATAGATTAATAAAAATATCAAAATTAAATAAATAAAAGGTATTCTTTTGTTTAAAAACTGTTTTACAATCCCCCCCCCATCATTGTGCCCTGACCTTGCGGTCACTTCAAAAGTCCCGAAAACTGGTTTTCGGGACTTTTGAAGTGAACGGGGGTTCGGTCACCTGGACAACAGCTGAAAAATGAAAACACGATGATGAAAGCTCCGCGGCAATGTTGATAAAAACTTACAGAAGTTGAGACAGGCGAGCATTCCTCCAGTGTCTGCAAACACCAACTTGTCACGGCCTGCCGTCAATTCTAACCGCATCCTTCAGCTGACAGACACCTTCATGACTTACATGCGGGGAATTTTTTATTTTTATTTTTATTGTACCTGCAGACTACTCACCGCCGTGCGTGGATGGATGTGAACCGGCTCCCTTTTTTATTTATTTATTTATTTATTTTTTTGTACTCCAGACGCCTATGATTGTGCTCCTGAAAATCCCAATTCGAAGACAAAAGCTCCCGCGCGGCGGCTCGTCTTTTCCTGCGTCCTCCGGGGGCACGCGGCTCCGCGCGCGTGCGGCAAACCGCCGCTGTGGTCACTTGGACTGTCCTCCCGACGCGACGCCCGCGACCCGCTTTCCTTCACGTGAGCTCAGTCTCTGAAGAAGACCCCGGCTCTCCGCTGCTCTGCGCTCCGCTGATAAGCCACCGGAACTACTTGCAGCGCCAGCCGGAGCACGTTGAAGATGAATTCATGCACCACAATGGGAAAAATGAATTCACATCCATGGAACTAGTCCCCGTTTCGGCGGCAGCACTGAGATTTTCACAGAGACGTGAACGCCGCATGTCAGAAATATAAAAAAATAAAATAAAACACACATTTATATTTCAAAAAAATCTGTTTTTGATTAATTTGTTATATATGAATAGAAAGTGAATTAATATTGTAGAAAAACAAAAATAAATCCGCTCCAATGCTCACAAGAACCCACCTTATATCAACACTAAAATACCTACAAAAAGGCAGAACAAAGATGTATTGTTGTGTTGTTTGTTAGAGAAGATATTCCATTGTGCATACCTGGGATTTCACGACTGAAGGCTGACGTGAAGTCACAGCGCACCCACCTGGACATGACAACACCAGTCACTAGTATTTGTACACATCTTTTATCCAAAAGTTTGTAAAATTTCAGCAAATTTGAATAATTTTTCTCTTAGTTTCCTATTTAAAAAGTATTACACTTGAAGTGCATTTTATTAAATACACTTGAGGTATACTATAGACCAGGAGTGTCAAAGCTTTTTGCAAACAGATTTGGCGCTGTGAAATGTGAGGGCCAACCATTCAGCCTACATTCTTGCCACCCTGATAACAAAGGCAATGCCACACAGCCCTTGCCAATACTCCACGAATGAAAATTGATCATGCGAAAATATGCGTAGAAAAAGGGAGAAAAGTTTTTACATGAAATTTTCACGAATGAACCACGTTAAAACCACGTATGACGTACGAATAAACCACGTAAAGAACACATGAATCAATGTAGAACATGAACCGTTCGTGATCATTGCACTGTTAACATGCGATTCATTAGAAATTCGTGCATCAATTACGTAATATGAACATATGTGTGCCGCATAACGAGATATAAAAGTTGCACAAAGTACATCGGTGAATAGTCTGCTAAACATACGTGAAACGTTGTGGAAAGCCACAAAATGTGTAAGATTTATATAATAATTGCATAGAAGCTACATAAAATACACATAACCTGATTTTTTCTCAATGGACCAAAAATTTTGAACAACTTCAAACTGAATTTATGTAAAGTCCCATCAGCCGAAACCCTCGACGGACATTTGCGTACATCGACGAATGACAAACGCGAGAAACTCCTATGAATTATGTAGATCGCGCATGTATCACAAAAGATCTATGTGGACAATGCACAAAATGTAAGTAGTGGCCGTGTGACCTTTAAATGCAAATGAGCTGTTTAATTTTTTCTATTGCGATGGGATACTTTGCATTTTTTTGACATTAAGCAGAAATACATGTAAACAGATTTTTACCAAAATTACTGTGAATCTCTGATTTGAAGACCAAAGCTAAAATTAAAAAGACTGCCTGAAAAAAAAAATTGACAACGTGGAATCTGGATTCAGACAAGTTTTACAAATTATTCACGATTGAAGTCTCACTCCAATCATTTTTTATTTCTTTGAAACCATTCCTGGTGTCCTTTCAGTTATGATTATGCCGTTTTTAGCCACCATAAAAAAAACGTGTGTCATTTTCTAGAACACAGCTTCTTCAGGGGATCATCAGAAATTTACCTCTGAGTTGTGGGCGGGACGTTGGCACATAGTAAGCCTGCCCTCATTTCCCATGATCCCTTTGTTTACTATCCTTACCGCTAGCTTACAGTCCTTCACAATCTCAACCTAACATTATTGGTGCAACAAAAATGGCAAGCAGTAATGGAGCTATCCAGCCGTACAGATTTGAGCCAGATGCCAGCTCAGACGAGGAAAAAGAAAGACAGATATAAATCTATGACTCTACAAGGATGCATCAGAATGGAGCAGAGCGGGGAGGTTGAGGCCAGCCAACTGCAGTAGCTGAGTCACAGCTACAGGCTTTCTCCAACAGTATTTTAGAATAAAGAAATTCTCAGACACACAGTTTTGAGCCTATGTTTCTTCATATATGTTCTCCATCATGAGAAAAATGCCACGAGAACAATGTTAAAACATCAAAAACATGGTTTTCATTGGAGTACTCTCTGTAAACTTCTAAATGTGAACCTTGCGAATTAAATGGTAACAAAGATAATTGCCTTATCCAGGAATTACTATGGTTTTGATTACAGAAGTAAACAAATGTTTTCCTCTCATTTGCCCCTTAAGGCTCTGAAGGTCGAGTAGCCAAAGCGTGTTGCCACAGTTTTACAACAGCTTATAACATAATTTAGCCAATCACTATCGAGAAACTGTACACACAGCTCTTAGGAAGTGCTGGGGGCCGCATGTTATTGATTTTATGACAGGGGCCTGCAGACTAATGAAAATTTGAATGCAGGCCACACTTTGGACGTGCCTGCCATAGGCCATGTACTTGTAGTGTTGGAAGGAAACTAACTGAATACTTTTTGAGACTAAATTGGAACAATTTAAGTTTACAGTATATAGATATTGTATAAAAGTGCATTTCAAGTATACCTTTTCACGTTTAGCATAAAGAAGTCTGCCAACACTTAAATAGACTTTTTGCTGAGGGTTAGCATACATCACTTAAAACATCTGAATGTTTCTTTAACTCCAGAATTGATTTATTTCTTTGTGCTGCGTGTCCAGTATTTTATTTATTTATTTTATTTAACCTTTATTCAACCAGGAAGGTCCCGTTGAGATTAAAAACCTCTTTTTCAAGGGAGTCCTGGCCAGCAGTATTCTGTTCAGGTACATCACAATTTGTTTGTTTGTTTAATGACGATTAAATGATTCAGAATGTTAGAATCATAAAGTAGAAGGTTTTCTGTTGCAGATGTTGTTTCTAACCTTTTTTACTTTTTTAAACTGTTGCTTTTATTCATGAAGTAAAAAGTCTTAATGAAACTATTTGTTCTACTTCTCTGTTTAAAAATATGTCAAATTAAAAACCACAAGTTCAGAGTGTTACTAGTCCTCAGTTTTTAACTTTCCAGCGTGAAACAGATGACGTGGGATAGCGGGATGTCCCCCTAGAATCCGTGACTGTGGTGGGTGGAAAGAGGTTGTTTGGTAAACTGGAATCCATCATGAACAATCCTCATCATCATCATCATCATCATCATTGTATGGGTAGCTCCTTCAGTCAGTCAGTGATTCCTTCAGTCACATCGCTGCAGGAAGGAGCCTTTTGTTTGGAAGATCTTTCTTCCTGTCACACTCTACAACACTTATGGACTTGAAAATAATTCTCGTTTTTATTCAATTTTGAAGTGTATTTTTTTTATGTAATGTCTATCTACTGTTTGTGTTTGGTACGAAGGTCATTTCCTCTCTGCGTGATCAATAAAGTTGTATTATATTGTATTCTAAATTGTTAATATTCAACTGATAAGGCTATGAGGTGAATCACACAAACAGCTAAAATTTGGTCGGATTGTTTTTTAACGTCCACAGGTTACAACATGTTGCTATCTTTACTGTCACTCTGTCCTTTATAACCACCTTCGATTGGCTAAAGCTGAGGTTTTAGGGTCAGGCAGTTAACTTAATATTGGCGTGATTATTTTTGTTTGTTTCTAAAGTGATTTGTCAATCAATTATTGTGATTTCAAGATATTTGGTGAAGTGGTTCATTGCAGAGTCACCTCACAGCACAAATACATTTGGAACCTTCTCATGGATCTGGATTCCTCAAAAATTCAAGATGTGGAACATTTAGACATCATAGTTTTAAATATGTCTGTGGTATGGTTGTATGTGGGTTTTTCAAATGTAAATAATACATATGTTTGCCTCATGACTAACCGTGGCTTCAACAACCTTCAGTAATTTTCACTCTAACTGACTAACACACATTAACATAAGTGCATTTTAGCATAATATACATAAATGGGATACCTATTCTAACTTTAATTTCCTATTTTTAGTTCCAGTAAGTCAATCTTTACTGCATTATCACTTTTTCCTGATGTGTTTCTCACAAAAACGACACGATGAAAGGCGTCTTCATGATTTTCTTGTGTAAGAAATGTTCAACAAAGACTGTGTAAACATGTCTCTTAAGTCTAATGCATAATTTCACAATATATGCATTATTATTTTGTATCTGTGATGTGTTTAAAAAAAAAAAAAAGGTTCATTGTCAGTTTATCAGGCTTCCTCTGTGTGCTGGTCAGCTGATTAGTCAGTGCAGGACTCGTACCCTGCTCACTGCTGCACTCTGCTGGTAAAGAAGCTGCATGACATAAAGCAACAGGCAGTTCCATGCCTGCATGGATTTCTGTCAAAAGGACAAGTAGAAAGCAGGCAGGCGGGCAAATATGTAAAACAAAGGCAGGAAGTTTCACGGGAGGTGTAATTTGTCATCCTCCCACTAGATGGCGCTGTGACCAAAGACTCCTGCAGTTTTAAATTCCTGCAGGCTGATCTCATAGACATGTGGCTTTTCCATCCATACGCATTAAAAATGTAAGCCAGAAAAAAAAATGAAACGAATGCATCGTGTTTGCTTCTGTTTCAAGCATTAAACAATTTTTGTTTTCTTCTGGGATTACAATTACTGACGGGGGAAAAAAAACAATCCGAGGCGCCTGAATTATCATGACAGCAATGCTGGATTTGTCCGATATATACTTAATTTCATCACAAAGTTAGCACGATTTCAGAACCTTTCCGTTGGAACGGGAACTATTCTAGAGTCATAGTTAGAATGATGTGAAAGGAAATGTGATTCCGTGAAAAACAGCAAATCGAGCGGTTTTTCTGCGCAGGTAGAGGCTGGGCAGCAGGACCGGCTCTGCCCAGTTTGATCCAGCTGGCGCTACAGCTCTACAGCTTCCACTTTCCAAGAAAGGAAAAGGACTGCAGTTTCTCTTCCTGCAACATATGAATCACTTTGTTTGTCTGTTAAAAAAAAAAAAAAAACTTGTTTTATAACAAGACTGCAAATTAAAAAAAAAGAAATAATAATAAAAATTACAATTTCATTTATAAAGGATAGGATAGCTTTGATTTTAAATTAGAAACTAAATATTAGATCATAAAGTGCTATTTTTTTTAACTCATTGTTGAAATTTGCCTTTAGCAAAAAAAAGTAAGCTTGAAGTTTATTTTCTTATGTATACTTAAGTACAGTATAAGTATAGCAAGTCTACTGCAGACCATGTAAAAGTGTAGGAGGTATATTAGGGGTGTAACGATTAGTCAACTTACTCAATCGATTTATATTCATATGCAACCAGATCAATCTGTCTGTGGCAAGTTTTGAATTGACCTACCGTTATAAAATTGTTTCAAAAGGAAATAAATCAATTATAATTGATAATGGAAGATACCACTTGGATTGAGGCATGGTAGCTTTATTTTACAAAACGACCAAGCGCTTTTATCACAGCGCACAACACACTCATGATGAAAGCAAAAAAAGATCAAGCTAACATTCCAGTCCAACGTGTGGAAACACTTTGGTTTTTGCAAAGACATGTGACCGTACAGTGTGATACGATACTATGGTCTAATAATGTTCCAGTTGGATTATTTTGATGTGGAAAAACATCAATGGGCTGAACTTTAGGAAACAAAAATGTGAATGGATTTGCCATTAATTCTAGTTTAGTGTTTGTTTATACACATATTTCATTTACACTTGGTTATGTTGCAAGAAATTGGAAAAATTCACCTGCACTGTTCAGTATCCAGGTTTTTTATCTCTGAGCCACAGGTTAAACTTTTGGCTAAAGCTGACCTGGATCCATTTTAGGTCAGTGAATCAGATTATTCAAAATGAAACAAAGATAGTATGTAAAATAGTGAACTTCAAGTATACTGCCTCTCTTTTAGTATAGACTAAGTATATTTGTGTGTTAAACTACAGGATGTTTATAATACCAAAATGTATGTTTGAATGAGCTTTTTTATAGTGAATAAACAAAATTTGTTCATTTCAGGTATGGCGGTAAATGTATCACAAAGTAGGATTTTATGTATTAAAAAACGTAATTAAAATCTTACTTTCATTTACCTTCCAGGTGCTTAAAGCGACACGGCACGAGATCCAGTCATTTCTAACTAGGCCAATGTCAACCACCTGTCTAATGATAAAGTTTATCAGTGTAGCAGAAGCTGTAGGAGCAGGCGCTGAACAGAACCAAAGTACCACTAATCAACAGCTGCAGTCTTATATTGACTGGAAAGGTATTTAAACGGCTGAGATGCAGCGTTGAAACAGAAACCAAGTGAGAAACTTTGGCTATTCAGACTAAAAAACCGTGTCAAATCAAGCCTGTATATGGAGAAGACCTTTTTAAAATAATGTCTTAGCTTTCACTAAGACATGGGAAGACCAGCAGAAATCTCCTAACATTGCTAGTTTAGAAAGTGAGTGAGTAACACTCAAAACTTACACGATTTAATGCTGATAACCAGGTAAAAGAACATCTATTACACTGTTGCAACAGGTCAAAGTAAACAAAATAGTAAATTCAAGAATTCAGCTTAGAGTTTTTATTTCTTCTAGAGCTTCCTGCGACATACAAGGACATGACTTCATAACTGACACGCACTAACAATTCTTAAAGGATTATTTCTACACTTTGACCCTTTGCAAATTCCTTGTGGGTCAGGTTCACTACTTAAACAGAAATGACTGTTTATCCCAGCAATGCTCAGGTGTAGCATTCAGTGTGGGCTCCTCATAGGTGACAACACTTTACACTACTGTTGCCAAGGCTTGAGCAATTTCAAATGAAGCCTGGTTCCTTGAAGTACACAGGGATGCTAACAAGCGTCATGTTCAGCTCTTTCTGCGTACTCTAAGGGTTGGGCAGCAGGACAGGCTGTTTCCAGTTTTTATCTTCTTAGGCATGATGCTACGATGTTGCACAATTTTTGTATTTGTTTTTGCCTTAGGTTATTTGATTATGGATCATTTTCAATCATGCTTTGTAAAAATAAAGAAAAAACTTAATGGCATTTTTAAAAGTAGCCAAACATCCTCAGAAAATTGCATAACTCAGAGCTAACGTATGTTTAGAACATTTGAAATGTATCTTATTCTGAGGTGAACAGGATACCTGGCAAGATACCAGGAGAGTGCTAATGATTTGCTTTCTTGGAAATAGGATGAAGCACCTAAATTCTTTTAAATACCCAGCCTCAATTGTGACGTGTAGAGGGGTGTGAGTAATGATTTGGGACTTCCTGAAAGGGGAAAAGGAACATTTTCAAAATAAAAGCAGTTTAAGGTTTACTGAAAATATCTCCCTTGATTTTTGTCAAGAAGATAAAACACTATAAACTGGAAATAAACAAAAAGAATGCAAAGCATTTGGAGTCAACAATGTTCAATAAACAGAGTAACTTTTGGTTTTTATATGTAATTTTTTTCCCATTAAACTACAACTGTAAGATCTTAAAGCATCTTTTCTTTGAACTTATCAGGTAAGAAACACCTTCATACATAAAGTAGTAAAGGAATGTGGCCTGTATAACACCACTATCTAAAATACTGGACTCTTCAAAAACACTGGCATTGCACACGCTGCACTGCTGTGTGTTTCAGTCCTGGTAATTGGCTCCACATTCCCCGCATGTTTAACATGTTTTCCTGTTCATAAAGACCCGCATCAAATGCAAGCCTGCAGGTTAAGAGTCCGCTGGAAGACAAAAGCAAAGACAACAGTATGCCTAATCCCATAACATTCATGGGTAGTTTACAACTTTCTGATGGCCGAACAATGTTGTCCTTCCAGTTAAGTTCAAGTTATAACATTAGGATTTTTTACGTTAAAATGTCTCATTCTGTTACATATTCACAAAGAAACCAACATAAAGTAAATAGAAATGCAAGCTCCAATGACATTTTAATTCAATTAGCCCAATACATTAATTACCAAAGAACAATTTTTGAATAGTGTAGGAGAACTAGGTAGTTTTAAATTATGAATAATAATACCCGTGTTGCCTAAATTATACAAAAAATAATGTATGGAGAAGTAACAACTTAATATTCGATCTTTTATGCCTTTCTCTGGCAGGTTAGGGGGCTGTGCATGTTTTTGTTTTTAAGAGGTTTTCCTTTTTGAGAGGAGTGAAATGTTTAAAGGAGAAAATAACTGTAGACGAACAACATGTGAAAAGAGCTGGTTCAAGTACATTTTTTTTACATTTATTTAATTCAAGTATATTTAATGGAAGAAATTGTGTTATGTGTTTTTTTTTTATCAAATAAGTTGGTCCTAAATAGGTTTCCTAAATTAGCAAATACGTTTTCCTAAATGCTAGATCACTGGCTCTCAGAAAGGGGAAGAAGTCCCTGAGAATGCTTGATGGTTTAAAATGAAAGTTCAGAATAAAGTTTAATTCTGACATCAAGAATTACAGGAAAAATATTTTTTTAAAAATCTGAAAGTAAACTCTAACTATTATAGAATTTAAGAAAAATGATTCTTTTTTTTCCCCATCTTTCATTGTTTTCCCAGGTGCCTTAGTCCTCTTCCCTTGATACACCCTCTTCCCCGCTGTAGATAACGGTCATTTCAGTTGGTCATTGCAATGAAAAAAATCTGTTTTTACTTTGCGTTTTAGGTCAACATAAAACTGAAAAAAAAAAAACATAAATAACAACAGTTTGTTTAAAGTTTGTGAAGATCTCGTTTAATTTCCTGTCACTTCTCGCCGTTGTTGGCCAAACCTCCTGCCTGCCTCTAAAGTCTGGTCTAAACCGGTTCGGGGAGTGCGTGGTCTCGTGCGCACTGCAGACTCCTCCGCGCGTCCTCAACAGACCCAACCTCCTCGATGTCCGCGGCCTTCTCCTATTGGCTAAGAGAAAAGCGGGCCTGCCTACATTCCCAGCGTTGATTGGACGATGAGCTCGTCCGCGAGCTGGTATTGGTTAACGCCCCTCCACATCTTTGCTTTTGGGCAGACCTAGTTTTCCGCGCACGTGCACGCGGATAAGTGGAGTTGTAAACCAAGCGCGCGCACTTTTCAGCACCAATACCTCGTGGATAGCAGCCAAGCATATTGGGGAGGATTTTTGTTTATTTATTTATTTTTTCTTGTGACAAGACGAAGAACTTGTGGTTTGTGGCGCCATAGAGTGTTGTGAGATCAGCGGGAAACTCGGATAGCGGCTTCGAGTCGTCGAGCGGAAATACAATCGCGGCGGGGCTTCAGGCAGCTTTGTTTGCCCGGCGACTCGAGCTGCATCTCCGCTTCAACAAGAGGGACGTTCTTCCGGGTAAAGACATTTTTTTCCCCCCTCTCTGTACCGAGACTCAACAAACTGCAGCTCGGTGTGAGACTAAATGGCTGGAAGCAGAAGGAAACAGAGGTGATACTGAAGACTCGTCTTCGTCGCTGGTTCGGTCCAGTCAGCGGTTGGGGTCGTGGTTGTGCTCTTGCCGCCGAGGTCTCCATTGTCTGAGCATCTCCGTGCCGCCAAACTCCCGCGCGGCCGCCACACACCTGCCGCTCCCCACAGCAGCGTTCTCTCCCACCCGTTATTCTATTTTTCCATCTGATTTTTTTTTTTCGGGCCCCACACTCCCAGCAGCATGTGCTCTCGGATTTGGTTCGTGACCGACCGGCGCATCAGCCAGGAATACCCCCAAGTCCAGATCCTCCGGGCGCTGAAGGATCGCTGCGCCGAAGAGGAGGTTGAATTCCGCTCCCTTGTCATGGATCAGATCGTGCTGACGATCAGTCAGGGCCAATTAGGCAAGTATACGACAGAATCGAGCACGTTTGCTGTGTTTTTGCTGCGTTTACGAGGTTCGGCTGAGGGGGGGGCGGAAGAAAGAATGTTGTGATGCGTTCGCGCAAACCCAAAACAAGGCTGCCTGCTAGCGAGGAAGCGCGGCAGCACAGCGGTGACCGCCTAACCCACTTTCTGGAGAGATTGGCTCCTGGCAGAGCAGAGCGATGACTCTTGATCTAATTCCGCTCGCATTCCCACTACTGCTGCTGCTGCTGCTGCTGCTGCTGCTGCTGCTGCTGCTGCTGCTGCTGCTGCTGCTGCTGCAGGAGAGGCGTTAAATCGAGAAAAGAAATCGTTTGATGACGGAGAAATCACTTTACTACAGAGATCAGCATTCCTCAGTTTGACTACTTTAAACACCAAATCATACTTTTGGTGTTTTAAAGTTCTTGTGACATTTTTATCATGATATCACAGGACATATTTAAATAAAATTAAGCATTTTTGAGCATTTCTTTGTTCAAATCGTTGTGAAGCAGGAGCAGACGAAAAAATGTAGCAGTGACGTAGTTGCTACAGTAGGCGGTCTCCTCCATTCCCATGCGTCAACTTTTAGGCGACTAGATTCACGTGTTTGTTTTCCTCATCCAAGCTGGCATCTGCCTCAAAACTGTATGACTGGATTGGTCCGATATTGGCGAGTATGCTAGGTTTAGAGTGTGCGGGGCTGTAAGCTAGTGGGAGAGTGTGTAAACAGAGGGATGACGGGAAATGGGGGCAGGCTTACTTTAAACCAGCAGACCCGCTTACAATTCAGGGACGAATTTCTTATTAATTCCTGCTGCTCAGCAAAGACATTGTCCTAGAAAACGACATAAGTTCCTCTGATTTTGGCTAAAAATCATAATAGGACTTAATGAAGTTTTTTGTGCCACCGTTTGGTTCTGGATTGTCAGAGAAAAACACTAATGCAGATTCAAAAATAGAAAACAAACAATCTTTTAGAATAATTTTACAGCTATCCCTCAAACCTTCAGAATTTCCTTTTTTCTACAAAAAATGTTGCATTCGGTTTTATGAACAACAATGACTTTTTTTTCTGCACATGGTGCCACCCCAAATCCCACAAAACACTATCGATTTATAGCAAATCAATGTTCGTGTTATTATTTTATAGCTCTGTCCAATAACAAGATGCCCTGATAAAGAGATAAACAACTGGAACTAGGAACAGACAGTCGTAGAATTTAAAGGGGTGGTGTGAAATAGAGCCATGTGGACTGAATGAGAGGTGTGAGAGTCAAAGTTAACACCTAAATGGGGTGTAGGCTACATTAACAGAGCTTGTATGGGTGGTGCAGAATCTGGGATGAGTAGGGGTGTGTCCGGACAGATTGTCCCTTTATTGTTAATGCTGACTGGTCAAACTGGAGTTTTTAGTCAAGACCGATTCGTATTTAACACGAGTTTTGACCAATCGTGGGGTCTTTAAGAGGACAGCATGGTTAAATACTAATTTTGCACCATAAAAATGTTACCGGACTTTAACCTTGATGCACTAAGAACCAGGTCACTCCAGCAAGTAGGTAGACTACCGTCTCGATCTCTGGTTTAGCAAGATGCACAACAGGGTTACCTTGGTCTGTAATCCATGCTGAGTCTTAATCTGCATACCGTAAACGTCTTCTGAGTTTTGGCGTGACACCACAGATTAACAGCCAGTAGACAGATTGGCCACGCTGGCAGTTTCCGAAGCAGAGAGGCACATTAGCCCTTGTTGTGACCTCAGCATGTGCACAGCCTCTGAGACTTTAAGTTTGTCATCTAACTAGATACCAAGCATTTCCTTCTCGGCCACATTAACCTCCACATGAATTATCATAAGTCTTTCATGGATTATCCATGAAAATGAGGACAAACTCCAGGAAATACAGCAGTCACATAACCTTAAAGTCTACTTTAGGCGCACTGATTAGTAAAAAAGTCAAACTAACAAGTTTTGTTTAAAAGTGTTGATCAATTCTAACAAGTTGGTGCACAGATAATCTCTTTGTGTATACCTTATTGATTCCAAAGGTGAAATGAAAGATAACAGTAAATGAATTTCGTGCTTAAATCGATTCTTTCTTTAAAGTTTGCCGTTTGTCAATCAGATTTTTGGGATTATTTATTTATCATAGCAACCCTTTTTAGATCTAGCTGCATTTGTGAAAGAGGAATTTCACATCATAAATGAATTTAAGCAGAGAGGGGATATGATATGGCTGAGATCAGAACAGATGACACCCAAGACTGCACTACCAATGATGGTAGTTTCAAAAAAAAAAAAAAAAAAGGTTACAAGTTCTTATTTTTCTGCAATCATTTAATAAAAGTAGAATAAAAAGCATGTTGGTTTTTAATAAACACTCATTTAAAGTAAAATATATAAACAATGCACATTTACAGATAAAGTTGATGCTTTCGTGCCTTGTCAGTTTTGACGTTGGCTGCTGTTTTGAAGGTCATCATGTGCTGCCCTGGAAACAGGCGTTTTGCATTTTATTGGATGTGGAAAGATGGTCACAGCCTTTGCTCTGATAGGAAAAGCGGATGGAAGCACCTATTCTAGAAATGTTGAACACTTACATCCATATCTTAAAGCGTTACCTGTCAAAGGAAGCATTATGGCTAGATATGAGCAGTTTTTTGGACAGCGTTTTATGACAATCTCTTCCAGAGTGTTGGCTGTTTTTATGTGACAATTTTCATACTTTTTCTAAAGCTGAATGACTTTGTTTTGTTGCTTTTCCACTCAAAGTATTTTAGACGTGTCATAACAGTCTTCTGTGATTCTACTTTTTCTACCTTTAGCCAGAAACTTAAGTAGTTCCAGCTGCTTTCTGTCCAAAACCTGCTCCGCTGGGCTGACAAAGCAGATTATATAGGCTGTTTGGCTTTGTATTTGTCTGATATTTTTAGTGCATCTTAACTGCAAATACCACATTGATAGGGCAGCAACAACAAGTATGGATTTAGTCTATCTACCCTTTGTGCTGCAGATAACACTTCATCATCAGGGGATGGATTGTTAGCTTTAACCAAGTCGAATCAATCTGGGAATGTGGGGACGGTTTCAGAGCTGTAGGTTTGGCTTGCAAGAACTACCGGTCAAACACATAGGCGGTGTCCGTCAGGCCGCTTTGTGACGTGACAGTGGAATGCATAGCATGCTCGCCATTCTTGCAAGCTTTGTCAGCTGATCGAAAATGTAAAGCATCCATAGACCCCACTGAAAAATGAGTGTTTTCAAAGAGGTCTCTGTCATCTGGGCAGAAACATAAAGTGGTCCCGAGTGATGAATCTGTTATCCTCCCAAATTGTCCACGTTTCTGAGCGTTTTTGTGCCGGTCACATGACAGGCAGTGTAAAGAACACAAACACTTGCACAGATGAATAGGACTGATTCATCCAGCCTCCCTCATTGGTCCCTGTTTGGTTTCCCTGGAGACAGGGACAAGTACTGTGAATACTGTCAAAAACCATGAGACCACGTCCCCTGACACTTCTCACTGTAACACCCCTCACAGTGTGCTCGGCGGCAGCATAATCAGTGCAGTGTGTAACAGTCCCCAATCTAACAGCTTCTATGCTGCCTTTGTCTGAAGATGCAATAAATAGATAGGATTTTTTTTTAATGGAATCGCTCTCCTTTTGTTTTCACTTAGCCTGTGCCACACCTTCCTGACCTTTTCTTCAAGTTGCCATCTCAAATCATCTTTTACCCCACATGCATTAGCAGTGTGCGACAGATGCACTTAATGCAGGTCGACGCGTCTGCCGACATCTTGGTAGCTCTGTTATGTAAGCAGTTCCGGTTGAGCTTGTCGCTGCGTCTATCATCAGAGCAAGTCTGCAAATTTCAAGATGGCTGAAACTCCCCTAAATGCGAATTGCAGTGCTTCTGCTAGTTCTCTGGACGTCTTGATGGGCTGTCACGGTATCTACGGTAAAAGTGATTTGTCTCCTCCATTTTCATTAATGGTCACATGCTAATATCTTTGCAAATACAATCCAAAATTAAGACAGTTGTGTGGCCATTTTCTTAAGACATTAAGACTTTTATTTAGATGGAGACTTTTTAAAAGTTGTGGTAAATCCAAAGACCCATAGCTGCTCTTTTTGCATGATGTGATCCCAACTCTACAATTGGCCGTGTAATTCTGCAAAGAAGTGCCTGATCAGTATTCTTGGTTTTCCCTTTTGTGTCTCTGTCCTCATTTGCATTACAAACATGTTGTGGGGCTGAGACCATCCAGTCAAGGGTCACGCTGACTTTAAAAGAAGGAAACAACATCCAAGAAGGATGCAAATAGCCGTAGACCAAATGACAAGGTTATTACTAAATCGCAAAAACAAAAGACATAACAAGAGCACAGTCGGCCGGCCATGACACCTAGCTGACAGATAGCTTGTCTGAATACGGTCGGCCATCCTTCAGTCTGAATGTATTGTGCCTGTGAGTCCTGCCTGATTGTTTTCTCACTGTATATCAAATGACACGTTTTCCTTTCCCATGATTAAATTAAAGACATCTCCTATCCTACGGGATTGTCCTTTTCTGAATTGCAGTAGTGTTTGGTTTCAGTTTTGGTAGAAGAGATATCCAACAACATAGAGACCCAGAATGCTACCCTTCTGAGATGGGCGGGGCAGTACATGAATTTTCTTCCGTCTTTGTAACCATCAATATTAGCTTGGGTTTTGTGTAGTCCATTAAACCTAATGAACATCTTATTATTGCCAGGTTGCCTCTGTAAGCAGAAGAACTTCCAATGCAGGTGATGGATTACCATCTAGGAAAGAGGCCCTTTGGACCAGTAACTGGAGCTTAAAACTAAAACAAATAACTACTAATGTACAAAAAAAGTCCCAGAAGATACAGCATTTAGAAATATGTTTGGTGAAATTGATTTAAGAGGCTTACACTTAAAACACACCTCCTGGAAATAAGACATACGCTCTTAAAATTTAAAAAACTTTATTCAAACGAGCAAAAAAGGGTCTTACCGAGAATTCTTATTTCAAAACAAAAAAGTAAAACCTTTTTTAGACACAAATTCATTTGATTTTTTTTTTTGAAACAAAGTTTGTTTGTTTTGTTTGGTTTTCTTTCTGAAGAATCAGCTTTTGCGGTGAATTGTTGTCTCGGCTTATTCGTCCATCTTGATGCTCACCGGCATCTTTCCCCTCACCTCCTCCCCCCTTCCAGGTCTGCGAGTGGATCAAGAGCTGGTGACCTCCTATCCACAGGTGGTGGTGGTGCGCGTGCCCACACCTTGGGTTCAGTCGGACAGCGACATCACCGTGCTGCGCCACCTGGAGAAGATGGGATGTCGGCTGATCAACCGGCCTCAGGCCATACTCAACTGCGTCAACAAGTTTTGGACCTTCCAGGAACTTGCTGGCCATGGCGTGCCTCTTCCTGACACCTTCTCTTACGGTAAATGGACTCTTTTTTGTTTTTTCCTCGTCAAAGAAGGATGTAATTGATTGTGAGATTATTTAGTTAAATAAGCATCATAGTTTGTGCTAAATAAACCTTTTAAAAAGACACAGGATAAATGCTACTTTTATAATAAAAAATATAAACATTTTTTGTAAGCATGCCAAGTATCTGCCTTAACTTGAAGGTCTAACACAACTAGTGACTAACGTCTGTGGAAACAGTCAACTCGGGCAGACGGCGAAGCAGGAACTGCTGCTTTCATTACTTCTTTTCGCTAATTCTCTAAGACTAAACAGCCAGCAGCACATTGGAATCTCTTTTTTTTTTCCACAAGTCCACAGAGCTGAGTGCAGAAACAGAAGGAAACAGTCAGGGTAAAAGGAGGGGGAAAAAAAAAGAAAGAAGGAGGCGGGCGGGGTGGTGCTGGTGATGGTGGGGTTGTTTGGCCTACATTCCATGTGTCTGTGCACAGTAGGCCAGGCTGTGCATGTGGAGCAGCTGGAGAGCTTATGTAACTAACCCCCACCGCTGAACACTGCGCACGCATCCAGACCGTGCCCTTTCATGAGTTTTCATTAAACATGCAGTTGTCTCTGTGCCTCCAACCTCACTGCTCAGGATGCGATTGTGATCACCCCCCCCCCCCCCCACACACACACACACACACACACCACCACCACCTCGGTGGGTATATGTGATTCAAGGCATCCGATGAGAGCCAAGCGGCAGCGGCGGCGTTCACATCTGTTCCCTTTGACTGGCTGCCAAACATGACCAGACAGGAAGACAAAGATAGTGTCAGAGGATAGAGGAGAAAACTCAGGACAAACTATTTTTTAAGAATTATTTTAATTTTTTTGTTCTGTCTGAAGCCTGGGCTGAGCACATCTGTTGCGACAAGCTGCCATAATAAATCCTTGTCAGATGTGGTCAGCTGCTTCTCATTAAATGCAGTGGTCAGTGTCTACTCTGTCATGAATCAGGCAGCTCAGGACAGCGATCTTGCTGCCTTGCTGTTTTTCAGGGCCTCTTGTTGCCATAGCGACTCGCTACATTCCCTCTCCTCTGACTCGCTGGATCGACTCCAACCTACAAATGAAGGCATCGAAATGCGGTGCTTTTTCATTCATTCTTATTGACTTGCTGTGTGTGTGTGTGTGTGTGTTTGTGTGCACGGGCACTTTTCAGGCGGGCACGACAACTTCCGTAAGATGATCGACGAGGCGGAGCCCCTGGGTTACCCCGTGGTGGTGAAGAATGCACGTGGGCACAGAGGTAAGGCCGTCATTTGTTCCGATCAGCACGCCGCTCCTCAAAAATGTCCACCCTGACGGGAATTCTGCCCGCCCTCGCATGAAATTCATTAGCACTGTGTTAGATCATTAGAATGGTGGTGTTGCCACAAATGCAAAACACCAGCTTGTAAAGTTTTCATTGTGATTGCGAGGTTAATTAATTTAAAATTCATAAGGGGCTTCTGTGGGAGGTTGAACGTTGTCAATAGTAATAAGAGATGGGCCGTCCCATTTTACAGAGTCAGTGACTCTTCTGTGGCTCCACACTCATGTGAGGGAATAACAGCAGTGCTTGGTGGCCACATAGATGCCGTTACCATCTATGTGGCTGTTATTTCTATGGAAAAAACAACAACAAATAGCTTGATCCTTGTTTTGGAATTCAGTGTCTCAGAGGTGGATTTTAGTCAGTTGACCCTGACCAGAACTCTGGCTCATCCCATGACGTTAAAGCCAACAAAAATAAAGCTGGAAATGTTTGGAATAATCACCAGAAAGAAACATCTGTTAGAGGGTTTCTGTTTTAATACCAGTTGGTAGATTGTTGGTAGAGAAACATGTTTGCTTTGTCAGCCCAAACATGTGGGTCACCGCAAAGCCATTGCACACGTTTTTTCTCCCTGCTGTGGTACGGCCCGACAGAGTTTGGTTAAGGAAGGTAGACGGCCAAGCTCCGCTCATAAAACCGCTTACTGTAAAAGGAAACTGGACTGAGTGAGTGTGACGTCACCCATAAAAAATGCCTTACTTCCTGCTCCGATGAAAGATTGATTGGTTCGAGTCGGTCAATGTTTCTATGGCAACCTCTCTCGCCGATCAGGAGTGAGCTTCTGAAGGCGGGCCATGCACAAAATTTGAAAAAACCGTGTGAATGTTCTTCGTAAGACCACCTACTTTTATTGAGACACCTGATTGGCCAGTTAATAACTTTAAAAATGGCTCTAAAATGTCATGAAAAAAAAATAGGATCAGCCAGAACATGTTCATAAAAATTATTCTGACCAATAGAATTACTTCTATGGATCCTCAATAGAAGTTTATGGGAATTTGGCTTCTTGGAACCACTGGGTACTTTATGTTTGGAACACGAAGGGGGAGGGGTCACTCAGTCCAGTTCTCATATACAGTCAATGATTAAAACAGACACCGTCTCTCCTCTGTGAAGCTACGTTCACACCGCTCTCGGCAACACGCTTTCAATGTAAAATCTATGTAAATGCACGTTGGGAGCTTCTGCACTCAAAACCGTTCACTGAAAGCTACAAACGTACAAAACACAAGCCAAGCTGCGTTCAAGAATACGCTCAATGCGCGTCACATGCCCGGTGTGAACGTAGCACGAGGAGCTGCACTGCTGTTGTGTCGATTTTACTGCAGTGACTGCAGAAGACTTGAAGCTGGAGGACAGATTTAGCAAGCGTCTTGTGATGCCTTATGCTTATATAAACGGGTCTGTGTGTGCACCAAGTCTAGCTCATCTTTCCTTTCTTCCCTCATCTAGTGTGTCCTTCCTTCTCCTAGGAAAGGCTGTGTTCCTGGCGCGAGACAAACACCACCTGACGGATCTGTGCCACTTGATCCGCCACGACACCCCCTACCTGTTTCAGGAGTACGTCAAGGAGTCGCACGGGCGGGATGTGCGGGTGGTGCTGGTGGGCGGCCGTGTCATCGGCTCCATGCTGCGCTGCTCCACTGACGGGCGCATGCAGAGCAACTGCTCCCTGGGTAGGCAGAAGGAACAAATAAGCACACACTGACTTAATTACTGGCTCTTCCTCTCATAGTTACAGGACTCCAAGCTTTTCATGAACAGAATCATCGAATCCTCTACGTTTGAGTCACATTCATCTACTTTGATTTAACAGTACATTTTTCCATTGCTTTCCCCATTCATCAAAAAAAAAAAGAAGAAAGTTTTTATATCATTTCTTACTGGCCCCGACCTAATGACCTTGTGCCAAATCTTTCCTCTAGATGGAAAGTGACGCGACATTCCTGCCGATGAGGCGGATTTTCAGTGTCAGGGGACGGGCAGTTTTTGCTGAGCTGAGGGTGGAATGGTCTGCGACATATTTAGGACATCGGACCGTAAAAGATTAAAACAAAATGTGCAAAAATACTAATACTGACCCCAAAAAAAAAAACGGTTTGTGAAAAATGAAAATCCTGCTTCTGAGAGTAAAGGGGGTAATACAAACAAGGGCTTCTAATCAGATCAATGTGATGACCTGATCAGCAGAATGTCTGATCATCTTTATAAAGGATTATGTGAGATCTTCAGTAGTGATTGCTGCTCATTCTAACTGTCCAGCACGGCGGTGGAGGTGTATTGATATAGAAATTTGTTGACTAATGGCTCTAAATGTTCTTTTTTTACCAAGTTCTACCATCTTTTCCACATCATAAGTCGCATCGCCAATGAATGATCTGTTTTTGAACTTATGTCATATTGTTTGCTTTTCACAGCTCTCTTCCGAAATATGAAAGACTTAGTGTCATTTAATTTCTACCGGGCACAAACTGCAATTATTCATTTTTCCTGATCTACTTTTAAATGGTTGGCACTTCCGTGAATGAAAAGTGACGCTATACATATGTCTCTATCAAAGCCGAGCCCCTCATTGGTCAAATTTCAACTGATTTCACTTTTAACGCGCATTTAATGGTGTTACGTTTTGTAGGTAGAGCCTGAAAAGGACCTTAAAACTTGTGTGAATGCGAGAATTCTGAACGCAGAAGCCGGAATCGCACACACACACAGGCATGTACATAGACTTTTCATTGAAGGTGGTCTCTGGAACGCGCGTCGCCGAAGCCAGTGTGAACGTAGCAAGATGCGCATTAAGCAAAACAAAAGAGTCCGAGATAATTCTGTCAGTCAGTAAGACCAAATTTCTTTCACAATAACTTGTTTGTAACGTTAGAAACATTAGCGTTTTCACGATACCTGTAACTCCCAATCTTATTTAGAACATGTAAAAAAAACAGACGGATATCACTAAAACAAACATTGCTCTGACTACGCTAACTCCTAACCTAATTAGTAATGCCTAAATTTGGGTTTTGAGGTGCATTGGTGCTTTATAAAAACAATTCAGTCTTTTAAAATACAGTACTATATAGTAATATATGTAAGATCGCGTATCTGACTGAACTTTTGGTGCTAAGTGGTTTGTGTGTCTCTGGTCACTGTAGGTGGTGTTGGTATGATGTGCCCCCTGAACGAGCAGGGCAAGCAGCTTGCCATAGAGGTGTCCAACATCCTCGGCATGGATGTGTGCGGCGTGGACCTCCTGCAGCTCAACGACGGCTCCTTTGTGGTGTGCGAGGCCAACGCCAACGTGGGCTTCATCGCCTTCGACCAGGCCTGTGGCATGGATGTAGCGGGGATCGTGGCGGACTTTGCGCTCTCCAACCTCCCCAGCCGCCTCACCCGCAAGATGTCCCTGCTGTCTGTGGTCTCCAGCACCAGCGAGACCAGCAGCGAGCCAGAGGTGTGCATCGTGCCCGCCGGCGGCGGTTCGCTGCCGGAGGCCGTCTGCAACATGAGCGTAGGATCCACTTCAAGCGAGAGTGACCCGGAGCTAGCCGAGCCCTCCCAGATGTCGTCCCGCCAATCCACGCCCCCATCCCTGCCCGACCTGCCAGATCCAACCTACAACTTTAACACCCTCCTGGCCAATGAAATCAAGCTATTGACTGAGTGAGCTTCAGGCGAATCCCTGCATGCATGAACACACCACTACACACATGCATACCATGTATTGATGCTTACAAAAACACATATCAACCCAGAAACCAAACGAACGAAAAACGTTTATTCAAAACAGGAACTGAGGGCAAAAGAACAGATTCTCACACAGCCATGGAAACAAACTCAAAACACGAGCATCCTTCCTTTTCGTTAAAGATCTGCGGCTGCTCCCCTGACTCTCACACCTCTGCATCTTTCCAAAAATGAAAAATCCCACCATCTGGAGACACTTTACTTTACAGCATGATGGGATACAATATATCAGGTAACGACTAAATTCAGCCTATACTTGTGTGCATTTTTACTACTTTTGGATGATTGAGGAACTCCAACCAATGCATACACCTGGCTTGCACTTCACAAGTAGGAAAGATAATTTTTTTTTCTGCTGAGACCGTTTGGTAGATTTTTGGAACGATGAAGCTTCCACCTTAATTCATCGTCACGCTAGGCATTAACAGACCAGAACGACATGAGCCACCCGGAGACGCAACAAATAGAGTGTTGGCCAACAGCAAACAAGGTTTCACACTGACAAGCTGGTTTATTTCAATGAATTCACAGCAGCAACAGCAATCGTCAGCTTTAAAAATTCACAAATGCCTGGCACTTCATTAAAAAAACAAATCCTTTGTCACTTCTTTGACATATTGAGCAACAATGAGACAGAGTGTGAAAGCCACGTCAACACTTGGTAGTTGGAATTACCTCAAAACCCTGTTGAGGCTATAGGATCCAAATGTCAACTACATCAGCCCAGATCCGTGTGGCGTTCAGGCGGCCCCTGACATGCCAGCTGTTCCTTCCCTTTATGTCACGGACCTAAAATATGATTTTTATGTTTTTATTTCTCTTCAGTTTTTTTTTTGTAAATAGAAGTAGTGAACTATCTTCAGAGAATACTAGCACATAAAACTGGAACTGAAACAACTGCCGAAATTGAAGTTTTCATAAGCTATAGTGACAAATGATACTGTACAGACTTTGAATTGGTGCTGACGCAAGGAAATTGGTTTCAGATGGGATTTCTGTTCACTTTTTGTAGACTTTTTTGTTGTTTTTATATATTTTGTTTTTGTTTTGTTTTTTTAAATAGAAATGTAACAACCAAAACCACAAGAACGTGTTTTAGTGTATAAACAAACAATCTTTAAAGTATTTTTTTACAGTATTTTTAAGTAGAACGTTACATTTTTCCCCTTTTACTGGAAAAGAAAAGTAAAGTAAAAAAAAGATCCATCGGGGTTTCAGAAGCCAAGACTTTGTTTACACTTTTTGTTTTTCATGATTCAATGAACTCTGAAGAAAAATAAACAAAACTGTTATGACGTATGCTAAGGTATTTAATATATTACTAGCCAAGTGTGACCTAAAGCACAAATCCTTTTTCGTCCACACAGCGACTTGTCTTTCGGCTTGTATCCCTTTCTGTTGATCCCAACTCAGGGAAGCAGCCTGGATCTCAGTCTCCCACTCCAAAAAACCCCACAGAAACCACCAGAGTATGAACACAATACACACCTACATGCAGAGTAAACAACAACTAAAAAGTTCCTGTAAACTAGAGTATAAAGGTAGTGGTGTATACCATGGTTGACATGCACTTTTTCCTTGCTTGTTTCAGAATGTTCCTCGTGTTCTTCCTAATTTACAGTGTTTTTGAAGAAAAGACATTTGTGTGCACTAATATTGTCTCAATAAAGTGACACAGCTGTGAAGTTGAACTTATTTTCCCCTTCGTTGGGGGCCAAACTCACTGTCTGGACTCTAAACTGGGCCCTACTGGAGGTAGGGGCGGGAGTGCCAGTGCTTCATCTGCCAGACACACAAAAAAAAGGGGGGCAGCTCTGGCTGTTAACGCCGCTGTGGAGCCATGATCCCAGTGGCGCTGCGCCGTTTACACTACTGCTGTGATGATGTCTGCTGTGCGTTACAGACGGACTGTGAAACTAGTGGTGTGTCAGGCAGGGGGGCCGGTGGGGTCCATCACATGTGTAGTTGTCCCTATCTAGTGTTTGTCTTTGTATTGAAGCCTTTGTTATTCCTTCATCGTGTCCAAAAATGTAAACACGAGCTCTTGTGTTTGTGCAAAGACGTCAATAGGCGGCTGGAGGACAGAATCAGACGCTAACTTCGCTCTCCTGCTGTTTTTGGGATTGAATGTGCAGAATGTGGTTAAGGTTAGTTAAACAGTGACCCAGCATTTCCCCAGTTTACGATCATGAAGGAGGTAAAAATGAGACGCTGCAGTGAAGTAGGAGGCCGCTGACGGAAGAAAAGGGCGCCGTTTCCACTGTTTCCAAGTGTTGGAATTTGAAAAGGGATGAGTTTACTGACCTGAGGTACAACAACAGAGCACACGGTGACTGTTAAATTCCTGCTGCTGCTTATGTGTGTTTGGTTCTAAAGGGAACATGGGAGATGCTTTCCTAGTTTTCCTTCTGGAATCAGAATGCCAAAACATTGGAGAAGGGAAGTTGGTATCCAGTGCTCATAATGACAGACAATTAATATGAAAGATGACTCCTTTCACAATAAATCATGTCTTACACTTGTAAATAAAGATTCCACATCAACCACGAGGTACATTTTGTCCATCAGAAACAAACCAGAGGTTTGCCAAAAGACGGATGTAACGATTTCTGGAGAAAGGTGAAACGTTTTTTGCAGAATAATTAAACTCTCTGATATATATATATATATATATCAATTTTATTTCTGTTCTTTTATTTTGACAGTGTTAAGAAATAAACCTCCAAAATCATGTAACTCACAGTTGTTCAAAATTGTGTAAAGATAGATCTTTTTTTATTATTTTTTTTTAGAATAAATAAAGAGTCATTATTCAAAAGCAATGAAAGTGTGTCCCCTCTCTCTCAATCACAACAGTGTTATTTAAAAACCTACTACAATTATATTTTCTAAAAGTGATCCCAGTGGTCTTTTCAAATAAAATAAAAACCTGTTGTTTTTTAGGTCATACTTTCTGCAGAGCAGCAAGACTTCATTAGGAATTCGCCTTGGATTTGTCGGTGGAACATTTTGGTACGCCCCGCCAGCCTAAAGCCCCTGACACCCTCAACCTTATTTTAGCGGTGCATCAAAAATCGGTGAGCAATATCAGAGCTATCCAGCTGTACAAATCAGAGCCAGATTCCAGCTCAGACGAGGAAAACAAAGTCGTCTACAACTGGATGCATCAGAATGGGGCAGAGCGGGGGGTGGGGGTTGTGGCTCGCTGTTGTAACTTGCTGCAGGCTTTTTCCAACTTTATTTTCTTCATCTGCTCCTAATTGACAAGGATTTGAATAAAGAAATACTCAGGAAATCGATTTTAGGTCTAATTTTCTATAAATGTGTCAAGGTACCATTAGCTGTCATGCATCTGACCCATCCCCTGGCTGGGGACGGGTCTCACCGGGATGAGACTCACCGCCCCCTGAGTCTCACTCGGGAACCATTTGGTGGTTTGACCCCCCCCCCAAATTCAACCCCTTCATGGGGAGTGTCAAGCTGGGCGTTGGGTCCCAGTCATTGGTATGATTCAGCTTGGATTTGAACCCATGACCTTCCAGTCACAGGGCAGACGCCCTATGATAAGGCCATTGAGATGGTCCTCTATCATGACAAAAATACCACAAGACCATGTTAAAAACAGACATTTGATTAGAGCGGGTTTTTAAAATGAGGGTGTAAAATGCAAAACCGACATTTTAGAAGAGTGATTTCATGTTTCCCTCCTGCTGAGAGGATTATTTGGACCTAAACAAAAAAAACAAAAAAAATAAAAAAGCAAAACATTCCCAAAGTGAGGAGAAGGGAGCAGAGGTGAGCAGGCTAGTCAGATGGAGGTTGTGGGTTTTTCTGGATGGCGTCTGTCAGGTCCTGCTTTAACATCAGCTGGCTGGCCTGCACGGCCGCAAAGCCAAGCTCCAGAACCTGTCACTCAAACAAACACTGCAGCTGTGAAGCTCTCAGAGGAGAAGGAAGTGATGTCACTGAAATGAGACCAGGGCGCAATAAAACCTAAAAAAATGTCTCTTCTCTTTGCAGCACATTCTTCTACTGACCTGCGGTTGACTCTAACAAAGAGACCCAGTGAGTCATGAACATCAAATTTCTCGACGCCGTGGAGAAAACCATGCAAGCCGTTTCAAATGAGATGCACCGAGGTTACATTTTCTGTCCCTGCAGCTTCTCAGAATGACCAAACAGCTGAGAGAACCCACTGTATATGTTGTACAAGTGTAATTACTGAGGAAAAACATCCACACAGCTATCTGGGCGTCTTTGTTCCTTTTCATCGTGTTGTTCAACAACAGCTGGTTTAAAGAGATCTGCTGGAAGGAAGACAGATGGAGCAAATTATCCTTCAGCCTTATCGTTTAGAGACCAGAAAAAAAAACTCTAATTTGTCGGAATATCACCCTCAGCATTATTAAACTTTCTCACAAATCCCAATCAGCTAAAATGCAACAAAAATAAACAAGATCATGACAGTTAATATACAGTTAATACTGTATACAGGTGCTGCTCCATCTTTTTGCTGAACAAAGGGAGATGAAAATACGTTTTAAAATAGTGTAAAATGTGTTTGCATGTATATCTCTTTTAATCCCTTGAGCCTTATTGATGCAAATGGATTCAAAACTACCTTAATTTAGCATCTACTTGAGCAAAAACACAAGTCATCTTTTTTTCTGTATATATAGCTGGAAACAAATTCAATATCAAGGGGTTGACTTCCAAAAAGCACGTTTGTTTTATTCAAACTGGAAGACTTCACCCCCCCAAAAAAAAAAAAAAAAGAGAGCTTCCCAACTCCAGATCCACTAAACTATGAACCAGAAATGCATAAAAAACCCCAAGCATGTAATTTCACTGCACTGTGAGGTTTCCGTAACAGTTTGATTCATTCCTGTTTGTTCTACTTGTTGTAAACCCACTAAAAACACTGAAACCCTCACAAGACAGCAGTTAAGAGCCAAACTAGCTCGAGTCCGTCTCAACTTGAAGGAGTTGTCGCTGACTCAAAGTCATAATCTCCACCCACAGACACTTTCAAAGAAGCAGAAAATGGAGCCCAAGGTGGAGGTCAGACTGTTGCGACAGTCGCGTGAGCCTCATTTAATCCCCACTTAAAGTTTACGACTTCTCTACTTAGAAGTAATCCAATCTTGAGACGACACAAAGAGGAAATGTGTAACTGTGTCATGTCTGGCCCCAGCAAGTAACTCACCTTGTGGGAGTCTCAGGACAGCCAGACTGTAGGTCACCAGAGCAATCTGGGCTAAATCTTGACTGACGTCCTTCTGGAAAAACTCCAGCATGGCTCAGAACACTTGTTCACCTTCAGCTCGCTTGGATTGATCTGATTGGGAGAAATTTTTTAACATATTTAAAGTTTTTTTTGCTGTAAAATCCCTTTAAATGGACATGTGTTTTTAAAAAAAAAAGAGGAGATTTTATCTAAATGCAACCAAAAATTAATAATGAACTAATTTGTTTTAATTTTTAACTGACACAGCTACAGAGGGCGCCACAAAAAGTTAATTTATGGCAGCTCATGTCCGTTAAATATTTCAGTGTGAGCTTTTTCATGAATGTTTCAGTGCTGGTTTAATGTGCACTGACACCCATCACAGAAACTGGAGTCCATGCAAAACGAAAGAAGAAAAGTGAGTGTGAGCTATGAGCAGAACATTTGTCAGCTCTTTATCAACCCGAGGCCTTAACTCATCTGACCTGAACTCTGATTCACTCCGTCTGACAGCTTGAGACGGCCTCGCGTCTCTGAACTCGCTGACATTTCCACGCAGACCCTCACATATGGCTTCTTCCCTGAGTGCCTTTGCTTTAGGACAGGCTCAGGGTAGCAGAGGCGTCCTGTTCTGAGGCACGGTGGCATTCCAAACTACTCTGTACCCATTGTGGTAGCAGTGATTACTACACCATGCTAGCTTTTCATGCAGTGAGGGCATGCACATTTTCTTTTCCAGCGTTGGCCTTTATGTGCTTTGCCCACCATCATGGTATGATGGGGTGTGCGTTCCCAATGACTGGAGTGCAGTTTTGCAACAGCTGTTTATGAGAATGTACCTGTAATTCTCACTACTTTGAGGCAAAGTAGTGAGATTTGAACCTTTTTACCATCTAATGTACCAAATTATATCACTATTGTCCACAAAATATTCCATATTTTTAATATTTGTTTCTTCAAATAGCCACTCCAATGAAAATTGTGTTTTTGGTATTTTAGAATAGAATGCCTTTATTGTCGCTGTCCACATGTACAATTTGCATCATTCGCGTATACAGTGAAATGAAAAAGGGTTTGGTTGTATTTTTCTCATGATGGAGGACATAAATTAAGAAAATTAAGATTAAAACTGTGTTCATGAGTATTTCTTTACTCAAATCAGGATGAATCGGCAGCAGATGACATAAATGCTGTACAAAAAAGCTCTCTTTTGTGACACAGGAAGTAAAATGGGCTGTTAAAGTCTTCCTGCTCCGCTTTATGCAGATGCAGACTAAGTAGACACACTAACGTCTTCGTTTTCCTCGCCTGCGCTTGCATCTACCTCAGAACTGTATAGCTGGATAGCTATAGCTACGTTTCTGGATTTTAGCTAAAAATTGCATTATTGTTATTAAAAGACCCCCGGAAGTCCTTTTAAAATAGATCAAAAGATTATCAGAGTGGGACTTTAAAGATGGAAAAAAAAAACAAAAAAAAAAAAATTTTTAAATAAATTATTTTTCGCACAACAGAACCGTCACATTGTTATCTTTGACAAAATATTTCACATTTTAATAGTGCAATAACATTTTTATTAGAAATTGAAAAGTCAAAGCTGTTGTTTTGTTTGTTTGTTTACGTGACGATTATTTCTCACCCACTTTTGGTTGTGTCACATCCTATTTCCCATCCCAGCCTGCGAGTTTGCATTGCCGCTAAAAGGCTTATCATTGTATGTAGGGCAGCAGCTGTGACAGAGGGCAGTAGCACGGATGTCACACAGCCAGAGACGTGTCCGCAGTGGTCTCCAGTCAGCCGTGAGCGTGCACAGACGTAAATCTGGGCTTTAGCTTTTGGATTGCACAGCAAGACAGATCAGCTATATATACATATATAACACTGCTGACCCTTTTTCCACTTCTTTGTTTCATTCATTGGCGTTCTTGTGCGCTAATGGGTCCAGTTTAGAGCATAAGCATGACAGCTTAGTGCTGTTGCATGCAGAAGCACAAATCTGACTTGCTGATGAATACTTTTGTAGATCACATTTAGACAGGACACTGGAGGAACCATGAAAGGAATCCGACGACATGGCAGAATTTGAGATGTTTTTCTTGTAGATCTCCAGCAGTTTTGTCAGATGATCGTACCAAATATGTGCCACCTATAGAAAAGGAAAAAGAAGATTAGCTTACCGAAATAAAAATTAGCTTTTGAATTATAACACCTCACCAGGTCAAAGTAAACAATCTTTTAACATTTACAGGTTTTATATTGTATTATTTGGGCAATCTACAACATGCTAACATCATGTAGTATTATAAAAAAAACTCCCTATTTTAGACTCCTGCAGCATTCTCATGTGATGAACCTCTCACTTTAAGGGTGATGAAGGACTCATAATGTAGGAGACCAGGCTTAGTGGCAGAAACTTAACATTTAATACATTGACCAGAACTTAACGACCAAAAAAAACCTTAGACATGACCAAAAAAGAAAAAAAAAAAAGATGAAAAAGCAGAACAGAGTGGATGACCTGACAAGGATGAACTAAAAACAGACACCTAAATAGACTGAGGGTGATTAAGCAAATGAAGCCAGGTGTGGATGATTAACCTGAATCAGGAGTGACTGATAGTGGAACAACAGCAAAACATGACCAGAACCAAGAACACAGCTGAAAGAAAGAAAACTAAAGCCTCACATTAAGTCTTAATTGATCAATTCCATTTTTCATGTCTTAAAAGTCCCATTCCAATCAACTTTTGATCTATTCTAAAAGTCATCCCAGTGGTCTTTTAATTATAATGAAGCAATTTTGTCACCAAAATCTGTCGTTTTTTTAAAGACATAGTTTCTGCAGAGTGTCAAGAGATCAATCAATGTGTTTTCAATATCACTAATAAGATCTTTTGAAAAAAGATCATCTGCTCCTGATTCACAGCGATTTGAATAAAGAAATACTCAGAAATGCAATTTTGAGCTCAATTTACTTTATATATGTCCTCCACCATCAGAAAAATGCCAAAAGAATGTGTTAGAAGCACAATTGTTATTGAAGTGGGTCTTTAAATCGGAAGGTTCCAGTCTGCTCTGATTTTCTGGTTAAAAATGGTGAAGCGTACAGCAGTTATGGGTTTGAAATTGGCCAAAGTAGCTCCCAGAATGGCCCTATCCCAATCCAATAGTTGCAAAGTAATCTCTAAAAAAGCACTACAAAAAAGGCGTCTGTGAAAGTTCAGCGCAAGAATTCCCCACACAAGTCTCTTTTTGAGGTGGAGCTTGTAATCTTTATCATATTTAGTACACTACATACCTCCTGATACATGGAGCGAGTGATGACCGCTTTCTTCATTTTGGCAAGAACATCAGCCATACGATAAAGACTGCCAGCAGTGACTGTGCTGTTCACGCCAAACTCCACGGTGGCAAAGAAAATCTATAAAAATCAGAGAAATTAGCATGTCCACACAGTGAAACATGGCTTTAATATGGTGGAAAAACTGGCTTAACTTGGAAGTAATAAAAACTAGGGGAACCAATTTTAACTATTTAAACTCTGTGCAAGATATTTTAAGCAATAAACGTTTGTTGGAATTTACTGGACGAAAAAGAAAAAAAACGGCATTGCATGCTCTAAACATTAAGAGCAACATGATACACACTTTAGATTCCTGGTCAGTCGAACACTGATGTCATTTGCAAAGTAAAACCGAGCATCTTCCAAGTTTCCAGTTGCTGTGTGAAGGCAGCCAAAGTTCCTGTTCGGCAGCTGGAGGAGCGAGTTACGGCATTCAGGAGTCTCCAGCAGCACCCACTCTGCCCGGGACAGGAGTCTCTGCTGCAAGTGCCAGATTACCCAGACCTTAAAATGTTCAGACGAACACAAAAATCCTCACAACCTGACACAGACAAAACATGAAAAAGAAGTAATTGGGAATTGTTTGAGCTGAAGAATCAGTTTGTGACTGTTTTCTCACCAATGTTTGCCTCAGCGAGAAGCAGAAAAGCATGGGCCTGGTGAACAAACTGACGGCTGTGGACATCCTCTGTGTATCGTAAGCACAAATGGGCAGCGGGAAACACCTCTTGGTGTTTACCCTCAAAAAGCTTGCTTTTGAGCCACCAGTGTGCAAATCTCAATCAGTTCCATCTAGAAAGAGCCAAACCTAACTTAGTTTCCTCATCTGACTTCAAAGAATATTACGAAACAGTTCATGGAAGTAAACCACAGTTGCTCAATGGAGTCATGAATGAACCTGTAATTTCCTTGAAATTTTATTCAATAAAAACTGATGAGCAAAAAGAGCCTGATTCTCACCAGACACTTTCTTAGCTACACCTTGAAAGTACCGGTTGGATCCCCTTTTGCTTTCAGAACTGCCTTAATCCTTGAAGGCATAGATTCAACAAGGAACTGGAAACATTCCTCAGAGAATTTGGTCCATATTGACATGACAGCATCACACAGTGGCTGCAGATTTGTCAGCTCCACATGCATGATGCTGATCTCCCGTTCCACCACGTCCCAAAGGTGCTCTGTTGGGTTGAGATTTGGTGACTGCAGAGACCATATGAGTCCAGTTAATTTATATTCCTGTTCAGGAATCCAGTCTGAGGTGATTCCCGCTTAATGACATGGCACGTTATCCCGCTGGAGGTAGCCGTCAGAAGATGGTCAGAAAGGGATGGACAAAGTCAGCAACACAATACTCAGGTAGACTGTGCCAATTGGTACTAAAGGGCCCAAAGTGTGCCAAGAAAATACCCCCACACCATTACACCACCACCAGCCTGAACCGTTGATACAAGGCAGGATGGATCCATACTTTCATGCTTTTAACGCCAAATTCTGAAATTCGCCATCTGAATGTCACAGCAGAAATGGAGACTCATCAGAGCAGACAACATTTTTCCAATCTTCTGTTGTCCATTTTTGGTGAGCCTGTATGAATTTCTGTTCTTAGCTGATAGGAGTGGCACCCGGTATGTTCTTCTGCTGCGGTAGCCCATCTGCCTCGTTCTGTAGTCAGAGATGCTCTTCTGCAGACCTCGGTTGTAACCAGTGGTTATTGGAGTTACTGTTACCTTTCTGTCAGCTGGAACCAGTCTGGCCTTTCTCCTCTGACCTCTGGCATCAACAAGGCCTTTCTGCCCACAGAACTGCTGCTCTCTGGATATTTTGTCTTTTTTGGACCATTCTTCGTAAACTCTAGAGATGGTTCTGGGTGAAAATCCCAGTAGATCAGCAGTTTCTGAAATCCTCAGACCAGCCCGTCTGACACCAAAAACCATGCCACCTTCAAAGTCACTTCAGTCACCTTTCTTCTCCATTCTGATGCTCAGATTGGACGGCAGCAGATTGTTTTGACCATGTCTACATGCCAAAATGCATTGCTGCCATATGATTAAAATCTGTGTTAATGAGCAAATGGACGGGTGTACCTAATGAAGTGGTCAGTGAGCGTGTATCTGTAAAACATCATCTAATGCAACTGAGGGTCAAATATTATTCCCAAAGTTAATCTTTTCAAATGTAAGGCACACATTTTTACCTTTTTGAGCTGATTCTCCTTTAAGGTGTTGGGGTCTGGTGTTAATGTGCGGATGGGAACAAGCAGTTTGCAGATTCTTTCATGGATTCCCACCCAGTCGGCCCGCTGATGCTCAGCATGACTACAGTGACAAAAGACTGTGCTGAGTCACATTCTAAAATCAGAATAAACGCTATTTGTGCTATCAACTGGAATTTTGTATGCAGGCAACACAGTGAAAACGACAGCACAGTTTTCAACCAAATTCTCATTGCATTCCAAAAAACAAAATGTATTTAGGAAATGCCACGTGGGTGCATGGAGGTCATCTAAATTGCACGCTACTGAAAAACTGCTCTGTAATTTTGCTCATCCCGCTCCCGTCTTCTGCACATTACTGTGGAAACTGCCGGGTCTTTTCATGCATATTTCTTACTATGGAGCATGTGGCTCCACTCCTGCCTTTTCACTGCCAGAGAGAGGGAGTCTGCCCACGCCTTTCATCACTACACCACTTGTGCAGCCTGTGATGTTGCAGCCAAGTTAGAAGCTCAAAGCTTACAGTCTTTTTCCAACTAACCTTAGGTTTTAGCGTGATGAAGAATCTAATAGACACATAGAAGACATAAATCCGTTGACATGGTTTGTTTTGCCGGATAATGTTACGGTTTGAATTGAATGAATTGAATATTTATTCATTTAAAAGGTGGAGAGAAAACAGGGAAGAGGCTGCAGGCTCCATGAGCTTGAGAGCATCATGCCTTTCCACAAAGGATAACCACATGCTCCTCTTCCCTGCAGTGGTGATGAAGATTACACCCTGCGTGGGACCCTTTCCTTTACAGCCCACATCCCCGCTCCACGCTGAATGTGTAAATACCGAATGCAAGGGGGGGGGGGGCATATAAACCAAGAATCCATGTCGATGCAAAACATTATTAATCATCACTGCGCTAATGTAATTTACAACTGTGTCTTTATCTGAGTGCTGACGACTCTGTCACGTGACTTTTTCACCAACGTGGACCTGAATTTTACATGGAAATAAACAAGGTTTAAGTCGCCACCTAGTGGCCAAATTGGTGACATTTAGTAACAATAACGTAAATTAAAAATAAAATTGAAATGAAATAAAACAGCTTAGTTAAAACGCTACTGACATTTCATTTTCTGTAAGGACCCAGTTTTACCTACCAGTAAAATATGTCTATGAAGACTCTCATTCATCCAGGTAGATTCCATCCTAGTAGTAGGTTTAACGGTTGTCATGTGGACTTGGTTTTAAAAATGAAGACGTTTCACCTCTTATCCAAAAGGCTTTGTCAAGTCTTCCAGTAAAAGTTGACCTGGCACATGGCACACTGAAGACGAGCTGGACTCCGACAAAGTTCACAGACTTTTTTCATTCCTTTGGGAAACGCCAGAGGAGTTGCCTTGCACGTTTGCCCTAAAACTATAGGCCTGTCTTCCATTACCTCTAGAAATACCTGCTTAAAACTGTTTATCAAACAACAAAAGCAAGTTTACAAAATTACCAACAGTTTAGGAAGTCAACAGTTTCCATGGTAACGATTCTGGCCTTATAGAAATATTGTATAGCATCACATTTCAAATACTACTACTACTACTACTACTACTACTACTAATAATAATAATAATAATAACAATGTGTGTTATGAAGAACACTAATAATAAAAACATCTTAACGTGCTTCAAATAAATTATAATACATTTTCAATTACACAATGTATGGAATGCCATAAACCTGATCAATTATGTATGTAGTTTTAGGAGCATCTGCTTTTTCCTGTCTAGATAGAAAAACATAGTAGGCCTACACTTGAAGTTACTTTTATTATACTCAAGTGTACTTGAGTCAAAGTGCAAGTATAGCAAGTTTACTATTGACCATGGATGAGTAGTGTAGAAAGTATACTAACCAAATACTTTTTCAGACTAAATTGGAAAGTTTTAAGGTTATGATATAAAGATAGTATACAAAAAGTTAAATTCAAGTATACAGCCTCGCTTTTATTATAGACTCAGTAAACTTGCACAGTTGCAAATTATGTGGCATTCCTTGACACTAACTCTTTTTTTTTGCATGTTTGGAAATGTTTAACATTTTCATGCTGTCTATTAAACAACTTATAGACATTGTGTATAAGTTTACCTAAAGTTTCATACTATCCTCTTGAGACCTGAGCTCCTTTTTTTGTGGTCAAAGGGCCCCAGCTAGTCAGAATGATAAATCCACCCACAATGTGATGTCCGCATATGTGGGCGCCAGGTCTCAAGAGGTTAAGAAAAAACATACATATACATTTTTTGTTAATCAGCTGTTAACACTTAAGAAATAGTTTCAAACTTCAGTCACTAAACTTTTCCCAAAGGATCATGGACAACAATGTTCAATGTTTATTCAACTTCCAAGCAATAGAATAACAGCTTTATTTTGCTGACTCTGCTACTGTCTGGCTATTCTTATAGTTGAAAGTTCCTTTTTGTGGGGCAATAAATTCACAAATCCAGACAGGCTGTGAATGAAAAAGGAATCAGAGCCACACAAATGGAAGGTGCAAATTGTGTAAAGAAGTTCAAAATGTTGGCGTGTGGTGGTGGTGTGTGGTTTTTCAAAGAGGTTTCATTCACTAAAGAGGGATCAGAATCTCCAAAACTGCTAATTATAGCACTAAGGACATGGGAAAGATGGACACTGTTAGGCCTATAACACCTCTTTTGGGTATTCTGACTTAAAACATTTCACAAAAAGTTCTATGCAATCTCAACAAGCTTAGTCAGTGTGTAAAATAAGGATATTCAATGTATTATTTACTTAAAAAACAAAACAAAACAAAACAAAAAAAAACTGCCCAAATATTTGTTTCCTGACACATGAAAATCTGGACCAAAATGTGTCTAAAGTCTTATATTGAAGGTGTACATAATACTTACTTCGGCTTCTAAGATTAATATATAGCTACATATATAACTTTATCTAAAAAAAAATATACATATAATAATGACTGAATTTTGATGGAGAATGTAAAATTATAACATCAAGGGTCAAATACAAGCTTTGTTACATCATCTTTCATTTGAGTTGCTTTATTTCCAGCACCGGTATTGATTTTTTCCCTCCGTCTGTCTCATCATTCTTTTTTGCGCAGGTGGATATAAATGATGCCACTGCACAGCAACAGAGGGACACACAGCCAGGCCAGGATGAAGCAGTAACCGAAGCGTCCCGAGCTCAGCTGCTTGGAGTCGGGGAGGATTTCCGTGATGTGGAGCGTGTAGATGAGAGCAGCAGAAAAAGCGGTCAGACCTAACAGAAGAAAGCAGATGTTTAACTTGCAATATTTGATTAATTTCTGGGGGTTTTTTTCAGTACAGTGCTCACACCAGCAGAATGTGAAGGTAAATATCAAAACAATAAAAAAGCAACCAAAGAGATAAGGGCAAAGATGTTTTCTTATTGAGATGTTGAGGGAATTGGCACTTTTATAATATAGTTAAACATGCTGCTGCATGACAAATTGTGATAAAACGTAAACATACATGTTCCCCTATTAAAATAAGGTTAATAATAGGATGAATTATTCACTTATAAAAGCACTTTTATTATGGTAAACAGGAGGTTTTGGTGTCTTAAATGACCCACTCCAATAAAAACTGTGTTTTGGGTGTTTTTAACATGTTCTTGTGGCATTTTTCTGATGATTAAGGACATAGTTTGGTTAAAAAAAAAAGAAAAACTTTGAATAATTATTATTCCGATCTATCATTTGGAAAAATTGTAGTGGGAAATAGATCAAAAGATGATTGGAGCGGGTTTTTAACCTACATTTAGAATCCAGCATTGTTTTTACTTTAAATCTTTTTCCAATTCAAAAAATCAATGTGATACCTGCAAAGACCTGACACAGCCCAGTGAAGTAGAAAAGTCCCCCCTTTGACATGGTGAACAACTGGCCCAGAAACACCAAGAAGGAAACCGAGGAGAAGACCACAGAGAGAACCATGAGGACCTGAACAGCCTGCAGCCAGTCTGTCAAAAGAAACCATTACAATCAAACCACAAGTTCTGAGATATGTCCAAGTTCTCTCGTACATTTGACCCATATAGATCATTTTATTTATGTTTTATTTGATTTACCTGTTTCTTTTGTAGAAGAACACAACCAAGTCTCTGTGGAGTTGTCAAACCTACAGTTGTACCATAAGTCAGAGTTTTCCATGCCGTCCCACACCCACCAGGACTACAAACAAGAGATTCCACATGATACAAAGACTCTGATATGTCACACTTTTCCCGGCCAAAGTGTGCATCACGCTGGGAAAATGTTTGCTACCTTCTCCATGGTTGCAATAAACAGCATGGCCAGTGTGATGAGATGGAGGAGGGTGACAAACATGAGCAGGTACGCCATTTTTAGGTCCCTGCTAAAAACACACAAAGTCAAAAAAATGAAATAAAAATTGAAATCAGACTTCCCCAGCAGCAACGGTTATTAAAAGAATTAGGAAGGACATAGTGTAGGATGTGTTACTCAGTGCCAAAGTGAAAAGCAGAGTTGGGTAACTTTCCTGTTTTGCCTTGAAATGGAAAATGTGAGAAGCCATAGAGAGTTACACTCGGTGTTGTATAAGAGCATCTTTTAAAAGCTGGTTATTTCTGAAACGTCTCTTTGACAGATTGATGTGTTGCTTCCCTACGGTCGGCAGCCAGGTAAATATTCTGGGTGGACCCTTTAAAGGAATCAAAACATTTACCCAATTAACCTCCCCGACCTTCTGAATGGTTGTTTTCATCTCACAGGGTAGATGCTCTGTAACTCTGCCACAATTTGGATTTCATTGAAGTAAATCAAAGTAAATTTAAAAAAAAAACTGTTATTCTCCAAAAAAACGTCTTTTAATTTGGTGAATATAAAAATTTATGGCACTGGTGGGATTTGTTTTAAATTACAATTGAATAGATACTTAGCAAAACAAAGAAGAAAAGTAGAAGACACACGGAGAGAAAAAAGACGGGATGAAATTATCTGTAAAGATCTGGATCTGCAAAAGCCTCCCATTTGGGTGGGTGGTGGAGTCAATTACTGCCAAATGATGTTTTTCTTCTACATCTCTTCTGACTCACAAAAGTAAAATATACAATTTTGGATAAAGAAATACAGTTTTTCATATGAATTTCTTTTCAAAGTTTTAAAAACATCAAACATTTGAGGAGTGAAAGGTTTCAAAACTCAGAAAAACAAAGGTAGAAATGTTGTTTGAGAAAATAAACTCACTTGAAATTAGGAGATGTTATCAAAAAAATCCTAAAAAAATCAACATTTGAAGTGAAGATTTACTAAGATAACGAGGGAGAAAGTCAAAGAAATATCAAACTCACCTCGAATATTCCTTGTTTTCTTCAATCAGACCTCAGCAACTTGGGAGCAGCTTCCAAACTCGATACTATTTGGTCTCTTTTGGTGGTCAACACTCTTTCCAAGCTTTGCCGCACCCCCTTTATTTTTTTCAAGTCATTCACTCTAAATTTTCCAAAGAGAACGCCCATTTCCTCTGAGCAAAACAGAGCTCCCTTATGCTCTGCCTACTGCGTCTTAGAGTGCATCAACATCCCAACAAGTCCTAAATGAGACCCACCCATAGAAAGCTGGGGGCACACAGAACCACATGAAAGGATTTCCACTGTAAACTGTTCACTCTGAACACGTTAGGGGGAGACTCAACACCATCTGGATCATGTTTCACAACTTTACAACTATATGGAGTTAGATGGAAATAGTTTTGTTACAATAAACTGCAAATAAAAGCAAGAATATCCTGAGGAAACTATTCAAACTAAGCTTACGTAATAAAGAAGGACTGTGTCCTTTTGGAGTCATGGTGTTTTTGACCCGGACCAGCCTGTGATTTCTCACTGAGCTCAAACATTTCTCTCATGAATCTCAACTATGAATGTCTCTTTGATGACTTACTTGCTTTGGATGTTACTTGTGACTCTTAGATCACCTTAAAGTGGTACAGTTAAGATGTACTATTAGCAACACTTGAACACATTTTATTAAGTATACTATGCTTGAGTATAGGTTTGGCAAGTATTATATGTACACGGACACTGCAGAGAGAGGTAGCCTAAAAATAGGAAAAGAAAACTAATCTTAAAAGGAAAGTGGTCAAATTATCGGCAAGTCATTTTTTACTTCACAATAATTTTTTATAAAGATATCAAAATCTAGAAAAAAAAGAGTTCCACACAAGCAAAAAAGCTAAAAATTCTAACTGTTAGATAGAATTACTTTAAATTGAATGTTGAACAGCCCAATAATGAGTTTTATTTGGCTAGTTTTATGCATTTTTGGTATTATTTTCGAGTTTTTATAATACTAAAAATAATAATAATACATTTTATTTGTATAGCGCTTTAAATGGCACACAAAGACGCTTTACAAAATATTTACTTAATTGTAGTTAATTTTGATTAGAGTGAAGTGGAAGTGAAAATGACTCATTTTAGAACAAAAAATGCAAACTATAAAATTAGAATAAAGTACCATCGTAATACAAGTTGGCCCATCTTAATATATTCTAATCAAATCTAACACTAGCATTTATTCTTAGAACATGAATTTACATTTTTGTTTCCAAAATAATAACAATAAATGCCAGTTTCAATCATCAGTAATTATTGAACTTAAAATTGAACCAAAAATTACAGCAATTTGATACTTTAATCAAGTTTTTCTATGGTCAAGAGTTTGGAGTGAAACAATTTTTACTAATTTTTTATAATAATTTGCTCATTTTTAGATCCTGGCTCTTAAAGGACAAGTCATAGTGCAGTTTTTGAGAAAAGCTTCAAAGGGGTAGAGCAAAAGATACCATAAAACAATTTAAAATATGTTGGATGTCTAAAAAAAAAGGTTTTAAAAACGTGCAAGTATCAAATAGTTTACATTGTAGTTTTATATAGTACCAAATTGTCATTTCCTGAGATATACTATTCGTTTATTAGAAATGACACGAATCAAACATACGCACAATTAAAATATATTTTGAGTTTTTTGGACAAAAATAATTGAAGCCCAATCGATTGATTCGATTCTCATGACATCAACCATTGTAATTTTTTTACTCATACCTAAATCCTAGAAACAAAAAAAACAAACATAAACTTAAAATAATTAAAAAAAATGACACCAGTAAATATTTCTTTAAAACGTATAGTGTAGTAACGTTTGATGAAAGAAAGTTTTATATTTTTAACGGGGCTTTGATACTTTGTCCCTTGCGTCTGTGGAATGGTACGGTCCGTTGCCTAGGTGTTTGTAGAAGCCAGTTTGCTGCTGGCCTCGCCTAGCCTCAGGACTCGGGGTTTTTTAGGCAGTTTCCTAGACGTGAGTACAGCTTAAACTGCAAAATGCGGTGTGGGGTCCAGTATGTGGTTAGATTTAGACTTTTGCATGCCTTTACACACCCCAGTTAAACCCGGGGAGCTGCTGACTGTCGGTTTGCTAAGCCACCGTTAGCTAACGCTAGCTAGGCTCGCTATTTACAAACTTTGGAAATACTTTGACTTGTGACCCCTGCCATTTGTCAGAACCAATTTTGCAATATGTCTAGTAAATATTCACTATAACTTTGTTAAATGTTTAAAGGTTTCGGATGAGTGAGGGTTTTCCCTGAAGAAGACGTCGAAAAAGAAAAAAAAACAACACATTTTGCTTCTCGTCAGACATTTTGAAGAGCAAATTTAAGCAGAATAGTCTGCAAAGATGCATGATTAACCCACAAAACACGAGAACCCACATTACTGGACAAAGCTCGGAGGTTGCAGCTGCTGTGGAGCTATGCGTGGCGTAAACCTCCATGATGACAGACAGCTCCTGCAAAACTGACTTTGGTCATCAGTTTTGCATAGGCTCGCGTTAGGCTGCTTTATCTGCAGCCTGTTGGCTGAGACAGATTATGCAGGACTTGAGAACACAGCAGAACAGTTCTTCTCTTTGTTTAAACAGAGACACACTCAAAAAGGCACCAGATATGGTCATGGATGGACTACAACAACAGCAGGGGCAATGAAGTTTGGAAGTAAAATCTGCTCCTTCAGACTGCCATCATGTCTGAACTGAAGGAACAGCTCACGGGTGCAGCATCACCAAATGTAAGGTCTGACAATGGATCGTGATGAGGTAACTTCCTACTAATCTATGTGTTAGTCATTGGTCATAAACAGCAGAAATTCTAGGAACAGGATTTGTAAGAATCGTTAAGAGTTTTCCTCGCAAAACATCGACCAATTGGTCTGACTACAAGAGGGGTTCGAGAATTGATCCTTGGTTTGTGACCGTATGTTGCATGCTGTGGGAGATCCTGATCAGGTTACACGTCCCTAAACGACAATACTGTGTTCAGCAACAGGTGTCCAGTGCTGCTTTGTAGCTGTGATGTTGTGAGCATGCAAACAGATCAGTTTCCTTGAGAAATTATTAGACGGATGTGGAACGTTTGGAACAGGGCTCTGCAGCCTTTAACACTAAAAAAGCCGTTTGCCCCAGTTTCTTACTGACCAAAACCCAGATTCACAAAGTCCTACTTCATCATTTCACAAAAAAAGAAACTTTACTTACAGTTGCATGGCCATTAATCCATATATATATATATAAAATGTAGCATCTAAAATATGCAAAAATTAATTAGTATTTCAAAAAGGACATTGCATATTAATGTACATTTACAATTGATTGTAAATATGCTACATTTGAGCCACAAGCTTATTTATATTTACAGTCCCCTGGCAGAAATATACAATAAATGAATTATAACAGTGTTATATTTTTCTCTAATATAAAAATGTAAACTTTTTTTTACTTCTAACAAAGCAGTTCCTTTAAAAAAAAAAATACATCTGGTGTCAAATAAGATCCTCCCGCTGCAGGAGATTTACTTAAAAAATGCAAGAAAGGCAAATCAAAAATGGCATTTTCCACATTTCCATGCTGCATCTTTGGAGCGCCTTCATCTTTTTCTGCTTTTACTATATAAACCATAAAAAAATGGTGTAAAACCCCTTTAAAAAAACTCTGGATGTGAATGTAATTATATACTGATGTTGAAAGTGTCGAACATGTGTTGTGCCAAATTTAAGGTGGACTTGTTTTTGTTTTATTACATTAAACCAGTCTTAGTATAAGCCAACTAAAAGGTTTTTCTTTGGTATTGATTGCTTTCCAGCAGAATGAAAAAAAAGGGTTTTTCATGAATTCTTAGTTTGTTGTTGTTGTTTTTTAATTTAAAATGATATATCGAACTGAAATAAAACCTTGGCCCAAAAATTTGAGGTTTATCATGGGGAAAGTAAATCGTTGCATTCCTAATGCCAAGTAAGTGGAGTTTCTTACCCCGGATAAAAAGTAAAGACACCAGTTTGCCTTTATTTCAATTTTGCAAAATCAGCTTTGTATATAACTTTGATTCTCAAACAGGTTGTCCAGTTGTTTCTCAATTTCCTCCCCGGTACCCACAGGTTTGGACAGAGCTGGACCACATTTCTAAGAGGCTTCAGGAGGATGGCCTGTCCCCAGAAGCCAGCGCAGAGGATCGCCAGCGCCACCTGTGGCACCTGCTGCTCCGCACCGAAGCCCAGCTGCGCTCGGCGAGCCAGGAGCTGCAGGCGCTTCATACTGAGCAGAATAATGAGAAGAAGGAGGTGAGACATTTCTGTGGGATTTAGTTTCACCATCTGCTGTGTCCTCAGCTGTTTCACCAACTGCGCATACTTCAACTCTGCAATGCTTAGTGGAGAGGAATGTGGTCACGACACTGATATTTTAGCTTGAAATGGGTACAGGCTGGTCGTGATTTGTTAAATATGAAAGAATTTTTTATTTTTTGTGGTAAATATAAAGGTGGAGAGCTATGTCGAACACATTCGAGGGCTGTTAGAAGACCGGGAAAGTCTGACTGCAGAGTATGAGGTAGAAAACCAGGACCTGCGACATGAACTCCAACAGATCAAACATCAACTAGGTAAATAACTATTTAGCATGTTATTGTTAGCATTCTTACCTAGCCTGCCTTACTGTGTGTATGAAATGCCTTAGTTTTTGTTAAAAGGTTTGGACATCAGCTAAACCACTGGGTTCTGGAAATGTCACTGATTTTCAGAGAGTCAAAGCAAGGAGCTTGCTGAGATGCTGGTTCAGGGAGAACTGGAAGAAATCGCTTTAAGCAGCCCCAGTGAGCAGGTGGCTTACTTGTTGGTGGAAAGGGTAACGCTCCTTGAAAGGCTGGAGGCTGCTGAGAGGAAACTGGACGGTCACGGTCTCGCTGGCAACTTGGAGGAGGTTGACTCTCAGGTAAATAATTGCCTATAAAAACATCCAAATGACTTTGGGTTTGCTTGTTTTTTCTTGATGCCATTTGCCCATTTCAAGTTTTGTCAGGTTGAAACAAGAATTTGTTTTGGATATCACGGCTTGAAACAACTAATTACCAGATACTCCAAAACAAATAAAAAAAAAATGGTTTATTCTAGTTATCATATTAAAAAATGAAGAGTTCAGCGAAAGTTTAATGTTGTCCTAAAATGTTCAGCATTTGAATTTTTGCATTATTAACATTTGTTTTTATTCAGGGATGGAACAGTAGGTTTGATAAATGCCAGCCTTTCCAAAGTATACTGGCTGCATTTCACTGTAAATTTTGCTGTTAATGATACATTAACACTATGGTTTTTCTTTTGACTTCTCTGCAAACCATGTAAACATCTATCCCATATTTACTCTGGTTCTGTCACTTCCAGTTCGCTGTTAGACACTTTCATTTCCCTCCTTAAAGTCATGATCCCTTTTTTAAAACAACAGAAAAGTACTGAAAATACTATTTGATTTGTATTTTTGTCCAATAATTCATGGAAATTTTGGAACGCCGGCCTTTTACCCTTTTGTTATCAAACTGAAATGTTTTTATGGTTACATTTACATGAATGAAATTGATCTGTAAATATAAAGCACCAATATTTGAAAGCAGGGCTCTGCAACCTGAGGCTCTGGAGCCAAACTCTTTTGTTCCTCCATTGTGGCTCTTTGGCTACGAAGAAAAATGCTAACAATTTGAACAAAGAAGGAGTTTGTAGTTTTGGTTCATTTGTTTTTAATTATTAAGGTTTTGTCATTTAAGTTTTGAACATGTCAGATATCCAAATGATGGTAAAAGGGTCGTTCTACTGGTCAGAGTGGTCAATCATTAGATATTACATTGCTATCTGCTGCTGCACAACAGTGGCTAGATGCTGTTTAGAGGCAAAGCTCTTATTGATTAAAAAAAAAATATTCTACACAAATGTTCAATAGTTTCTATAGTAGTAGAAAGAAAAAGATGAAGGCGCTACAAAGTCGTAACGATGGAAGATGCCATGTTTGATTTGGCTTTCTGGTGTATTTTATTTTGAAAGGAACTGGTATGCCACACGTGAGAGAAGTTAAAATTGTTATATAGAGAAAAATAAAACCCTGTTATATTTCATGTATTGTACATTTTTAAAAACTATATTTGATTAATATATGTTATAATGTCCACAATAACACAAATAAAGTGGGGTTTTTTTAAGTGGTGAAGTGGGAATTTGCGCTTTTGGTCAATAATAAACTGGACCAAATGGCTCTTCTAGTGTTGAAGATTGAAGAGCCTTGCTTTAATCCATAAATCTTACTAGAATTTCAAATGAACCTCTATAAATGAGGAGCAGTTGTTTCTGACAGGAGCGTATTTGCTCTGGAAGTCTGGATGGAAAAGGAGGAAACCTTCGATTGCATGGCAGAGAAAGATCACGCTCGATGGCGTGCAGAGTTTTGGAGAAAACAGCTCTGAACTGTTTCAGATGATGTGCAGCTATAAAACGGGACTGTGTTTGTTGTGTTTGTTGTGTCTGTTGTTGTGATTCTGCACACGCTGGTTTTTCCTCTCAGCAGTCTTCCTCCCAGAGTCCATGGAAGAAGCTGTTTGGCCTGCGCAGGTCTGGTCAGAGCAAACACAGTATTATCCCTGTAGGTTGCCACTTTATGGCTACACTAACTGACTAACACTGGTGTTTGGATGAAGACCCAAAATGCTGCAACACTGCCTTGTTGAAGTGAAGTGTTGCTCAAATAACGGGCTAAAAAAAAGATGCACGCCGGTATTTTTGTAATACATGACTGGACCCAGTTTCACTTCTGCTGTCAGACGAACTTCACATCCCGTTACTCACATTCCACAGCTGACTCCAAGGATCTTTGGTGCATGTTAAAATCATCAGCATGTTTCCTTTTTTCCCCGTTTGTTTCTCTGTCTGATGGTTGATGGATCTATTCCCTCTCGCTCCAGGCCTGCAGTGTTTTACAGCTGCATGCTGCGTCACTTTAATCTGTTTTTTTCTGCTGTTTTCCTCCACAGTCTAAGCAGCCATAACTCATTGTTTCCCGTCAGGCCCATCTTGAGCAGGTTTCCAGAGAGCGGAGTGAGCAGCTTCGCCTTGAGAAGGACCTGGAGGAGGCGTCCAGGAGGCTGGCCATGGCTCACCAGGACATCCGCAGACTCACCAGTGAGCTGGACGCTGCGAAAGACAACAATCAAGGCTCAAGCGGTATGCTTTCAAAGCATGACTGCAAATAAGGTGGCTTTGGTTTGGTAGAAATAAAGAAGGAACAATATGAAAGCATCTCAGGTCTTTAAAGTCTCCTTCTGGCATTAGTAATGTTTTAAAAAAAGTCCTTCAGATTTAGAGCTGCATAATGCTGTTGTCACTGCAGAATTGTACTCTTTTTGTCTTTGCTATTTAGCATTCTTAGCTTTTACATGTACGTTTATTAGTTTAATACAAGAACAATAAGAGAAGCAAGCAGGAAAAGACCATTAGAGCCCTCCAACCCCTCAAAAGTTCTAAAAATGTAATCTCACCTATGGAGATAAATTAGCAATGCAAGTTTTGTTTTTTTGTATCTACAGTCTTTTTTTTATTTGAAATTCATGGTTCCTTTTCACAGTCTCAAAGATAAAATGTATTATTATATTTTATATTACTGTACAAATAAGTTTATGACTAAATTCGTGTTTGTAATCGTAGGGTTTGAGCTTCAGGGAACTGTTGAAGAAGTAGAAAACCTGAAGAAAGAAGTGGACAATCTAAAACACTGTGGTGAGTCAAAGTGGCAGTAAATCAAAACCAATGTAAATACATTTGCTAAATAGGTTTTGGCTCTTGTAAGACAAGTAGATACTTTTATTTTATACTTTTTTTTTTAATATTTAACATTCTTTAAAATGAACTATTCATTTTTTTCATGACTTTTGAATTAAATTAGTTGCTTTTTCTAGTACTTTACATTTGGACAATAGTTTAATACAAGCGGCGGTTTACAAAGTCTCTTTTAGAGGGTTATTTTTTTTTTTCAAAGGGTTTTCTAGCAGCTCCCAGTTTTGAATTTATGTAGTTGGAGGTATGAACCCCAGGCTCAGTCAAAACGTGCCTTTAGGTCAAAGTTCATTCCAGATGCTGATCTGTGGACTTCATTTAAGGTTTTTTAGTTGGCGCTTGGCCAAATGTGGTTTGTGTCTCTGATTTTAAAACCTGTGAGGAAAACTCTTTTGCTGCTTGACTTGGGAATCAACCAGCTACTTGTGGATAAACTGGATGTTAAGGAAGGCTCAGTTTGAGTCTTGAAGACAGAGCTTTGGGGTTATTTTCGAATGAACATCTCCATGTTATCCCAATGAAACAGTTCCTCAAATGCGATCTTTGTGAGAGTTACATGATTGACATTCCAAAAACCAGACTGAGCGACAATGTGAAGTGTCGTGTTAAACGTCTGTCCACAGATATGATGAAGCTGCAGCTTTCCAAAGAGGAAAATGACAAATTACATTCTGAGAACAGAGCTCTCAAGGAGAAGCTGCACAGTATAGAATCTGAGAAGAAAACTCTCCAAGATCAGGTTGGCATTCTGTTCTTTGTTATGGAAATGTTCAAAATTTGTGTAATATCTTAACATTTTTGTGTGTTTTTTTTCTTTTTTTAGTTGTCAAAAATCTATGCTGCCAAAGAGGCTGAAAAGGAAAAGAGCTGTGATCCACCAAACTACCAGCCTGCCATGTCGGCACAGGAAAAGGATCCGATTCACAAACGGTAGTTTCTCAAGAGAACTTCCTTTCCGATGAGACAGAAAACTTTTGTCTTAACTTTATCTTCATGTTCTGAATGACTTTATATACAACTTTAGGTGCCAGGAAGCCATGGAAGATGGACTTGTGCAGGTGAAAGAGCTGCAACGGCAACTCAAGAGGCTACGCAAAGAGCAGGAAGAGCTGGAAGAGCGGAATGAAGAGCTGGAAGCCCTGCTGGGAGAAGCTCAGAATGCCAGCAAGGAGGAGAGGCACCGGCACGAGGGAGAGCTGGAAGGGCTGCACAGGAGGGTAAGGACCGGGACTGGATTCCCTGGAAACACTTCTTCATAATATTAGAATAAAGAAAGTAGAAAGAAAAGGTGAAATTCATTGATTTCACTAGATTTGTTTGTACAAAAAACCCCACAATTCAATTAACATGAAATAGTATCAAATAATCTGAATCTGAATCTGCAGGTGAGGAGCTTAGAGGCAGAGCTGAAGAAGCAGGATGCTCAAGAAAAAAATCTAAAAAATGGAGAAGATATTAAAACCACTGATTCCTTCTTGCAAGTGGTAAGAAATCTTTCCAAAAGTGGTGTGAAAGAGTGAGAATGCATTTGGGAACAAGAAAAATGGAAAAAAGTAGCTCACTCTCTGCATAAGAAGATTTAGGTGAGAAAATAATAAGAAAAGTGCAAATGTTGATGTTTCCAAAATGCAAGAAACATCTGAGGGACAGCAGCCAAGAGAGACTGGCACTGCTGGAGGCTCGTCTGACGGAGGAGAAGGACTGGAGGAAGCAGCTGGAGTTAGACCTCAGTGCTGCTCAAACTGCCCTTAAGAAAGATAAAGAGGTAAATAACTACATGTTAAAATGGATGTAAACACTATCCTCCAAACACTAAGGCTGTCATTGAGTTAGAAGTGGGGTTTCTTTCTAAATTAATGCACAGTTCAACAAACATTTGACCAGGCGTGGATACCATCGGTCTAAATGGGACATTTCTCTTTGCACCTGGACTAGAATTCTCCACTAAAAGTTTTAAAACACTTTGAATTATTAACAGACTTTACAAGCCATTCAATATTTATGATTTATTGTCCCATTCTTGACATGGAAGGCTTTACAGATCGGTGAGCGGGAGCTGAAGAAGCTGAGGCTCGAGGTCAGTGGCCTTCAGACAGAATGTCAGCAAGGAAAAACCCTCATCAAGAGCCTCACACAGGTCAAAGGGGAAAAGGCTGTTCTGGAGGAGAAGGTTAGTCCACTTTACTCTGCTGGAATAAACTATATCTTATATAAAGGCAGCATGTACTGCCTGTCATGGAATACATGCAAGTTCCACTTTGATCATCTTTTGATCTATTGTAAAAGCAAACATTACTGGTGCAACAAAAATGGCGAGCAATATTGGAGCCATCCAGCCGTACCGTTTTACTTCAGATACCAGCTCAGATGAGGAAAACAAAGACGTGCATGAACCTAATCGTCTACAAGTGGATGCATCAGAACGGAGTGGAGCAGGGAGCTTGTGGCTTGCCGAAGTAGCTTCTCTGTCACTGCTTTTTCCAATGGCAATTTTTCATCTGCATTTATATAAAGGAATACTCAGAAATATAATTTTAACTTTCTTTATATATGTGCTCCACCATGACAAAAATGCCACAACATGTTAAAAACACCAAAAAACACAATTTTCATCAGACTGGGTCATAAAAAAAACCTGTCTTCATGTTGGCATGAATGCGTTGTAGTGAACTTATAGCATGCTGTACTTTAACATTTAAACTGAACTCTTTTTTTTTGGTCAGCTGGCCCAGATGGAGCGTGCCCACAGCAGACTCCAGAGTGAGCTGGATCGCTTCAAATCCAGCAACCGAAGCCAGGAGAACCAGAGGGAAAACCTGCTGCAGGTTGAGCAGCTTCAGAAGAAGATCGACCAACTGACTGCAGAACTCAGCGGCCTTCAGACGTCCTACAACACCCTGAGGTAGATTCTTGAGCAGACATTGCTCAGTTCATAAACACAGACCTCTTTAAACATTATTACTTCAATAAACCAGTGTTGGCCGTATGATTTTAGGGAAGAGCTGACATCGGAGCGGATGCAGACCGCTGAGCTGCAGACCAAGCTGAGGACCACAGCTCAGGAAAAGCTGGAGGCTGAGGAGCAAAGAAGCAGACTGGAGCTAGAGACACAGAGCCTGCAGAAGCAGCTCTTGTGGCATCAAGACCTCCTCTCATCTACAAAGGAAACAGTCAGTGGCAGCAATAAGCTCCACCGCAGCAGTCATAAAGGATGGAGACTGGGATCAGGTGCATTTACAGGCGTCCAAACAAAACCTTTTTTTTTCGTCCGCTGTATTTGTTTTTTGTTAAACCAGAACTTTTGTCTTGTCTTCATAGCTTTCCGCTTTAAAACAAGAGCTGACTTTTCTGCAGAGTAAAGTCTGGGAGGAGCAGCAGAAGACCTCGCAGCAACAAATGCTTCTTGAAGCTCAGCTAAGTGAGGCCCAGGCCCGAATCAAGGTTGTTCAGTCTCATCTGATAATTGTCATTTTTGCATTCTGCATGTTTTCATATATTTGTATAAGAGGCATATTAGTTTAGATGTTTATAACAGAAAGGAATTGCCCCTCTATCAGTTTAAAGATGTTGTATAGGATTTCCCAGCACTCACTTGGGTTTTTATTTCTAGTCCCAAGATTCAGTGCTGGGTCAGAAAGCAGAGGAGGCTAAACAGATGAAACTAGACCTGCAGAGAGCCCAGAGCCTGTTCACCTCAGCTGAGAGGGAGCTACGCTATGAGAAGGAGAAGAACATGGACCTGAAGAGACACAACGCTTTGCTGGATCAGGAAAAACTTAAGGTGGGCTTGATTGAAGCACATTATTGATTGTATAATAATAATAATAAATGTTTAAACGATCAAATTGATCCCACTTTTTTTTTTTTTTACTTTAAATAAGTATGATCAAGTTTGAAATTGTCATAGAAAGTCTTCATTGTGTTGTAAATACCCGGATTCCTTGTTCTTCCCGCAGATTTCTGCAGAACTGAAGCAGGCTCAGCTCAAGCTAGTCCAGGTGGAGCAGAAAGTCTCCAGTCAGACAGCCGAGAGCGAGTGTCAGCAGCAGAAAATCAGGGAATTGGAGCTGGAGCTGGCACGAACCAGCAGCAACCACAGAGCGAGCAGCAGTCTGCAGGAGGACCTACAGGCTGAAAGAGCTCAACTCATTGCTGCTGACAAGAAGGTCGGTGCTTCTGTGGGTTGGTTTGGGTTGAAAACCAGCTCCTTCGATGAATCTGGATGATTGCTAAGGAGAAACATGAAAGAGAACTGATCCACAGAAGTGCAATTTTCTATCTGTCTATTGGAAAACAGGAAGTAAAAAAAAAGTTTTCTGTGGCGGTGTGGCTTCTTATCTGTCAGCTATAGCCGGACAGACTCCGCCTGAATTATCTTGTTTCATTTACATTTTTGTATGAATTAAAAATTTGAAGGCACACTTTGTAGCTTTATCACCCACAAACTGTTTTGAGCTTCTGAGCAAAATACACAGTGAAATCTGCGTTCTGAGCCGTTAATGGGATCTTGTGTCCATGACCTAATTTGGCCTCGAGTCTTAATGAAGTTAATCCTTATCTTAATAATCAGTTTGCAGCACTAGCTAGCTTTTGCCTTCTAAAACGAAGGAATGAAGGAAATTCACCTCATGAAACAGGCTTGGAAAGGAAGCAGCCCTTTTTGAGATTGTACAGAAAATATTATTCTACCTTGACACCTAAGATAGAAGATGACCAAAATGTTGTTTCTGTATTTCTCTCTCAGTCAGTTTCCCTGCTTAATCTCAGTTAATCCCCAACTCAGCCCATAACATCAGATTACATTACCTTGGAAACTGAATATTAAACTCATTTATTCGCAGTTGCTGCTGCATTCACCTAACACAGTGGTTCCCAAAATTTTTCTGCAGGGCCCCCCTTTCTGAAGATTAGAATATTTTCGAGCCCCCCCACACTGGCACAAACATACAAATCCTTTGTTTCTAAACTCCACCGCGCCCCCCAGTTTGGGAACCACTGACCTAACAGGTGGTGATGGTTCAAACAGCTTCAAGACTATAGATTATCTAAAAAAAAACAAAAAAAAAAACATGAAACTCAGCCATAACAGATTAAAAGAAATCATGATGTGGCCTCTTTTTTAGCCCCACATGTGTCGTACAAAAAGTTATGCATCCTTTGACCTGAAAAGAATGTCATTTTTTTGCTTTCATCTCTGTTATTTTTGTGGGTGGTTGCTGTTGCTAGTGATGGAAGGTGCTGGAACTGCAGCAGCAGCTGAAAAATGTTCAGCACCAGCTCCGTGTGGAGGAAGCCCGGGCCGGCGAGAGCAGCCGTTTGGAGCGGGACAGCAGGGATCTGTCCGACAACCTGTCGGCTCTGAGGGCTCAGCAGCAGGAGCAGCACATCGCCAGGTCAGAGCTCACGCTTCCCCTTTTGTTAACCCCCAGCAATATCAGCATGTAATACTACCCCGCTGTTCCTCTCTCAGGAAGCTGCTGGAGCAGCGCGAGGAGGAGCTGCAGCAGCAGGTGCGCTCGCTAAGGCTGAAGGAAGCGTCCCTGTCCAGGACAAACACGGAGCTTAGCCACCGGGTCCAGCAGCTGGACATCCGGCTGTCCATCTCTGAGACTGAGCTCAGCAAGACAAGAGAAGAGGTGCAGGGTGGTTTACACTTCCTCAGGTCCTGCAGCTCGCACGTTTAGACAGCTGATATTGGATTAAGAAGAAAACGAAAGAAACATCCTCAGGAAAACTCTGAGTCTCTGAGTCTTTCATGTGTAATTTAAATGTTTTTAGATTATCAGGGAATTTGCGATAACACCTGACATTCAAAATATTATTTGAGGGGTGACATCTTTAAACAGCCAGTCTTATGATGACCATGATTTTGGTGTTTTCTTGTGGCATTTTTCTCATGATGGAGGACATATATTGGGAATTTCTGAGTATTTTTATTTAAATGATTGTGAATCAGGAACAGAGGAAAAATGACCTTCTGTCAAAGAGTTTATTTGTGATGTCGAGAATACCCTGGGCTTGCCACTAGGTCCCTACTCCAGGCTCTCAGTAACGGGGAGGGGCTTTTCCAAAGGTTCCGCTCAAAACTTAAAGGCGAATTTATGATAAACAACTGCTGCTCTGCTAAATCTAAGTTCTAGAAAGGAAACAGGTTTTTTGATTTTGGCTAGAAACGGTCATAATCATAATTAAAAGACCACTGGGATTGCTTTTAAAATAGATCAGAAGATGATCGCAATGCGTCTTTTAACATGCTGTCCAGGTGAAAGAAAGCCAGAAGTCAAGCCAGAAGTTGCAGGAGGAGCTGCTGGTCAGTCAGCAGGAATGTGAGAGGTTACAAGCAGAGTTACAGCAGGTTCTCCTCCAGCTGGATGCAAATATTAGGTAAGATATTAACATCACTATCCACAGCACCAACATCCAGTGTTAACACATATTAACCCTGATGGTTCTTTTGTTTACATTATCTCATTTCCAATAACCAGGAAGTACAATGAGAAACAGACTCAGAACAAAACGAAGCTGCGTCAGGCCAAGCAGGTGTTTCTTAAGACGACGGCACAGAGGGACTCCACCATCCAGAAGCTGGAGAACGACCTCGCACTGGCTAACAGTCTTTCATTCAAAGTAATACTTAAAAATATTCTAAGTGTTCTTCAAAACAAAAATCTAGTAACATCTCAGTTTTCCTGTCACATCTTGCCTCTGCGGATTTTAGGAGAAAGAAAGGATCCAAACTGTTGTGGCAGAAAACGAGAAGCTTCTGGAGGACAAGAGGGAGCTGCTGAGGAGGATAAGCGAGGCAGAGGAAATGGGCAGTAAAGGCATGAGGACTGCTTCAACAGTCCAGCACAGGTATTGCACACAATAGGCCTCTGCGTGTGCACACACACACACACACACACACACACACACACAAAGAGATGTCTTTGAGAGAGCTCTTACATTTGGATATTTACATATATGATGCCAGAATCCACGATTAAAAAAATGCAAACCATAAAAGTCCATAACTGGAGGAGTGTCTGGGATTTGCCTCTTCCAAACATGCCCTACTTTTAGTTTAACAACATCGTCCAGTTTATCAAAAACTCTACAACTTGAACAGAGCAAAGACCCAGCTTTTTATTAAGAAATATTTTACTCATGCTGTAGCGTTTGCTTTTTTCTGTGACTTTTCAGACATTTGAATTTACTGTAACTGTCTTCACAAAACAAATAATTACGGTAAACCAAAGAACACATTTGAAAAGCCAACTCTGACTAAAAGCAAACAGGCTGACACTGAACGTTTGTTTTTAGGACAGCAGAGAAGCTGGATTAGATTGATACCTAAACGTTTTTTATTTTGAAATGTAAGTGATTTAATGGGTTTCTTGTTTGGAATCTGTAAAGAAATTAAGAATTTAAGAAACTTTTATTGTTTTTTGTTTTTTAAACCCTAAACATAATGTTAGTTGTGATGTTCTGATCATTGAATGAACTTCTTTGGCTCGAACACCAGGGGGCAGAAGACGAACATCCCATAAATAGAAGAGTTTCATTTTTAACGCAAAACGTCATAGAAATATTTGTGAATATGTTTCATTTTGGATTTACCAAGGTTTTTGGTTTCTTAAATATAAACATTTCATTGAAAGAATCTTGTAATCCAGAAAATATTACAGTATCTGGAAAAATGGCAGTTTTAGTACCTCTGTGTTGTTTCTGTCGATTGAATCTCCTGCCTCACTTTTGTCCTAATGTCTATTGAGCCTAATGAGATATTTGCTGACTCCTGAGAGGATCTCAATTGTCTCTTGAGTTTGTTCAGAAAATTAAGGAAAATTCAACACAGCTGTCAAAGACACAGTTTTCTCTCAACTTAGAGCTTAATCCTTGTTGTCGCATCATAACCTAACATGCTGGGAGTGCACAGGTTAGGGTTAGGAATTGAAAAATCTGGATTTTGTTTCTTTAAAACAAACTTTTGCTTCATCAATTGGACCAAATCAAGCGGTACGGGGAGAATTTTCCCTCTGAAATGATGTTCGTCTCCCAGCATTTGCTGCAGACCAAGATTTGTGCAGAAATAATCACCTTTGATTCATTACTTTTCAATAATGCACACCTCGTCTGGCTTCATCCCTTATGTAAAGCCTGACTGTAGGTGTAAATCTACTCCTTTAGAGTGAACATCCTAGAGGTGGAAAACAGACAGCTGCACGAGAGAATAATGAAGCTTTCCAGTCAAGTTGGTTCCCTAGAACGGGCTCTGAGGAACGTCGAGACATTCTACAGTCTGGAGGTACAAACACATTTTATTGAGAAGGTCTCCTCTAGACTGTTTGCTTTTGCAGTCTGACTATTTCTTTGCTAGATCAAAATCATGAGGTAATAAAGCATGATCTGATGTGAAGAGGATTCTTTTTGTAATCAAAAAAATAAATGAGTTCCAATTCCCTACAGAACATAAAGAAAATGTTCCCTTCTGATGGTCTCGGTGACGGGCCGGTGCACACGTCTGTTTTAAGGTGAGTTACAGTATGTATGAGACGTGGTCCTGCTATGGACTCCAGCACCCTCTGAAGATGGATGAATGTTTGCGATACGAGTATGACCCCATCAGCCCTGTTCTGTCTCGTTCTCAGCCTGACGTCAGGCTCCTGCGACCACATGGGCATCCTGGATGCAATCTGCCGGTCGAAGAGTATGCTGACGAACGGCACGGGGGACATCTGTCTCCACACAGCCACCCTCCGAGCAAGGATACCTGAACCTGGCGTCCCCGCTGGTTCCTGCAGCCTCTGCCAAAGATGCAGCGGAGAGCTCCACTCACAGTGATCAGGTGTAGGAGGTTGGAAAGGATGATGCAGCTCTGGTCCTTGCGGGACCAGCCACAAATGAAAGGATAGAGGTCTGAGTATTAGTTAACTGCTGATGTATTTCTATTGAAACAATTAACAAAATGAAAAATACGGAATTGAAAATGTAGGAACCAGTTTTTTTTTTTTAATTCTTGGTTGTATTTAAAAGCAGATTCTTGTGCCTCTATTAACTGTTTTAATCACTGACAGGATGCATAGATGCACAGAGGGGTGTGTCGACCCAGACTGTTTTCAAAATAGGCCAATAAGAGGGAAAAATGAGCCTGAGGTTGTTAGACCCTCTCCGAGTAATGGTTAATACCTGCACTTTGTCCCTGAGGCAATTTAAATATTCCAAAAGTAACTAGAGCCAGGTCAGTCCAGCAGGTAGATGCAAAGTGGCTTGTTACAAAAACCAAACATAATCTGCGGTTACTTGTGCAAAATGTCTTTGGTCGGATCAAAGATTGGATTAGAATTGAACTGTGTACCACTTTCTGGCCCAGAAAATCTTTATCCGAATGTAACAAACATTTACATACGCCACACTTTCAATCAAAATAACTCATTTGGACATGCACAGGACTAACTAAAACACCGGAAACGGCCATGGAAGAAGAAATAGCGAGTTCCGTTGTAAACAAACAAAGCTGCTTTATAGAGCGAGATGGTCTTCTAAACGTGCTTTTATTGTTGTTATGATTATTATGAAGTGCCTGTTAGCTTAGAATTCTTTAAATCCGTGCAGCCAGTGCTTTAGTCTTGGCAGAACGGACCCAGAAGAATGGTTATTATTAGGTTATTATGTGCCATCAACATTTAGCTTTGGATGAACTTAACTCCATGCGGTCAATGCAGCAATGTACATCTTGGCTGCATGTAAATATGTGGGAGTAGCATCAGGCTTTATTTAGTCTGGACACAACTAGTAACACAAATTCATGTGATTATTTACACGGTTTCTCAGGACATTTCTGCATTATATAGCGGCCTCCGCCAGCTCACACACCGTCCCAAAGCCGCTCCTCTGCTTGGAGACACAGTCCTCTCAGAAGGCACGGTTCCCCTGAGTTCAGCAGCTCGCTCACACAGAGCAGCCGAATGGACTACGGTCCGAAGCCCCCTCCTGAGCTCACAAAGCACTCTTCCCTGCCCACAAACATGACCTGGTTCACTCAGGCGGAGCAGCAGGCCGGTCCTGTTCTCTCCGGTTCCTGTGGAGCGCCACACCGTCTACGCATGACCCACAATCAGAATAAATTCTTTACATGCACCACGATCAGATCAACTATCGGCATAACCCACCTATCTCAGTCGGAAGGACATTTTGATCCGAATGAGTCTGATCAGGTCAAAGTATTACCGAATGGTGTGTTTACGTGACGCATCTTCATTCTGATCAGGCCTTTATTCCGATGATTACTTTTGTCCATGTAACCACAGCTATATTTTTTTACCTGAAAGTTTAGACTTACTTCATACAAAACTTTTTGATTTATTTCAAACAACTGGGGCCACCTGGCTGTGGCCTAGTGAACTGCACCTGATTTTAGGTACTTTTGTTTTAAACCCGACTCAAACAGGAAGTCACATGTTTTCTTCGTAGTTTGGACCCAGGTATGAACTAAATATTTTTGTTTATTTAAGTGTCAAAACCCTTTTTAAAAGAGAAAAGACACAGCAAGGGAAGCATTTTTCTGTAAAAGATTTGACCAATAGCACAATCTTTTTAGAATTCATACATTTCTCTGACTTTTATTTAAATATATGATCACCGAAGCTCATCTGTGTTTCTGAAAGATGTTTTGTGAAAATGTGTTAAATTACACAATTGTTGGGGATTTTGAATGCTTGTCGTTTGATCTGAGCACTTTATCAGAAGAGGATTTTTCATATGAATGCACATCACTCCCACGTTTTCCACTAGTTCCACGTACGATCGGCGGCGTGTTTTTAAAGCCTTGCAATGCCTGTGGGATTATTGATATTTGGGATCTCACAGCTTTATAGTTTTGTACGCATTTTTACACGTTTATACTGATGTCAAGAGCAATTTCTGTGGACCCATTTCATGTTTATTAAGAGTCTGTGAAAAAAACACTAATGCTAAACTGAGATGTCTTGTGAGAAATCTTCCCATTTTATGTTTGTAGATGCCACACCAGTGTTTACGATGGACAGCAGTCAGGGCTATTTCTGTTATTATTAATATTTCAAGTTGTTTTTTAAGTTTTCCTCCAGAAACACCACCAGCAGATAGATATGTATCTATGATTTACACATCACAAAATATAGAAACAAGAAAAGCATTTATGGCATAAAGCCATGTTTTGAGGGCATCCGAGGTAAAAATGCAACCTGAGTTATACTTACCTCTACTTAACCCAGAAGAACCCATGGTGACATCAATGTAACAGAAAAATACCAGAAATGGATTCTGTGGTGAAATGCACATAACTTTTTTTAAAGAAAAAAATGGGTCTGGGTTCTTATGGGTTAAGACAGACCAGGCACTGTTTTGAACAGTTTGTGTCGCTTATTTGCCTTGGAAAAACTAAAATTCTGCCTTTGATTTAATTTCATTTTAAACCCAAATTTATCACATCAATGTTCCTAAACAGGTCTTTAACAAACGGAATTATAAGCATTAAGCCCAAATTATAAATCATCACTATTTATTTTTTTCATTATAGATGCAGAAAAATGAGATTTTAAAAATGTGCCTAAAGTATGTTTAATTTGACCTAACTGCTGCCTGAAAAAGCCTTTCCAATAGACGGAAAATATAAATGAGGATGTTTTGTTGTTGTATTCTGACATTTTTTTTAAAATTAAAGCTATTTTGGTAAATAAAATGTAAGGACTTGTTTGTTTTGGCACCACAGAACCATCCATTCATCTTCTTTGACCCCTTTTCGGGGTCACAGGGCTGCTGGAGCCTATTCCACCCACTGGTGGGCAAGGCAGGGCACCTCCTGGACAGGTCGCCAGTCGGTTGCAGGGGAAAACACTCACACACCCATGCACTCTCACATTCACACCTATGGACAATTTAGAGTAACCGATTAGCCTATGACGCATGTTTTTGGACGGTGGGAGGAAGCCCCAGACCACAGAACCACTTCCAATATAAATAAGTGGAAAAAAAATGACGATTCATTTATAACAGTCTGTTTATTAAACAAGGTAAAGATACAAAGCCTTTTTTTCTTCCTTTTTCAAACATGAACCCTTCGTTCGTTTGACTTCTCGGTCTTGGCTGTGCATATTTTAGGTGTCTAGAAACTGTATATGAAACCACAATGCAAGACAGGAAAAAAAAAAAAGAAAAAGTCATAAATCTACACAATTTTTTTTCTCATTGAGGACATGAGTCAAACAGTTATACAGATTACAGCTTAGTAACTCCATGCGGAAGAAAGGAAAGAAAAATGTTTACATGACTGAATACTGCCCAACACAACTCAGAGTAATGAAACTGGGGTGATAAAACAGTTGAGGCTTACATAAGTGATACAAAACATGAATATTAAGAACATACTGGTAGACTAAAATAATTACAGTAAGTTCATACAGAAATCTGAACAAAATAAGAACGTTTATAGAAACTTAGAAATAGGTACTATAAATGAGTAACATGTTTTACAGTACAGCAACATGTACATTTTCCCATTATCTCAAAGGAGAGAAAAAGTTTAGGAGGCAGGATCTGTTGTTGGCGTAAATGTCCTTTTTTTCAGGCCATAGGCTTGAGTAATACTTTTTTTTTTTCTTTGTTAAAAACATACTATATACTGTATATGTATTTTACATTACGTTCAGTTTAATCTCAATTGTAACATCTTGCTCCAGCACCTTTTCAGAAGTACCCTGAAGAATACAGGGGAGCCTTTAAGTACCATTCCAAGGTTTCAATTACAGTAAAATGCTATAAAACAATACTGTATACAGTTAAAATACTAACTGGGGTAAAATAAAAAGTAAAAAAACAACAACAAAGGATTCACCTCTGCACACACTCTCAGAATATTGGCCTACTGAATGAGTATGATCCAAATGTGTAAAGCTTATTAGAGATTAAAGAAATCCTGACTGGGAAAGTGGAGCTGTACAATAAATTCACATTTTGGTTCAGAGGTTAGATTGAAGATAAACCATCTGAATTGAGACATTTGTTGGAGCTGTACTATATTTTATCTTTCTTTTCGAAGGGGCTAAATGGGTCAGGTATTTAGATCCAGCAGCAACCTTTTGCTTTGTAAATCCTAAAGCAGATAATCAGATTCTTCCCCAAAACCTCAAAGTTCCTATATGGCACCAAATTATGTGGGGTGGGGGTGGGGGAAGCAGTTTTCTTGACAATATAATGACATAATAAAGATATCTCAAAAAGAATGGAAGATAAGATTTTTTAAAAACAAAAAAAAATTCAGGTTTTTTTCTTCTCCATCAAGATGATCATTTATTGTGAAATATGATCTTTAATTGTCATCAACCGATTGCCATAATCAAATTTGAAGGACCCTGTTCTGGTGTAGAAACGTGAGAAAAAAAAATAGAAAATGACACTGTAGACTGCTGCTGTTTGTACCCTTAGCTGCCACAAGTTATGCCCTCTGGCATTTTCCATCCAATAAGATTGAAACAATTTGAGCTAAAACCACAAGGCCAGAAAAGTGCGTTAAGATTATCTTTGGATGTCTTCTGAATACACCCAGCAAGCATTTTTTTTTTTTGTTACTTTTTCAAATCTTTAAGAGGACAAACATCGTCTGGCACATTTTAGAAACCTACCTAAAGATAAGATTAAAAAAGGGGGGTGGGGAGGAAAGAAAAAAAAAGGAAGCAGCCTAAACATTTCACTGGGCGATGCATCCGGAGGCTCACAAAAGTGCTTACTGAATCTGACGCAAGACATTCTTTGCCGCTCGATTCCCCGGACAGCATCAAGCTGCTTGGTTACATTCACAAAGTAATGCTGTGCTCATTTCTCCACAAGACAGATGAAGGCCGTCTTCTGGCTGACTCCAACACTGAATGCCTACGCCAGCTGTCGTAACGTTAACGCCAGCCTTATGTAGACGGCGGCGGGGGCACGCCGTCCCACGGACCGTCTACATAAGGCCTCTCCATACGACTGTTGAACGTCCAGACTCAGATGAGGGAAATGCGAATGGGGATGGTGGGGGACTCAGTCCTCTGGGGCGACTGATGGCTCACTAGGTGCTCCACTACCGTGTGTTTGGACATGTGCTTCATTAGGTAGGTCTCCTATGAAAACACAAAAACACAAAATCACTTCCAATGCTCCTTCACAACATTTTAATCTTTAGGTATTTCCTTTTTTTGTTTTGCTTCAATAATAGTTTTTTTTTTTTTATCAAAAAGGCACTAATAACAAAAAACATCTTGATCTGGGAAATCTCAAACAGGAAGTGCGACTTGAACAGCTGCTAGGAAAAAAAACACAACGTCAAATGTCCACCACCATCTTATCAACAACAGACAGTAATCAGTCCAAACTCACACTGGAAAGATGCATGAAAGCACAAAAAGGAAAAAGAAAGCTTTGGTTCACTCACTGAGGTGTAAGCGCGGCCGCACATGCTGCAGCAGTAAGCTTTAGCGTTCTTGATGGCGTGCGCTGACAAGTGGATCTGCAGCGATGCAGAGTCCGAGTAGGCACGGTAGCAGTTGGGGCATTTGTACGGCTTATCTTTGTTGTGCTGCCTCTGATGAGACTGCAAGGAGAGAAGACACAAGGAGAAACCCTGAATTAGGCCCCACAAATCATTCCAACTGAGCATTCGAAGAACGGAAGCCCTTTGCCCCCCCGTTTGTTGGAACGTGCTCTTTTTGTAGGAGAAGGATTTCACTCCATTCAATGCGAACGCTCTTCTGCTGTTTTAGTCACCAACTCATAAGGAGATTCTTCTAGCCACCAAGTTCAAAATGTGACCTTTTTTGGCTTCTATGTGATGGACAGGCAGTTTGAAGGTAAACATTGATGCGAGGCTCCGCCCACTTTTTTTTCCTTTTAGTGGGATTTGCAGAAAAACGCAAAGGAAACCTAAAACAGTAGCACATTAAATCTGTTAGCTGAAGTGAAAGACAGTAACAAAGCCTTGCATTTGGTTTGTCTCTTTCGGGCTCCCATAGTCAATTATGTCCCGCTCTGACCAAATGAATTCTGAAATAACGTTTCCTACTTCTACCTTAATGAAAACTTTTCTTTTTATCTAAGTTCTGAAATCTCCCCATGCATGCGTGGGTTTTCTCCAGGCACTCCAGCTTCCTCCCACAGTCAAAAGACAAACAGGCTTTGAAGGTTGTCTAACTACTCTAAATTGTGACTGAGAGTGTAAATGCGATTGTGTGGCCCAGCGACAGACTGGCGACCTGTCCAGGGTGTACCCCGCCTTCGCCCAACAGCAGCCAGGTTTGGCTCTGGCAGCCCGGTGACCCCGAAAGGGACAAAACAGGTTTAAAAAACGGATGGAAAAATTTCAAATATGAGTTAATTCTGTTTAACACAGGCAGCCTTCAGCTCTTATCCATTTGTTTACCTGCTGGACTGAACAAGATAGAAGAAAAAAGACAAACAAATAAAACCAGGTAGTGAAGCTCATGCGGACCTGAAGGTTGGACAGCTGGGTGAAAGCCTTTTCGCATCCAGGATGAGCACATTTGTACGGTCTATCCCCGGTATGGATTCTGCAGCATATGAAAAAAAAAGATAAAACATTATATCGAAGTGCAGAAATGGCAAATGAGAAAGTGAACAGAAGGCTCTTAGGTGCCGTCCAGAGACCTTAAGTAGTGCAAATCAACGTGGATTCACGTTATCTGGGTTCTGCCTGGTTTTAGTCGGACTTAACTGATGTATTTCAAAGTTAATTTTGAACAACGGGAATTCGGCAAAATGTCTTTTTTTTTTTTTTTTTTGATAGAATCAAGATAGAATCGAGATGCAGGAAAACAAAACAAAATATCAGAACAAATGTATCATAGCATGTTTCAAGCATGGTGGGAGAGAAAGCATCATTTAGGGTTCTGTTTTTTACAGTTGAATGTGAGACGTTTGGTCCGACAATGACAACTAGATAGAAAACGCTTCATGAAACAAAACAGTCATCTTAAAATCCCACTCCCATCATCTTCTGATCTTTTTTAAAAGCATTCCAGCTGGTCTTTTAATTATAATGATGCAGTTTTTACCCAAAATTTAAAAAAAAACTGTTGTTTTCTTAGGGCATAGTTTCTGCAGAGCGGCAGGAGTTCATTAAAAATTCCCCTCAGAATTGTGGGACTGTTGGTGGGGAGTAAAGCGAGCAATATTGGAGCTACCCAGCCGTGAACCCAGATGCCAGCTCACAGATCTGTTTTTGTCTATAAGTGAAGCTTGTGGGTCCGATTGTAGTTGAAAAGGCTTGTAGATGTTGCATTCAATTGACTCTGAATTTTAGCTAATTTTCTCATACATGTCTCCATTGGAAAAAATACCAAAAAAAGTTAAAAACACCATCTAATTGAGTGTTTTTAACCTTGTTATTTTGGAGACCCCACCTTACTTTGACATGTCTCCTACCAAACAAAGGGATAAAGGGAAAAATTTATGTATCCATGACCAGTGAAGATCACAAAAAATGAAAAAAAAAAAGTTCAGAGCACTGTCTAGTGAATCTAGATGACCCAACTCCCAACGGTAAAGTGCCTAGGATAGCACAAGGGTTACAGTGTGCTAACAGAAACAACGACAATCTTTTGAAATGAATAAGTTCCACATTCACACTAAAACTATTTACAAAGTGAGGACAACAAGAGAGCCACACTGACCTGGTGTGCTGCTGCAGGTGCGACAGCTGACGGAAGGAGTTCTCACAATAGGAGCAGTGGTAGGGCTTGATCCCCAGGTGGATGCGCAGGTGCTGCGACAGGTAGGAAGCATTGGCAAACGTCTTGGAGCAGTGGGGACACTTGTGTGGTTTGGCTTCTGTGTGTGACTTGGAATGAATCTGCATCTCTGACTTGGTTAAGAAGGTGAGCGGGCAGACCTTGCATCTTGGTGACAGAAAAGGACAGAAGCACATGGTTGAAGGAAAACAGAAGAGATCTTAATGAAGATACTAGCCAATATGCGGCTGAGACGAAAGCTGTCGTTTGAATCTCTATTTAAATCGTGTCATATGTGGGGTAGCCTAATCATTACCTGCCTACAAATGTGCTAAATACTGACTTACTTTTTAAGAACATCTTGTTTCTATATACAGCTACTATGAAGACAACATGTTTTCCACTGCAAAAGGTGAAGGGGGCATTTGGGCATAGGAAACATTCTCTATCTATTGGAATAAGTTCATCACTGTCACAGCAGATATTTTGCCATCTAGAATGGAAGCATTTGAATGTAGGAGAGAGTTTGCCCTTTGGCTGAACCGGTTCCAGTGGGTGACCGTCAGCACTGGACTCAACTCTGCAATAGAGATGGGATCCGTGGCTCTTTGGAGGGAGCTGAATCTTTTGGATCAGGGTATTACAAAGAGCCGTTCAAAAGTTTTCTCTGTTTTCATAAGCCAAACTGTCCAGAGCACCTGATTGGCCGATGACCTCTCGGAACCGCCCCTGGCTGGCAGCAACAGAGCTTTACTTCTTTGCCCATACAGGCTTTCGTCCCTGCATTTTGGTTATTTTTTGTGTGTAAATAGTGTAAATAAATCTCAGCTTACTTTCATTTTGGGTCTTTGTGAGGGTTGTTGGGGTATTTAATTTGTTTATATTTCCTTTATGTAACATTCTTTTCAAAGATCGAGGAAAGAAATTAAACTGTTACACAACTAAATAGTTTGATTAAACATCTCGAAATTAGAACATTATTGGTAAAATGTGGCAGATTGTAATCCAAACCCAAAAAACATCAGCAGGTAAACTGGTTTCTGGTGTGCATAAGACCCTGTGCAGAAAAGAAAAGGTTGGTTCCTGGTTCCTGTTGTGTCTAAAAACCTGCCACTAGATTTTTCTTGTCACCAGGGGTTCCCCCAGAAAGTAGTGCTACGGCTTTTAGTCACACAGGACACAGAGGCAGAGAAGCAGTGAAAGTTACAAGTGGTGAGCCAAAACACTCCTAAATGAAAACAAGCATCTGAAATACCGTACATCCGTTTCAAACCGAAGACAATACGAAACGCGCTGCTGGGAGATGACTTGTGAGGGTGAACTGATCCCATAGCTACCTTATGAACAGCTGTCATATTCTAGAAGTCCAATGTTAGCTGAAAAACCTGTCACCGTCAGTCTGCTGACATTTTTGACACAAAACGTCTGATTAACGGACACAAAAAGAAACAGCACAGGAAGTACAGCACTTCACAAAAAAGCAAAAAAAAAAGGTAAAGCCTATTTATTCTTTTTGTTTCTAACAACAGTATGAATAATTTAGTAGATTGCCTTCTGCTCCCTGTTGTGTGTTTGTGTCCAACCTGTAAGTTTTGCCCTCTTTGGGTGCGACGGTGACACAGCCTTGGTCAGCTAGGATGGGGTAGGGCACCACCAGCAGAGGCCCAGATGTGTTTTCTGCTTTAATCTTCTTCCTCCCCCGGGGTGCTTTGGGTGGGGGGCCCAGGAGTCCTGCCAGGCCTCCGGCCTTCATGTGGTCCATACCTGGGCCGCTAGCCAGCCCAGAGATGATGTTCACTGAGGGAGAACCACCCAAGCGGTTCTGGCTGCTGGAGGTTGGAGTCGTGGGGGTCAAAGCTTCTGAGGTGCTGTGGCTGTCAGGTCGGGATGGAGCCAGACCTGTGAGGGTGGGGGCGCAGGACGACAGTAGCACAAAAATGACCAGTTTTGGCATTGTTAGAACCCCTGCTCTCGCCTGCATGTGTCGTGTAATGTGTGTGTGTACTTTTGTTTGAGTGTTAGCTCCTGCAGAGCTCCAGCTCTTTTGATTGGGTAGTTGTTGTGTTTTGGTGACTGTATTTCTGTTAATAGTTTCTTGCTATAAAGCGTGAGAATTTAAGTGACTTATTTCAAACATTAAGTCAAACATTTGGTGTTTCGTCTTGGTTTTTTATGTTGTTGACACCTGCCACCCTAATAAATGGCTGTGTGGGCAACTTTATTCATTTTCTTCATGTTACCTATCTTCTCCCCTTGAGGAGGGATTTAACAGGCATAGACACACATTTTTTTAACAAAAATAAACTCCAAAAGAAAAATGAAGCACCCTGTTATAAAATAAATAAGGTTCAGATGCAGATACGTCTCCGGTGTTAAAGGGGTTGACTAAAAGACTCAATCTGATCATCTTTTAATCTATTTTAAAAGTGATCTTTCAATTATGAGTCAACAGTTTTTAGCCAAAATTAAAAAAAAAATGGACATAGTTTCTGCAGAGCAGCAGGAGTTCATCAGAAATTTGCCTCAGAGTTGTGGGCGGGACTGTTGGCATGGAGCAATCCTGCCCCCCTTCCCCTCCCCGTTGCTGACAGCTCTCTATTTGTGTGCTCTCTCACTAGCTTACAGCCCTTTAGACCGCCGACCTAGCATTAACAGAGAAAACAAAATGGCAAAAAATATTTGAGCTTAAAGTTTTGAGCCAGATGGCAGCTGAGGCGAGGAAAACGAAGACGTTAATGGATCTAGTCGTCTACAAGCGGATGCATCAGAATAGAGCAGAAATGAACAAGTTCTTCTTCCAATGACATTTTTTCATCTGCTCCTGATTCACAAGGATTTGAATAAAGAAATACTATTGAGAAAATCAATTTTGAGCTTAATGTTCTTCATATATGTCCTCTATTGTCAGAAAAATGACACAAGAACATTTTTATATCGGATTTGCAGTGGATCTTTAATGCCAAACGGACCAAAAAGATCACCTGAGCGATGGTTGACCCGGCCAGGTTGTTCGCCAAGTTGCCTCATGTGCCAGTCCTCCCATAATCCTTTGGCCTTTATGGCTGACTTGTCATCCATGTTTCCATCTGGAAGACATCAAATGTTGGCATCTTTATGTCAAGTGCAATTCAATTAAAACTTGTACTGCTTTGCCAGGCTAATATTGTCAGCACTTTTGTTCTAAACTGCAAAAAAAACACCTCAAAGGAAGTCAACCACAGACCTTTGGTATCCGTCAGCTCGTTTAGTGCTGATTCAAAACATCTACAAGCAGCAGCAGCAGCAGCTGAGGGGTTTGGCTTGAAATTCTACTTACAGCATGAAGTGGGGTAAACTGTCTCACCAGTTTAGTATTTTCATGTTTCAGGTCATCACAAATATGTGTTTATCAGCCACTTTTATTCGCAGATAACTACAACTGGAGGATGTCTTCAAACTTTGTGTGGTTGTGCCAAATGTCAAAAGACATTTCATGTAAAGATGAAGTGGGTGATTCTTTCTGGGTTTCCAACCATCGACTGTATATGGGAACCGGGCCGAGCGAGTGTGATGTCACTCATAGACAACGGCTTACTTACGGCTCCAACCAAATGAAGAAAATTTTTTTGCGATGCACAACGTCAGTAAAAAGTGATTAGTATGGATCGCAATTGTTTCTATGGGAACCACTCTCACCAATCAGGAGCTCGATGGAAGTCCACACCGCTATCACTTGAAAGCGGGTTACGTCAATCAACTTTTTGAACGTGTGGGGCCAGTGGGCATCACATACTCTAATGGATTTCTGATTGGCCAGTTTACAACTGTCATAACTTGCAATATATAAATACATATCATGAAAAAATAAAATTAGGATTAAAAAGAAGCAGAGCAAGAATGGTGATCCTGACAAATAGAACGACGGAGTAACAGCTGTTTATTTCTCAATAGAAATCTATGGGTTTTGGCTTCTTGGTACCAGCAGGTACTTCCTGTTTGGAACACCAGGGGGGAGGGGTCACTCAATCCTGTTCTCATAAACAGTCAATAGCTCCAACCCTCCACAAACTCAAAAGCAGTACCTGGTCCAGAGCTGGAGCTGGAGCGCGCATGCAGAGCAATTTCAGGCTGACCAGAGCCCTGTGGCTGTTGGTGATGGTTGGAAACCTGCTGGCTCTGAGGCTTTGGCACCTGCATGCCATGCTGTCCGCCGCCATCCGGGGATGAGGTGGGAACGAGTAAGGGCTGCTGAGAGGGGGCGGAGGTAGGTGGCAGGTGGAGAGGTCGAATCTTCTCGGCCATCAGCTGCTCCTTGATCTTGTTGATGAGGACCAGGTTGTCCAGCTGAAAGGGTTAACGCGTCATGCTCAACAGAAAAAGGCTACAGAGGGTGAAGCTGAGTCCCATCCCCAAAACCCCACAGAACAGAAGACGACGACAAACTTCCAGCTTTAAATGTGCCGTCACGAATTTGTGCCACAACAACTAACACACACATTCACACAAGGAAATCTATGGATTAAGCTCTTATACCAGTATAGATTTCACAATAATTACATATGGGGAGTGTACTTACTTGGCCTGGCATAGAGGGTGGCGGCGGCCAGAAATATGGGTTGTTGAATCGAGGCTCTGCCATCCTGCAGTGAGTGACATGTACATTATAGCCTTATTTAAAGGTTAAGCTAAATAAGTTCATGTCTGTAAGATCTGACTATCAGCAGATATGAAGTGTTTGCATTTCAGAGCAAAACCTGTGGGCAGAAAAGGTCAATAATGACAGACTTGAACCACCTCTTTATCTTTCCATTCAACTCTATTATTAGGCATATTAAAAGCTCTCCTGAACAACCGCAACTGCATCCAAACTGCCATGTTTACATACAGTTTTTATATTTATGTAAAAAAGGGAAAAAAAATATACGCTTTTGTGTTACAGCGGATTTCAGAAGCCTCACATTTTTATGCTTTTTACTTACAAATTGTGGCGAATAACAACCCTGCTAGAGCTCTGATTTTACAATACAATGTTCTATACTAGACAATGGATTATACAAAAATAATGTAATTTTTGTCACTGATAAATGTTTTCCTAAATACTCTTTTGACCATGTTTGAGTGTAACCTACTAATGAATCAGTTTTTTTGGTCTAAAGGGTCATAGGGCAACAATGAACTCTATACTAATAGACATTCTTTTAGTTTTAAAGACATGAGTTGTGTACGAATTCCTTCACTTTTTGCTACATAGTGCACTAGTCCAAAATCCAGAGCCATGGAAATTTCCCAGAAGTCTGCAAAAAAACAGTGTGCATCACTGTTCCATAGATTGGTGAATATAGATATATGTAAGAATATATATATATATATTTTTAAATCATCCGAGTTTTCTTCTAGGAACACACTGGATTCATAAATTGTCTTCGTAAAATGTTCATATTTATTAGGCTTTTACTTTGGGAAATCTGCAACATCATATTAGTTGTATATAAAAAAAGGTGATCACTCTACGCGAATTGCTTTTAGAATCCAGGGCACAGGCGGCAGGAGTTCATCAGAAATTTCCTGAGTTGAAGGCAGGACTTTTGGCACCTAGTAAGCATGCCCCACTTCCCATCATCCGTTTGTTTACGCACTTTCCTGCTAGCTTAAAACCCCTCCCAACCCCACGCTAACATTACCAGTGCAAGTAAAACAGAGGGCACCAAGGAGCTATTTGGGCGAACAATTTTGAGCCAAATGCCAGCTCAGAAGAGGAGCTGGCATTTGGCGTACATGGATCTATTAGTCTGCAAATGGAAGCATCAGAATGAAGGAGAGCAGGGAGCTGGTAGCCGTAGGTTCATAATTACAAGCTTTCTCCAATGGATGTTTTTGTCAGCTCCTGATTCACAATGATTTGACTAAAGAAATGCTCAGAAACACAGTTAAAATCTAAAATTTTCTTTATATATGTCCTCCAACCAACTAACCAAAAACACAATTTTCATGAGAGGGGGTCATTAACTTAAAGCCAAAGAGCCACAACAGAGGGATGAAGGAGGCTCCGGGGCCTCGGGTTGCAGACCCCTGGTCTAGACGCCATACTAGTTGATATTCCATTAGCTTTTAAGAATATATTCTTTGTTTTTTACGGCAAAATTTTACACTTTTTTGAGTCCACATTGGTCACTGAGTTTTAACGGGATTTGATCAACTGTAGAAATGGATCAATCCCAACAGGAAATCAAAGCCGCGTTTATTGTAGGTCCCAAATTCAACATTTATTTGTACCTAATCTAAAATAAAAGAGGCTTTCATTTGAAAAAAAAAAAAAAAAAAAAAAAAGCTTTAGGACCACTACATGTATTTATGTATCTCTGGTCCCTTGAGACATGTGTCCTCCTGATGCAAGGGTCATCTCCATGGCAACTCAGTAAACACTGTCCTCACAGAAAAGGAAAAACAAGAAGGTGGTCCTGAAGAAATGTGTCGATCTGTTTTTATTTCATCACTGAAATGTAAGGTTTAAATGAGGTTTGGGGATGTGACATTCTTAAAATGACAATAAATCGAGATTTAATTCAAATTAGCTCCGCTATATCATAACTCAGTATGAGTTTTGGGGACACTTGCTTTTGGCTTTTAGAATCCCACCCACGATTCGAGAATCTCTGATTTCCTTCCTCAATATTTGCGCAAAAATGAGAGTCCGTCGCTTTAAATGTCCTTCCAGGCGCTTTTCAGACAGAACAAGCTCGTCTTCTTGGACTTTTTCAGACATGTCTGCGGTCTGGGGGCAGCTCGGCGGCCGGGCTGAGGCAGCACCGAGCGGAACCGAACCCAGACTCGGACATTCTCAGACAGTTTTCTTAAAACATTTCCAGACAAAAGAGAAACAAAAATGGCAGCCTTATTTTTATAAGGCGGGACGCCATATTCTGCAGACCCCAAATTTTTTAGGAGCGCGAGCGTGTTGTCGACGGCAGGGTGTTGCGTGGGGGGGGGGGAGAGAAGAAAGCGGCCGAGAGAGCCGAGACAAAGGTGTGTTTGTCGTGTCAAAGGCACGGATGATTGTTTACGGAGAATTCCAGGTTTGAATAGCCCGGCCTCCCCAGCTCTTAAAAAAACTGACACTTCCTACAAACCACCATGCCCTGCAAAAACAGAACGGAAACGGACAAGCTGGACTTATTACGCCGATTTAGAAAAAAAAAAAAAAATCCCTCCGCAGCGAGAAGGGAGCAAATTTACGGCACGCGGGGCGCCTCACCTCCCCGAAAACGGCGTAGCAAAAATGTCACTATTAGTGCTGCTTCCCCCCCTCCTCCCCACATATGCAACTTTTGGGCGAATCAAAGGACAAAAATAACATTAAATGCACAACGGGGGGAATGTACTGGAGGCGATACCCGATCAGAGCACTGCAGAAAGGGGAAAACACAAAAGACATGCACAAATACCTGACGTCCCGCGTGCAGATATTGTCTTGCAAGTCCAGCTATAAAATAAAAGGTTGATGTTCTTTCTGCCTCCAGTTGGATCAGCGCTTCCGGGTCGCTTTGTTCACTTCTGGGTGCCGTTGCGGGCTACAGAGACGCAGAGGGAAATGTGCTAAGGTGGCTGCAGAGTTTTTACCAGAAGATTGGTTTGCTTTCTGATGCAAAATTTTAGGTTCTTTCACAGACAGGGTTAGTGTTCGGGTTTAGCGAACAAATCCGAGGTGGCGGATTAATACACGAATGGTGAAAACGAACCATTTCTGTGCAAGAAAATGTAGGGCGAAAATGTCACCGTGGTACCGGTTTTTAAACAAAAAATGCGCTGTTTTGTCGTCCCTGCTACCTATATTATCATGTAATAAAGTCACTCCTAACTGTAGAAACCTATAAATAATTAAATGCATCCATGATGCTAATCAAAACACTGCATTTTGCCAAAAAAAAAAAGGAAAATTAAACATGTTTCAAAACACAAATTAAAATCAATTTCAAAAATTTGTTTATTTTTTTTAAAGATCCACTTTTCTGTAAAAACTATTTCAAATTCCTTTCTTTACATCCCATCAACATCCCATCGACATCATAATGATGTCCTACATTAAAATGATTCACCTAAACTGAAGTTTGTGCAAACACCTAATTTGATTTCAATCAGAGGGATAAGAAATAATGCCTTCCCAAACAGTTTATTTATTTAAAAAAGATGCTGGGGGGATTTCTGGAGCTTTATTTTTAAAATAGATAGTAGATAGAAGTAGTTTATTTCAAGCAAAACTAAAGAAGGTGAAACAACAGAAATATATATTTATACAAAGATAAATCAAACTTTAGGATAATTAGTCATAAATTAATTGGAAAATATTCAGACATCCGTAAACACATGTACAAATCTGTCAAAGTTAATCTTAATCATGAATAGACACATTAGCACTTAAGTATACATTATGTAAATGACACATGGAAACCATTAAACATTAAGTTTGTCAAAAAGGGGTTTCATGAGAAGGAAATGGGAGGAAGCAAATATATATTCAACTCCTCCCACTTATAACTTATATACTTATTCTATTATTTATATTAGTTTTATCAAACTAAAACTAGAATTTGGCTGCACTGCAATACAGTCAAGTGGCAGAAAATGTTTTACAATGAAAGCATGAAAAGCACTTTTAAAGCAATCTTTTTTTTGTATCCCCCTTTTGAATACTAATTTTAACGATTACTATTTTAAAATCACTGCTAACTTCAATTCTCCTAACACTGTCTTTCACTATAGAAATGTTTCAATCAGGCTTTATTCAGCCCAGTACATTACAGGGCGCTTAATCCTCATTAAAAAAACAGATTTGTGTGAAAATGATCATAAATTATATGAATATATGTGACATATCTAAAAGTAAAACACATTTTCAGCTTTACCTTTGGTTCAAATGCTTTTTTTACTTCTTACCAACCAATTCTCCTGCACTAAAGCAGATTGATTATGTTGCATTGAGACTATTTTTCTTAGTGATTATCTGTATTGGTAGGAGAGTCAATAAAGCAATTAAATTGAAAAAGTCCTAGCTTTTTCAAGTTTTTAATTTTTTATGTATGTACTTATATATCTGCTTCATAATAATAACCAAAAAAATCACGACTTTCCCTATGCTTACTGTCAATATAATGTTTTTTTCTTACTGTTTGTCTAAACTCATCTTCTCCTAAACTCCATTTCTGTAAGTCGGCAGTCGGACGCACGACAAAACTGAACATCTTTTCAACAACAAAATAAATGTTTGCAATAATGTACAATTAGAAAACAGACAAAAAAGTGTTTGAAATGTCTGCTTTTCCATAATGTACATAATGTAATGTACCGGCTTATCAGGAATTCTTTTATTTATGTGTCTGTTAACTCATCCAGCATTTAACTTTGGTTTCAGTATTCACTAAAAACAACAGGAAAACATGAAGTCAACACATTCAACTCTTTGACATGAAACGCTCCTGCTTCCAAACATCACCCACGCCAACACCACATCTAACCTTTTCCTGCTTCTTCATGACTTTTTTCATTTATGACACGTCTTGACCACAAACTTATCAAACATTCAGTGGAATTTAGAATCAACTGTCTGCAGGAACTTGTTCACTGATGTTGCCACTAATGACTGTAGATGTGTGTGTGTGTGACGTCATCTCGTGGCGTTTCCTGTTTCTGCCACCACTTCTGTGAATACTCCAACGAGGTGATAGCCCTGACCCATTAACACACAGACCGACCTACGCCAACAGACTAACACTCTCTTTGAGTCAGAGTCAGGAAATCCACACGTCTTTGAATCAGAGAGCTTCATCCTGTCGCTGTACGTCCTGGGGCCCCGTCCTGGTGACAAGGACTTCTGAATCTTGTTATTTCTTTTTCTCTTCTTTTGAAGTGACAAGAAGCCATCACTCGTCTTTAGGCTACAGTTTGACTTCCTGATCTGAGAGACTGTGCACCGACTATGGGTTTGTGGGTAAGTATTCCATTTGGATCAAACTTATGTCACATTGTTTTGGAAAAAAATATAAAAAGCTTGTTTAAGTTGACTGCTAATCTCATCTTTTGCGTTGTCACTTCTTGAGCTTTCAACAAATACAGTGTTTAAGATCTAAAATGTTGATTAACTGCTATTAGACTTTTTAAAATGGGTTAGAAATAGACTGAATAGTCAGACAAGAAGGCAAAATGAATCTGATTCATAACCAATGCAAACAGAACTGCACAAATGTTTGAATTTTACAACATGAACACAAGTGTTTGGGCAAAAATAAGTGATAACTAAGTAGAGCTTTGGAGTGTTTCAAACAAATCAGTGAAGTTCATGGAGTCAGTTGCTGACGGTCAGATTCTTCCATTCAATTACTCTACATCTGAGAGAAATTTACAGTAAAATGTAGGTCAGACAAAGCAGGGACTTGGGTTATCCACAGATCATTTTATGGGTTAGCACTGGGTTAGCGCTTGATGGGGGAAACACTGACCTAAATGTATGCCGCTGCTTGGTGAGAGTGTTTTCCACAACCTGTTTGCTTTTGATTAAAATTCAATAGTATTGGTCGAGTCATGATGGTACCCACTGGTGAGCCAGCGCTGGCCCCACCAACTCTTTACGACCACTTTCAGTTTTATGTCCTATTTTTGAGACAACTCTGTAAATTTGTTCGTCAGTGAAACAACACATGTATTTCTGCCTGAAATACTTGCAGCCTTTTATTCTCCAATCTCTTTTCTCAAATTTTAGGCGTTTACACATTGAGTTTTCAGTGTTATAGCAGTGTTATAGCAGTGTTATAACAGTGTTTTAGGGAAAAGAAAAAAAAAACACCTGTTATGTCGCTTTTATTGAATTTTTACAAATCAGAAAAACGTTTACCAATCAACCTTTTTCCTTCGCCATTTTCATCATCTTTGGCCCCATTCGGACCGGTACCTGAAAATATTGTCTGACATTAAACCGGTTTGCGGCCTGAAAAAGGTTGGGGACCACTGTCCTAGACAGTTCATCAGTCTATCTCAGGGCCATTTGCACATTTCTTTTATTTTTTTATTGTTAATATTCTTCAAATTTCCTGTCTATGATTAATATTTTGACCACTTTAGAAAAACAAATTGCCTGTCACTTCCTCTGAGCTTTACACTGCTGAATTTTGAGGAAGTAAACTTGATTGTAAACAATGTCAATCGTTTTGCATGCTGTATCTTGATTGTGTTGAGGTAAACATGATGAAAAATATTCAAAACACAGATTAACTAGTTTTATTGGGCAAACCTTCTGAGACAGCAGTCTGTGTCCAACAATCATTACTGGCTTTTGTTGATACGCTCTTAAAGTGACATGTTTATAAGCATAAACACTAGCAAACATGAATGTGATAGTCCCATAGATTTAAACTTTAGTAGTTATTCTACACTAGTTCGATCAGTTTAGTGAAACCTTTAAGCATTTGAGCATTAAAAATACTTTATCTGGTAAACCAGAAAGTCATTTTGTTATACATTAAAGTTTAATTTATGTTCAAATGGTAAAAACAAAATTTGGGTTATGAGTAGGTTTTGGTCTTTTCCTCTCTCATTCCACAATCAGCCTTGTACCTGCAAACAGATGCGGCCCTTCTGGTTAGTTATGTGGAGAGGAGAGAAGCAATTTTGGAGCCACAATCAGCACAGCTGAAAGACCCACTCCAATGGAAATTGTGTTTTTGGTGTTTTTAACATGTTCTTTTTTCTCGTGATAGAGGACTCATTATGAAAATTAAGATTAAAACTGCATTTATTAGAATTTCTTTATTCAGATCCTTATGAATCAGAAGCAGATGAAAAAACACTGTTTGAAAAACCTTGAAGTTGTTACATACAGACTACAATGGACAAGTCCCAAGTTCCCTGCTCTGCTTTATTCTGATGCATCCACTTGCAGACAAACAGATCCATGTTCGTCTTTGTTTTCCCTCATCTAGCATCTGGCTAAAAGCTGTACAGCTGGATAGCTCCAATAATGCTCGCTACTGTTGTTGCACTGCTAATTGTGGGTGTGAGGGGCAGTAAAAGCTAGTGGGAGAATGTAAACAAAGGGATGATGGGAAATGAGTGTAGGCTTACTCTGCAACAACAGTCAGACAGCCACAACAACTCTAATGAACTTCTGCTGCTCTGCAGAAACTATGCAGAAAAAAAACGCAGGCTTTCGATTTTGGGGGATAAAACGTTATAATATTTTAAACACACCTCATTCGTTTTCTTTCTGTTTCTGTATTTGGGGGCGTCATTATTCTCATCTGAACTGCTTGGATGTAAACACTTTTCCCCTCACCTTTTAGCAATTATCTTTTTCCCAGTGACCCTACTTTACATGCTACAACACCAAGCGACCCTTTTTCTCAGTCTTCAAAGGTGCCATTGAATGTTGAAGCATCAGAACATGTGGGGATTGTTGTTTGATGGGACTCGTCATCCATACTGTACCTCTGATTGTCAAACCTTTGATTTTTCCTTTAGCTGGTCCTGTTACCTTTAGTTTTTGCGTATGGTCGCCTCCAAGGGACTGAGGCAACAAAGCAAAATGATTCATGTATGTCAAAATGTCCACCTGGTAAGTAATCCAGACAGACTGTATGCTTGAGCTTTTGATATTCATCTGTGGCATTTTCTGCAGTCCTATAAGTAAATGAAGCAAATTCTCACTCCTATTTGCTTTTCCTCACAGGATATTATAAGATTCGTCAGTGTAGCAATTCACCTTCCACATATGAGTGTAAAAAATGTGGCCCTGGGACATATACAGAGATAGAAAATTATCTGGACAAGTGTCTTAGATGCGACACATGTGGCCGTAAGAATTTTTTTTCTCTCTCATCTATATGTTTCTGTAGGATTGTGCAGACATTTTTGCTGAATTGTGCTCAAACATTTCCAAAAAAAGAAGAAGAAATAAACAAATAAATACTGAATGTTTTCTTTTGATTGGGTAGAATAAACAAACAAACTTTAACATTTTTGAAAAAAGACTGTGTTAAACGTTGCAAAGTAACTTACTTTGTTCTTTATTTTTATTATCAGTAAATGAACAGGAAATAAAGCCATGCACCACGAGCAGTAATACCAAATGTGACTGTAAAAAGGGTTACTTCAGGTCTGACAGCCTCTGCAAGACATGCTCCCGTGCCAAAGGTGAGGACATTCTTTGGCCAAGAATCTAAAACAGAATATTCCAGAGTAATTAATCCATTTTTTTATTTTTTCAGTCAAGGAGGAGAACAATGCAGATTACAGGAGGAGATGCTTGTACAGTGGCAATTGTGGTTTTTATTTCAAATAATAAATCTGAAAAATAGAGCCAAAACAAAAAGAAAACATACATTCCTGTTGTAGTTTGTTTTAGATGCCAAAAATGATGGCTGTTTTTCTCTTTGTAGAAAAACATCTACAACAACAACAACAGCTAAAGTTCCAACAACATCTACAGCTACAACAACAACAGCTAAAGTTCCAACAACATCTACAGCTACAACAACAACAGCTAAAGTTACAACATCTACAGCTACAACTACAGCTACTGCTTCAACTACAGCTACAACAACAGCTACAACTAAAGCTACAACAACAGCTACAACTAAAGCTACAAGAGCTACAAAAACCACAACTGTTCCAGTTATAAATACAGAAACAGTTGCACCACGGAGTAAGTAAAAAGTAAAAAGGGTTACCTGGGTACTTATTTAAAATGTAGAATGATTTTCATTGAAATGATAATATAGAACAGTCACCATGCATTTATTATTCTCTGTAAATACCAAAAATAAATTCAGTAATATGCAGGTTGGGGGATATTCAGGTTTAGAAATGTTCAAAACAGAGGAGGAATTTGCATTACTAATACGGAAACTATAGATTGTATATTAAAAAAAAAAAATCAGAATTCAAAGGTTTGCAGTGAATTACCTAAAATTAGCTTGAATCACTGTAGAGAGTGTTTTACGGCCAAATTCCCCAAAATATTGCTTCAGGATAAATCTACTCAATTAAAATGACATAGTTGAGTGCATTAAAACAAATTAATTTTATTCCATATTTCAAGGCAAGATGGAAACATTCGGTTGGTGTCCAAGTCCTTTTCTAGCAGCATCATCAGTGTGTGTGTTCTTATCTGTGGCTCAACTTAATGTAGTTTGCTCGCTAGCTTTAATTTAGAAGCAATTACAACATTTTCCATGGAGAATTTCAACCCCCCCTTCTCAGAGAAATGACCAAATTTGAGAGTGTGTTTGGATTTGGATTAGGAAATGGTTTATTTCAAGCAATCAAATAAGAATAATACACAAAAACAATACAACCATTTGTTATAAATTCATACAATGACCTTTCAAACTGAGGATAATTAGACATTAATAAATATATTAATAAATATGTGTTAAACTAATGTTTTTTTAATTGTATTTTTAACTGTACAGTCGGAAATACGACCCATTATCTTGTGGTTTGTCTGGTTCCTCTGGTGACATTTCTGCTGACCTTTGGACTCTTGCTGCTCTGCTGCTGGAAAACGCAAAGAAACCCTCACCATCTTTTCTGCTGGATGTTTACCAAGGACTTCAAAATTGCTGCTCAGGAGTCGGATTTCTTGGGTATTTTTAACTAAAACATCTTCCTAACCTTAATTTGTCAACATTGTGCATAATTGCAGCAAATGACTTTTATGTGGCTTTAACTTTGGAACTGGATTGATAATCGTTTCCTTTTAACTCTGACCACAAATCAAATGTTTTAATTTTAAACACAACTTTTAAACTAACTTAATTGAGAAAAAGAAAAGAAATCTCATGTTTGTACTTGTTTATTTTAATTTTTTTTTTAAATATTGATCATTTTGGGTTTAAAAACATCCAAATAGCTTTAAAATGAATTTTATTCTTAATATCTTCTTCAGCTTCCGTCCTCTTTGAGGTGTAGAAGATTGAAGGTTAACATAAAAGCATAAAGTAGAAATATGTAATTATCAGTATTGTTTACTACAAAAACCTCAACACTTTTTTTTTCTTTTCTAAAAATAATTATGCGATGTCTAGGTCACACATTGACACTTTCGTGTCACACTTGTATTCATATCCCATCGAATTCACACTTTTCAAAGCAGCACCGTCACGACTTATATGTATGTACAAAACATGCTAGCATGCTTTGTTGCTCAGAACTGACAGGGATGTGGACTTGAACCTGAGACTCAAACCTGAGTCAGTCAGACTCAAGTCGTGATACTTGTGCTACGACTCAACCTCAAGGACTTGAGCTTTTTTTTGTCATGTTATTATTGTCTGGCTTAGAATTTAAGTTTTTTTTTCCACAATACTTTTGCATTGGAAGTGGCTGTTATTGTATAAAAATCTGTAAATCATTACAGCACTTTGCATATATAAACAGAAAATCCTTGTATTGAAAACATTATTGACTTTGTTTTTAAAGAAACAAAACACTTGAAGAAATAATTTGCCCATTAAAAGTATATATAATTCAAAAGCAAATATAGTAATATCACGGAAATGTATCAGAGGTTTGTTTTGATGAACTTCCTTGACTGAGCACCCTTCAGTTTTAGCAGGAAGTTAACTGATTACATCTGTTTTCCTCCCAACAGAGAAACGCAGTCACCAAAGCAGAAGCCCTGCCGCTCTGGTTAGTGCTCAGCTTGTTGTTTTTTACAGATAGCAACAGGACCAAGATAGCTAAGATACTGCAGGTTTACAGTGAAAGAGTGCAAAGAGAAAAAGTCACGAATCTCAAACAGTATTGCCAATTAAAGCGGAACCAAAACTGAAGCTGGTTTGTTTTACAGAGAAAAAGCAGAGACCAAAAGTTTCCTGAGGAAAACTCAGTGATGTTAAGCTGTTATGAAACACCGCCTCCCAACCAGCCAGACAGTACCCACATAGGTAAGGGTTGAGAGTCGCTCCACCTGTGACTTTTTTGCACTTCCTAAGTTGTTCGGTTTTGAAAATGTCAGCTGTGTCATGGGTGAAAAACCAAATAAAATGATTCAGAGTACATTCTGCAGGGTATTGGGTTTATACAGTGTCAAGAAATGCCAAAGTATGTGGGCTGTACGTTTTCTCAGCAGAGGCCACGCTGTGATAATGTGACCATTGGCGGATGAATATTTCAAAGAAAACATCATGGTGCCATGTAAAACCCTCACACATAACCTTCTTACCAGCTAGTGTGAAAGTGAAGCACATGCTTCAAACCGCAAGCTGAATTATCTGATGCCTTTTTCACAAAACTGCAGTTTGAAGTGAAAAAAAAATGAACAACAACGCTGCAGAACTGTGATGAAAAATGCACTTATTATACTTTTATTTAATTCTCAACTTATTGAGCGACAGGATCTGATTTTTAAAAAAATGACCTAACCTTAAAATCTGACGCTAACCAAACAAAAAGTACACTTTGTGAATCACAGGCATGTTTGGATGAAACCGAAAAAAAACATGAACTGTTACTCATAGTTGGTTAGTCACCGAAGAAGGAAACTGTCTCACACGTCTTAACAACTTGTCTGGCTTTGAGATTTTTTGTGTTGGTCCACTAATAGACGAATGGCGCACAGAGTCGCATACCCTTCAAATCTACTTTTTTCTTCATAGTCAAAAAGGTTTTTTGTTTGTTTTTTTGTTTACTCTTTTAGATCATAAATTCTGCCAAGGGATAAGGAGATTCCAAACTGATGTTAATTTCCTCTGTTTTTATTGGGTTGAAGGCAGAACTCTGACAGGGATTGAATAAAAAAACATCAATTATTTTCTTTTCCATCATTTGCTGACGTTTGTGATGTAACTGAGATACGCTATTTTTTGTGCCAAGCTGAAAATTTGAAACATTCTGGCCTTCCACCAAGCAGTTTGCATGAAGAGTCACTAGTGGGAATTGGAAACGACTTTAATCGTGACAGTCCTTTTACTCTTTATTTTACGGCGAGGGACTGCAGCAGGTTTGCGAGCGGCCTTCAGTTCGGTCCAAGTTGCAAAGCTGCGAGTAACAAAACCCTCAAGCGGTTCCAAACCTGTCAGAAACTCTTGCACCATGATGAGCCATCAGTGGATATGATAAGAAATGCTGCAGTACTTGACATTTTATTGAGGTTGTGAAGTAAAGTGTGTGCTTTATTTCCTACAAGCAAATAACTCAACTGGAACGACTTCATAAAGCTATAAATTGACAGCTAGAAAATAATAAAGTTCAATCTTTTAATACTTTTTCAACAAATAATGTTAAAGATAATGGATATTGACAATAATTTTATGAATTACTTGTAAAGGAAGGCTAGTGAACAGCTTTGGAGTCATCACCCTAAAGGACTCTTGTCCACATAGGCTGATCTGTAGACTTCAGTGCAGAAGCTGCAGAACTTTAAAGGCGTTTAACCTAAATGTTAAATGCACCGTCAAATAATTATATAAGAATCAGAAAGCAAACACTGATGGGGTGCATTTTTGCATTGTTTTCAGAGATTTGCAGGTGTGCAGCAAAAAAATAAATAAAAATAAAAAGATCACCAAAGCAAGATTACATTTTTAAAATTGCTTTTTAAGATGAGAATAAAACTCTTTTTACTTGTTTAGTATTGGAACATTTACATCATTTGTGTCATCTAGCATTTCCAGTTGTCTTGTTTCAATTTAATGAAAAATAAAAAAAAGTGTAACCCCTGATTTAGTCTGATATAATATTTTTTAACTATTAGAAAAGTGGATATTCAAGCACTTTGGGAGGAAGTGGTAATAGATGTCATTAGTATGTCATTAGTATTATTATACACATATCTGTCCCTTTAGACTGGAACATGAGCCTGTGCTTCTAAAAGTACCTGTAGTCGGAGCCCGTCCGGGTTTCTGGTTATAAGGTAACGTCAGTCTTCGGCCTGAGCATACCAACCAAAATAAATGCCACAGCAGCAGATTCTCTCATCTGATTACGGCTGTGGTGTGTCGTTCCCACTCACTGTTTTTACCATTTCCACTGCTTAATTCAAGACCATCTCAGATAAGACACATGTGCTGAGGCGGATGAGGAAACTTTTCACATTTGTCAGCAAATGAGAACAAAAAAAAAAAAAAAATTTGAGATAAGAATTGCATGTCCTGTTTCAAATTATTGTACATTGCAATTCACCTCATTACAAATTTTTTGCCTTTGATGACTTTCTCATTGATTTATTTCGAGTTGGTGTCAAATATAGTAACAATTCTATATTAATATGTAACTTTTTTGCCTTTCATGTATTGTTTACAAGATAAATATAAACAAAAGTATGATTAGACTAATGATAAACACACGTCTACATGCAATGTGCAGCTTTAAATAGCTTGATTTTAAGTGAGAAAAACAAAACCACCTATTGCTTTAGTTATATTGTCATCCTTTATGGTGTCAGTTGCTGCAATATATTTTAGTGAAAAAGACAATTATACTTTTTTCTACAAAATGTGCTACTTCAAGTCTCTGAAACTCCTGAATTTAAGCTTATGAATGTTAAAAAAAGTGTATTTTTTTTTTCATTTTTTTTTGTTTTAGATCGCTGGCCGGCTGTTGTTCTCTACGCGGTCATCAAGGTGGTGCCACTGCGCAGGTGGAAGGAGTTCCTGCGGCTGCTCTCGGTGAACGATCAGCAGATGGAGCGCATAGAGCTGGAGGCCGGTTTGGGTTCCATAGAGAAACAATACCAGATGCTGCGGCTGTGGAGCCAGCACTCGTCTGCGAGCATGAAAGACATTTTTTCATCCTTGTACTACATGGATTTGTCAGGCTGCGCCCAGCGGCTGCAGGAGAGTCTGGAGCAGCTGCGGCTGATGCCGGAGAATGCAGACTGCAACGTATAAGCACACCATGGCAGGACTAGGGCAGGATGCTGTGGCTGAAAATGCGAATACAGTGCCAGTGGTAATATAGTTGGGGGGGCATCACATTTTAAGTCATGAAAAGAACTTGTTTCCTAGTTACATTACTAGCTATGTATTTTATGTGGTGCAACCACAGTGAACCACAATGATGTCAACAACTATCTTCTACAAATATGACAATTCATACACAGAAAGTTTCGTTTGCCCCCAATTACTTGAGTTCTGTTTTCACACACAAACGAAGCTGATCCTTGTCATTCAAAGAGCTAAAGAGGAGGTTTATTTGTGAAGTTTGCAATTCAAATTGATATTGACTTTTTCTTTTTTTGTTGTTGTTGCTAGGAAGGAATTGAAAAACACACTGTAGATTCAGACCAAGTAGAGTTTTTTGCACATTTTTTGCTCAGTTAAAGTAAACTGGTCAAAGGTTTCACAGGATTCTGTTCTTCAGGGCAAATTAACCTTTAAAAGGTTTTTCTATTCAAGTCGCTGGTTCTCAAAAGTGACAGCGATTATCACATTATAACGACTCACTCCAATCATTTTTTGTAAAAGACTTCCCAGAGCTCTTTTAAATGATAATTATACCGTTTTTAGCCAAATTTCAAAAACTTGTGTCGTTTAAGGAAATATTTTCTCCAGAGTGGCAGGAGTTCATCAAAAATTTGCCTCTGTAGTTCTGGGTGGGACGGTTAGTGCAGGACTGAGCCCCCACTCATTTCCCCATCAACCATCTGTTTGCATTCTCTCCTGCTAGCTTACAGCCCCTCATAACCCCTGCATAACATTAATGGTGCAACAAATATGGCAAGCAATACTGGAGCTATCCAGCCATACAGTTTTTAGCCAGATAGACGAGGAAACGAAGAATGTATTTGTCTGCAAGTGGAGGCTTTGGAGTGGAGTGGAGCAGGGAGTTTGTGGCCTGCCGATCGTAGTTTGTGTGTAACGGCTCCTAGTTCACAACCATTTGAATAAAGAAACATTTTCTATATTATGACAAAAAGGTAAATGTTAAAATTTTCATTGGAGTGGTTCTTTAGGTGGCATTTAACTGCCCTTTTTGAAAATTTGAAAAAGTTATCACTTAAAAATCTGGTAAATTCCCCGCTCTTTATCTCAACCTTTTGCCCCCATGCCCTCCAAATTTTGGGGTGGCATTTTTAAAGTTGAAAAAGACCTGTGGTTTTTCTAGTACAGCACTGACATGTAAACATGTGACATGTGTTCACGTGTAGGGTATGAGAGGAAATCCCACTGCTCTCAATGCTTTGTTTCTAGGAACATGTACTGAATGTTCCATTGTTTGATCAAAGTCAAATGTTTTCAGTTGTATATTTAAACTGTGTGACATATAAATGTAAAAGCGGCGTGGCTGCAGATTTTTAATCCTTATATGGCTTGACACAGAGGAGCTTACTCACTGATCGCTGCACAGCTTCACCAAGAGAAGGACTAAACCAAAATCCCCAAAGGACGTCAGGCTTTCAGTTTCCAACAACTAAATGGTGTCAAGGTGCAGCTGGCTGGGTTTTTCCTCGTGGTGTTTGGGTATCTCACTTTGAGAGTTTTTGCATGTGAACCGCTTCACCAATCTGGCAGGACGGGCTCAACTTTGCAATTGTAGATTATTTATTGTTTTTTTTTTTTATGGAAATATTTGTTTTTGGGTCCTGGGACCCAATTGTGAGACATAATATTGTGATTTAAAAAATGTATTTAAGAATGCTTTCAAACTTTTTTATTGCAGCGTTTGGGACTTTTGTCTTCTCTGTGACCTCATAACATGTTTTGATATTTCTTTGTAAAAAATAAAGTTGATAATGTATAGACTTATTCATTTTTTTTATTACTTTTTATTCTTCACTTGTAGTAGAAATGAGGCAGAAAAAATTTGATGCAAACTCTACCTTTGCACAATTAAAAAAAAGGCTCAGAAGTTCAGTTTTTCTTTTTTTGTTTTTGTTTAAACCCAAATGAAGCCTCTGACAGAAAATTATATTTAGGGACTGTATTTAACTTTCAGGAGGAGGTTTGAAACTCAAGCGTCAGTTTAACGCAAACCCTATTGAAATGATAGGAAGTGGTGAAACAGCTACGCGCTCCAGTGTGGTCAGCTTAGCTGCACGAGCGTCAGTGGTTTCCATGGGTTACCAGACTCGCTCTGTTCCGGGAAGAGACAGGACTTTTTCCAGCCTTGAAAGTCTTCCTGGTAAGTTTCTTTGACAGGTGTTTTCCTAAGCTGCTCTCTGTTTGGAGACGTTCAGCCGTTGCAAACTTATATATTCTTTAAGAAGTGTGGATATAATAGTCCAGAGCTTTTGTTGTGAGCAGAAACTCGGTGTCCTGGCAACCCTGATCCCAAACGGATTAAATTACAGGCTCTAGTCCCACATGCTAAAAGAGGAAAGAGTCAAAGAAAAGTTTTTGATAAAAAAACAAAAGGTTACTTAGGTAAAACTACTTGTGGAAATATTCAGGCTACTTAAGTTTGAGAGGAAAAATCAAACAAAATCTTAATTAAGTACACTAAGTAGAAATGTAGAGCATTTATTGTCTAAACAAGCTATAGGGGAAAAAGTTTAACTACTATGAAAATTCTGATATTTTTGCTGCTTTGTGTTCACTGCAAATAGGATTTTTAATGTGTCTGCAAACTAAAAGCTCCGTAATTAATATTTGTAACAAGTTGGTGGTGTTTAACCCAATTCTACCTTTAAAAAGGGACTAACTTTTTGTTGGGGGATTTTGTATCAGGAATAAACAAAGCAAACTGGGTTCGATTGAAACCACAATAGCCCCCCAAAATAGTATTGTTCCAAAAAGTAACCACACATTTTCCAAGAATTGGGTTGAAGAAATAACCCAAGTGTTTTGAGATTGTACAACACCCAAGTCTATATCATATATTCAAATCCTCAGCAAAGGTTATCGGTCTTTTGTTAAAAAAAACTGGAAATTATTCTTCAGTTTAATAGTTAAAAGCATCAGAGTGCACCCTTACTCCATTACTTTTACTATTAACTATAATACATTTTAATTGTTTGCTCCTTTTCTTGGAATCCAATGTCACTATACAGAAAATAGTTAAAAGTTATAAAATCCCCCTCAGTGTTTTTTATTTTGCTTATTCATTTACTTGGTTTTTGTGAAATTCCACCAGTCAGTCACCCTAATAAACGGTGTGACTAACTTAACCCACCCCCGTTTGTTTCTCCCTCCTTCCTAATGAGGGTGGTACCAATAATTAATTTATACCTCCAGAATTAGTCATGCAACAGAATTGTTTAATAAATCTTTGCACGTATAAAATTTTAGAATATGACGTTTGTCACAAGAACAGGGAGACAGCTGGTTCCAAATGCAGCAGATTTATCAGCTCAGCTAAAAGTCCCCAAAGCAAAATCAGGGTCAGGCAGGCAGGAGTTAAAAACGAGCATCAAAGGAGAAACTGGAAAAGTCAGAGTCCAGGCAACATTCTGAGCAGGCAAATGGAGTCAAATACAGAACAGGGTCATGAAAGCAGCTCATGTCTAGATGTGATGCTCAATCAACAAAGGCAAAGCAGGACAAACTATACTTTACACTGAGTGAAGCTTAGTGCAGTGTTTAAGTAGACCAGTGTTTTTCAACCAGTGTGCCGTGGGAGATGGTCAAGTGTCCCGTGGGAGATGGTCAAGTGTGTCGTGGGAGATGGTCAAGTGTGCCGTGGGAAATTGCCCTCATTAACTGATCTAAAAACATTTCCCATCTCCAGGATTTCAGCTCTGTGTTCATCCAAACAAACCCTGATAAAACACTGAGTAGTCAGGAATATGAAAGATCGTTACAATACTTTTTCTTTGCGTTTATTTTATTTTATTAAAGAGGCTGCTTTTATTTATTTTATTAAGCGATGTAGCTGCTGCTACGGCTGTATTTTGGAAAAGTCCCGCCCCTTTAACTGTCTCCACCAATCATTCTTGGGGGGCTTAATCACATGTCATCAGTCTGACCAATCAGAAGTGGTTAAAGTCTTCACTTCCTTGTTTAGATTTGGCTCAAAAAGTCACTCAGTTCCAACAAAAATACCAGCTAAAGCTCGTCTTTAGCGGTGTAGCTTTCCTTAGCATCCGGTGTCAGACCGTGGAACAAGTGAACAAAACTCTTAACGTCTTTAAACAACAACATACATCAAACAGTTTTTGAATCTTTTAACTTAACTTTTAATACATCTTTTAGAAAAAAACAACAACTGCAGCTTCCAGCTTTTTCTGCAACAATTATCAAAAAAATGCATGTGAGATTGCAGAGGGGCTGTAGATCAATACAGACTATGAGCTTTTCCTTTTTTTTTTTTGTTTTTTTTTTGTTTTTTGGATGCTGGTGTGCCGCTGGATTTTTTTCAAGGTTAAAGAGTGCCGTGGCTCAAAAAAGGTTGAAAAACACTGAAGTAGACTGTGATTGATTTGGCAAATGAGAGTCAGGTGTGCAGCACTCGGAACCTGCACCCTGGGGCTGCTGGGAGAAGAAGTGCATTCAGTTCTCTGGAGACTGCTCCCACCGGTGACCAGAGGGGGAGACAGAGTTCAGACTTCTGACAACGTTGCTCAAAACTGTTGGTACCCTCTGAGACAATGCCTGAAAAAATCAAATCAATTCTTTAAAGTAAAACTGAAAAAGAAATTAATAATGAATAAAAATGTACAGAAAATGTATGCACAAAAAGATATTGCCTTAAGCTATTGATCAAGAGAACCATTAACCCTTACTCGCTCTTGTAAATGCAGCTGCATATATTCAGAAGCTGTAGGTCCATAGGGCCTCCGCAAAAACAGATATAAGTCAAAAATTCTTACCACAGTGACAGATTTTCCATAAAGAAGCAAAATAATAATAAAAAAAAAGGGTAAGAAAAATTGTATCACCAAGAATTATTATTTTAAGAAGAAAAAATCTAGTCAACAAGACTTGTTTTCTTCAACATTTTGCCCTTGAAAAACTTTCATGATAAGATAATTGTCCTTGTAATTCAGATAGAAAGTAAGAATTACGCTTGAAAAAAAGGGTATTTTTACTTTCTTAACCCACAAGAACCCATATCTATTTATCTTTCAAGGGAAAATTTTATGGGACAAACCACAGACCAAGAGTCTAATAGAACACATTTCTGATGTTTTTCTGTTCCACTGATGTCACCATGAGTTCAGTTTTTGCATTGTGCGTGTGCCTGCAAGAAAAATGTTGATGACAAACCGAAGAAACAGATTATGCACACGGTAACCAAAAAGCCCAGAACAACAACCAATGGGGTGAAATGAAAGATGCCGTCAAGTGTAGAAAATCAAATCAAATCTGAGACAGCTGAGAAATAGAAGTGTTGACTGGTGCAGAAGTTTCATTAACAGTTACAGACATGATGCCTCAAAGACCCACTACAATCATCTTTTGATCATCTGATCATCCTTGATGAGCCAAAATCAAACTACCTGTGTTGTTTTCTAGGACTTAGTTTGTGCAGAGTGGCAGTAGTTCATTCACCTCTGAATTTTTAATTAACTCCAGCCAGATTATATACTTAACAAATAAGCTCTTTTAGAACGGCTTTTTTTTTGCCTGCTCCTGATTTACAATGATTTTAATTAAAAAAAAAAAGAAAGAAATAAAGAAATGTCAAAATATTTAATTTAATTTTCTTTATACATATCCTCTATCCTCAGAAAAATGCTATGAGAACATTTAAAAAAAAAAAATCACAATTTTCATTAGAGTGGGTCTTTAAAAAGTTGTGTACCAAATATCAAGGTAAGGATAACAGCGCATTTTCTGGGCTTGCTCCACTGTTGTTGTTTTTTTCTTTTCCTGTTCAGCAGCATCCCCCAACATCATAATCAAAGTCTGATTTCCACAGGATTGGTTTTCAATCTATTGTTTTAATTGTTACTTTGGTTTACCCTTTTCCAGTTTTTCAAAAATCACGGGATTATCAAATGTTCATGTTTGTGAACAAGTAAAGGAAATAAGACAACACGAGAGGAATCTTCCTGATCATGTCTGCTTTGGTCCGACCTGATGTCGATGCTTTGAAGCTTTGTGCCGATGCAGACGAGCTGCTTAAAGCAGGAGACCTGGGGAAATCCACCTCCCTGTACATGTCCGCCTTCACGACTAATGCCTCCACCGCCATGTCACACATGAGGAAACTAGACGAGCTGAACCTGGAGGGGGTCATCCTTACTCTAGAAAGTTGGCTGGATGGGGACATCCCACCTGCTAAGTGTCTTAATAAAGGTATTGCAGCCGTTTTCTTGTCTACTCTCAGCCCCAGCAATCTGTCAGCTACTATTTTCAAAATGGAATCTCTTCTTCAGAGTGGTGGACAGGGATGTGAGGAGATTTTTGCTCGCTGCACTGATCTGCTCGAAGGAAAGCGAAACCCTCCCCCGGATGGTTCATCTCGTGTGTTGGTTGAGATAACTCGGGGTCTGGCCTACTTTCTGTGCAAGCCTCATAGTTCAGAGAGTGTAAGGCTTTACCTCAAAGCTTATCGCGACAACAAAGTGGAAACTGTAATGTTAGTGCAACACAGGCAGTCCATGCATCTGCCTAAATTAGTGAAGGCTTTCAAGAACCAAATAACATCTGTGCATCCCTTTCTGGCATTTGACGATAAACTGGTAGAGATCAGAGAGCAGGAGGATGAGTTGGATCCCGAAGAAGTCTCCACACTCCTTGAGTTTTTACTTGCACTTTCACAACATGACACAGAGGTACAAGAACTGCAAGCAGCACATTTGTTCTTGACAAGGAGGTTTTCAGACAGTGCTGAGATTTATTCAACGCTCCTGCAAAACGGTGCTAAAAACACCTCATCCCAAGATATTCCAGAGAGAAAAGCTCGACTCCTAACCTGCCGGGCAGCGGCCTGCCTGTCAGCGGGAGGAAAAGCTGCAGAGGACTGTAGAGATCTGGGTCAAGCATTTGACATCCACCCTGCCACCGCTCGCATGTACTTCCAAAAGCTCTTCACTGATCACGGCACAGGGATAGCAGCTCGGAACCATCTGCGTCAGCAGGCGGAGAGATGTTTGTCTGACTTCAGAGACAAGGTCTTAACCCGGGGAGACTTTCGATCCACAGAGGGAGTTGAGCTCCTGGACCCCGTCATCACTTCTTTAAGAACACTTTGTCATTTGGAGCCTAATGGAGGAGGGAGAGAGTTGAGGGTTCGACTGGCTGACTGTCTTCTCCTCAGAGGGGAGCACAAGGAGACGCTCTCCATTTGTTGCCAGCTAGCAGCCGCCCCAGGACAGCAGAGCTATCAGAACACAGTCCATGTTCTCCGTGGATATGCCCGCCTTCTTTCTGACGACCACAGAGGGGCACTAGAGGACTTCCAGGCTGTGATTGAGCACAGCACTCCTCACCCCTCCAGCTGTGTGAGGGCCCTTTGTGGCAGAGGGCTCCTGCGCATGATGGCCGGCTCAAACTACCTCACAGCTCTGGATTACATGACAGCCACCAGACTTCACCCCCAAGAAACAGCGCTGACTATCCGCTGCTTGGTGCCTTGGAACTACAGAGGGCTGCTGGTGACAGTTCTTCTGGAGCAGGGACGAGTTGTTCTGGAGGAGACGATTCTGCACAAGTCCACATCTAACTTAATTGACGATCCTCAGCAGATTCTTCAGGAGGACAAGCAGCAAACCCCAAAGAGAGGCAACAGATCAGGGTACTGTGTTTGAAATAGTTTGATTCATCATTTACCATACATTCATCTGACTTTCTTAGTTTGTGCATTAGATCTTCTGCTGGTGTCCAGTCTCTCGCCGCCTTGCTGATGGAGCTCCAGCCTGGTGGTGTTGAGCCTCACATACTTGCAGCAGATGCTTTGTACCAACTCGGCAGGGTGGAGGAGGCCTACAGGTTACTCCTCACTATTGGGACCATTCATCCTCGTGGACCCACACTGGCTCGCCTCGCTCTGCTGCAGCTACACAGGGGCTTCCTTTACGACACCAATCAGGTACGCCTGTGTAAAGTCATGGTAAATTGTATTAAAAAGCATAGTTTCAGAAATGTTTTCACAAGCCTAATTAAATGAGTAACAACTGAAAGTGTACCAGCAGCTAAATCTGGACTAATACATAGAAAAAAAAATACAATATAGGCTTTAAAAAATAATAATATTAATAATGTAAAAGTCATTGGAGAAATTAAAGAAACTGCAGTTAACAACTTGACACTAAATTCAATATTGAATTAATTAACTTTTATAGATTACATTTGGTTTATTTTTACATCATTTTCAAAAAAGGCATCTAACTCATTTTAAGTGACATGTAAAATATTGTTTTATCAATTTAAGAGCATCAAAAAAGAAAGTACCAAATCTGTTTTCTTACCAGCTGCTGAAAAAGCTGATACTGTGCAGCGACACCAGCTGCCTGCGCAGCCTCCTGGGCGTGATACAACCAAAAGACCGAGCGCTGCTGCAGGGACACTGCCACTCTGCAGCCAAACGCATCCTGGACGGCTCAAGAGAAGAGGCCGCTCTCAGGGAGGCTGTGATTTATCTGTCCATGGCTATCATGGCATCTGGTAATTGGCTCATGAAAAGTGTTTAATATGCAAAATATGTACAACAAACATTTAAAAAACTGGTTGGGATCTTCTTTGTAAGACTGTAAGAACAAAACAAAACTATAAATGCAGTGAAATTAAAACTGTACTTGTGCTTTTCAAGGTGGTGAAGGAACAGAGTCCTTGCTAGAAAGAGGAAGGTGTTATGCCATACTAGGACAGCGAAAGACCGCCATATTTGATTTCAGCGCCATCTTGAAGAAGCATCCAAAGCACGTGCAGGCTCTATGTGGAAGAGGCTTTACTTATCTTATGCTGGATCAAGAAAAGGTACTTTTTACCTGTGAAACCATTAAATCTTACTATTTTGAACTTTTTATTCAACCAAACCTGATGTACTTTACAATTATTATACTAAATCTTTATTAAATCAGGTAAAAACCAAATATATTGTCATGAGTGAATACATCAGGAGATAGAAAATGACTGATGAGCAGCTGACCTGTCTAAATAAATCACAGTTTATGAATATTAAAGTAGAAAAAAAACATTAACCATAAATATATTTTGACTGCTATATAAATCAGTTTGACATGTTTTTTTTTCATACTCATAAAATCAAAATTACTCACTTGTAAATTCTAAAACTGGAGGACTTTTTATCTCAAGGAAAATCATTGTGGCAACAATAAATGAAATGATAGTTATTTTGGTAATTTATGAGGACTAGGATTTTTAGGAAATTCGTTTTTGTTTGCTTCTAAATGTTTTCTGTCAGGACGTAAGACATTGAACATCTTTGGTTTTTATAAACTTTCATTTGTGTTTTATGACAAAACCAAGTGTGCCACAAACCAACCAACCAACTTCCGTCTGCTATAAAGTTTTTGCCCTACATATGTTGCTAATTCAGAACGTACTTTCAACGCACTTTTTAAAAGGCAAAAAAGGAAAAATGACTTTTTTTTTTTAACACAATTAGAAATAAATTTAGGCATTAAGGGGTTAAACAGCTCGGTTTAAGACTAACTTAAAATAAAAAGTTTAAAAATATTAAGTGGAAGTTGAATTGGTACATTAACACCAGTGGATGTAGAATGGTTCCTCTGACTTTTCCCCCCTACATGTCATGCAGGAATGCATCCATGACATTCTGGAGGCTCTTCAGGTGAACCCAGACTCAGTCGTCACAGACATCCTGTCAGTCAAGGAGAAGGCGGGGAAGCTGGTCTGTGATTGGCTCCACAAATTCTGTCGCGCCAATCTGTCAGATACTGTGAGGATTCATTCTGTCCCGTGTCATGAAGAGCAGCTCAAAGAGGCGTTTATCATCGCTGGGGCTTTAATGAGGACCGACAGCAGAGACCCAAGATGGCATCTTCTTTATGTGGACATACTCCTAGCAAAAGGTGAGGTTCTTCGAGGTCCTTTCTATCACTGAAATGATCTGGTGAGGTTTAGGCTGTTTATCTGTTATTTTGTCCTGTGGGTAAAAAGTGACGCATTTCCATTTTTGGATGCAGAAAAATATTCCCTAACCTTTAATTTTATGACTTTTCCTAAACGGACTCATCATTAGAAAAAGTGAAACTTTTGTTTTGTTTATGTTCACATGTGGCTGTACACCACTAGGGTACACAGACTGTCTTAATCTTAGCAATTAAACACCAGAAATACCAGTAGTTTAGTAAAATTTAGTTGAATTACTAAGTAACAGGTTGTTTCAACATACACGATAGAGGTTTGAGTTCAAAGAAGTTGCTTTATTTGAGGGTTTTGGTAGGGTGGGTCATTTTTGACCCATAAGACAAGGAGAAGTAAACTGAGTGTTGAGATCGCACAACAGTTCTGATTGTGTGTTCAGAAAAATCATTGTTTCTCATGTCGCTTGATTCTCACTCCCTCTGTGGCGCTCAATATCCTTCAGGTGATATAACGGCAGCAGGGACACATTTGTGTCACATTTTTGGCCAGGAACCGAGAGATGCAGTGGCCCAGGCCAGGGTGGGTGTGATGGAAACCTGGCAGCAGAACTACCACAGGGCAGCTCTCAGGCTCAGCAATCTACTCAAGAAAGATTCATCCTGTCTCCCCTTCCTGCTGGCCTTGATCCCATTTAATCAACAAAAATGCTTGGCTAAGGTAAGCCAATGCAAAGGAATCCTGTTGGTTCAGAACGGAAGAAACGAAAGTTTGTTTTCCTCTGTAATGCTACGTTCTTGAACGTGTGTCACACTGGACAAACAGGGAGGGGCTTCTTCTTCTTCTTGTTCTTTTGCTACTGTTTACTAGTGCATGTACGCCGACAGTTGGAAGAGGCTTGGTGTGAGATGTCAACAGTGCAAATCTTGTGAATCGGCTCTATTCCGATACTTGAAAGACTTGGTGTCCCATAATTCTGGTAGAGCTCAAACAGCAATCAATAAGTTCTCCGCCACAATCAACTTTTCAAATGATTGACCCTTCTCTGAATTGAAAGGGACAACATATGTCACTACCAAATCCAAGTCCCTAACTGGTCAAAGCTCAACTGATTTAACTTTCAATGTGCATGACATTCAATGGCCATGCGTTTTGTACATGGAGTCTGAAAACGGTCTAAAAAACTTGTGTAGCTACGCGTTAATGTGAGAGTTTTAACATGTTTATGTAGACTTTTTGTTAAAAGTAGGGCTTGAAAGCTCGCCACTGAGCCCGATGTCATCGGGCTCGCCACTGAGCCCGATGTCATCGTAGCCATAGAGAAGTACAAAAATTAAAATGGTGCCTAAAGTGGATTGTTTTACCATTTTCTTTTTTTAATTGAGCTCCGCAAAGACACGTTCTCATGGTTTTGCATTGTGATAGGCAGCAGCACAGGAGGCGAGCAGTGTGTCGTCAGAGGGCCGCTGGGATCAGGCCGTCACCCTCCTGACAGTCGCCATTCAAGCAGCAGGGAACCACAAACTTCTCTACCTTCGCCAACGAGCCGCCTGCTTAGCACAGCTGAGCTTACACGAGCAGGCCACAGCTGATCTAGACAGAGTCATCCAGAAACACGGAGGTATGGAAAGTTCTTCTCTAGAGGACCGAGAACTCTGGGCGGATGATCTGTGCAGGCGGGGCAGCAGCCTGCTGCTCTGCTCCAGAGAGGAGGCAGCACTGGAAGACTTCATCCAGGCCCTGGAGCTACACAGGGACCAGGCCATCCAGGGCATCGCAGCAGGCCCAGGGAGGCAGCGCCTGGCTGAGAGCTTTCTTCGAGGGGCCCTGCAGCACTATGGGGAGCAGCAGCTTAGCAAAGTGTGGACAATGATTGAATGTGGCCTCCTCCTTGACAGGGAAAATACAGAACTTCGTAGACTAAGGGCAAAGGTCAAGCGAGAAATGGCCAGCCCTTGCAATGTAAATTGACGGAGGTGCAAGGAAGCTCGAAAGGATGCGAAATTTAAACTTTTTATAAAAATAAATTCACAAGGACACAGCTATTTCAGAGGAGTATTTTGTCAAACAGCATCACCAAATGACTTTATTAGTACACGCATTTAAAACCAGAACACATGCTAAGTAATATTTAGGGCAAAAACTAACAATCTGCATCAATACTTCACTTGAATAAGTGAAATCAGCAACATTAAATACTTTCATTCAAACTATCACACGTGGGTAAGTGATTTGAAAGTGTCAAATGTGCAGGTTTGATGCTTTTAAAACTTGTCTACTAACACCAGTGAGAATGCAAATAAAATGCTCTAAATAAAATATGTCATGCAGCCGATGGATAAGAAACTGTAAATACCATGTCTGAGTTTGTGTTTTTAATGGGTGCACACATGGTTTTCACACAAATTTGCTTTGGACCAGAACACACCTTGATTTTAGGCATACACAGTAATATATTGGGGTTCCATGTTGCCAAAGTAGGATTTTTCCCACTCGCTCATGAGGTCAAAGTGGAGAGGGCGGTCACAGAAGGTACAGGCGGCTGTGGCAGGACTGTTGAGGGGAAGACCTGCCTCCTGCCACACCTCCACCAGTTTCCCTGTGAGTGACACAAACATTTGTTTGAATAAAAAGTTTACATTTTTTTTTTCCCTTTGAAAAGTCACATATTTTGTTTTTGTCATGGTGATTGCTCTGAAGCTAGAATTTGCAGCTCACCCACAAAGTACTCCATCATGTCAGGCTCGTGGTGCGGTGATGGAGCCAGGCGCAGCAGCTCCTCACCACGAGGCACAGTGGGGTAGTTGATGGCCTGGACGTAGATGTTGTATTTCTCCAGCAGGATGTCACATACCTTTGTGTTCAGCTCAGCGTTTCCAACCTGAAAGGTTAGCTTAGTCAGTGAGGATGATCTCAGAGTATGCGACTACATTAAATAATGAGAACTAAAGCCTTAAGTATCCATAACTGATAACCATTTGGTTTACTTTGGTATAAAATTCATATATATTTTTTTCCTAAAGAATGGCTATAACACAACTCCCTAATCTAAACTGTTTTCTTAGTAAACTAGCTTTTCAAATGATATGCAAGTCGTTAAAATACTACAGAGCCCTGGACATGACATTAATACGGCAATGAATTAGTATTTTGTTTGCTTAAATTAGCTTTTTGTGGCCACAGTTTAAAATTTTGTACACTCAAATTAGCATTTTGTGGCCAGTTAGCAGTGAGAATTTAAGATACTAAAATCCTCATTTGTGGCCACAAATGATTTAGTTTACTAAACTATTTCTTTAATTATTTTCTTTTTAGTGTCATGTGCAGGGACCCATATTATACTGCTGTTTCATGATTAAGTATTTTATTCAATTAGTTCCAGTCTGTGTAAAATAGCCAACGCTGATACTAATATAGACCACAATGCATTGTGTTTGATTTGTCATTAAAAACAACAAAAAAACAATGACTTCCTATAATTTAAAAAGAAATATTCATCATCAGAGCAGTTAGTTGTAGTCACATTTCCTACATATTAAAACCCTTAAAAATGCACTTTGTTGACACTTTAAATGGCTTATATTTAAGCAATAAAAGATAAAGAGAGTATATTGGAGCAGTCAGCTCATCGTTTTTACCCGAATGGGGATGATATGGCTGGGGCAGTTGACCACAGGTAAGCCCTTGTCCATGAGCAGCTGCCTCATGTGTTTCACGTTCCTCTGGTGAGCTCTTCGGAGCACCTGACCTTCGGCGCTCTTAAGGATCCGGACAGACTCCAGGGCTCCAGCCAGCACCATTGGGGGCAAAGCAGTTGTGAAGATGAATCCAGCGGCATAGGAGCGCACTGTGTCCACTAGAGCAGCGCTGCTGGCAACATAGCCTCCCACACAACCAAATGCTTTGCCTGGAAAAAGGGAAAAGTTTGTAAGCTTCCACCGTATTCATTACCGTACTAGTTTTGCTTTGATTTAATTTCCTTTTATGCAATGTACCTTCTAATAAAAGGCATGTCTTTTTTATTTTATTTTTTTGCATGCAAAACAAACCTCAATTCCAAAACAGAGAATAATAAAAAATATCAAATAATAGCACTAATAAATAGCACTAAAATACAATAATAATAAATAACAAATGGATCACGTTGAGTTCTGACAGTTCTATGTTTAAGAAATAACTACTGTAAAGTATTATTTCGCTAAATTATAGTCCAATTAAAATGTAGCTTAGATTATCAACATAATGAAAAAAAGTTATTATAGTTCTTTTTAACCGAGTTTTGCCTGAAATATGAGTCAAAATAATGAATGTAAAACCTTGCAGTTGTCCCAAAATTACACTGCACGCACTGCCGGAGGGTAGTCTTATCAGTAAAACCAGATAGTGACACCCAGCTGATAAAAACCTCTCCCATGATGAGACCTCGACCCTCTCTTGCCCCCAGCTCTTGAGCAGCATTATCTCCTTTGGTGGGAGTGATGCTGTTATTCTGGCAATCTGATGGTTTCAGTTTGACCAAATTGGAAAAGATCCAAAAAGATACCCAATTGTTGAAGTTTAAAGCTGCTGGACTTACTCCTACTGAAATGACCAATAGACATATTTTCTAAAAAAAAAAAAAAAAAAAATATTATATATATATATATATATATATATATATATATATATATATATTTATTTATAAAAAAAAAATTTCATCCAGTTCTTTAAAAGTACAATTGCACTTTTCCCCCCTGAAATGTGCAACATTTGTGACGAACAAGAAGCATGACTCACCCAAGGTCCCTGAAACTATGTCGATCTTGTGCATGATGTTGTCTCTTTCGCCCACTCCAGCTCCGTGGGCTCCATACAGGCCGACAGCGTGAACCTCATCAACAAATGTCAGTGCGCCGTAACGATGGGCTGCATCACACAGCTCCTCCAGAGGACATATGGCACCTGACACCCCCAGTGAAGAAGATACTATTTATAAAACTGTGTTTTGGTGAGCAGCATAGACCTGCAACTGTCATTGTTGGATCACAAGTTAAAAATATTCTGTATGTGTAATAGAATTTAACTAAAATACATGACTTAATAATGATAATAATTTACAGGGATTAATACAAAAAATATAAAGGCTAGAATGTGATGGAAAAAGCCTCAAACAACCAGTGATCAGAATTCCAAGTTGTACTTTTACATTTCTTATAGTCTCAGTACATTTGGTATCTTTAAAATCAAACAAAAACGCAGGAGTCCATCCTAAAAGGTAATGGTAGGAGGAAAAAACATTAAATTATTCAGAGTTTCTTTAAGATGAGTCATAAAAAGTTTCTATAAGACTTGCTCCTCACGGGGACCACAAAAGATAAAATAGGTTTTTCTGCCGAGAAGAAAAACTTCATTAAAGTTGTCGGCGCCTGAAAAGCCAGAATCCACATCAATGCCTTCACGAGTTCAAGCAGCAGGCGCATCTGCACTTCAAATGCTCAGACAGGGCTTTGTAGGAATCATCAGACTGTTGCATAGAAACCACAACTGCAGGAGGAACAGAAGGACTGGAAATGTATTAAATTGTGGCGAGGAGCCTGATTTGAGATGTCAGAGAAGGAATAAAACTGCCATGTCTTGTATTCCAACATCACCGATGCAGATTTCTGTGTAAACTTGCACGTTGGATGAACTCACCATCCATTGAGTGAACTGTCTCAAACGCCACTATTTTGGGAGTCTTGGGGTCGGAGCGTTGCAGCAGCTCCTCCAGGTGTCGCCTGTCATTGTGGCGGAAGATGAAGCGTTTGGCTCCGCTGTTCCTGATGCCCTGAATCATCGATGCATGGTTCCCTGCATCAGAGTAGATCTCGCACCCTGTCCCACACAATGAACCCGCAGTGAAATCAGTGTGAAAAAAAAACTTCTATGCATCGTATATATATATTTTTTAATTGTATTTTTTTTCTAATTGTGCTGTTCTGATAAAGCAATGCATAAATGAGAAATGTGCAGGTCCAACAAGAGGACAACTAGATTATAGCATGTTTTGGTTCCTTAGACCCCAGTGTGTCAGTAAGTACCTGGCAGCATCTTGGCAAGAGTGAAGAGGGTGGAATCATTTGCCACAAAGCAGGAAGAGAACACCAAAGCAGCATCTTTCCTGTGCAGCTGAGCAAGTTCTCTCTCCAGAGCCACATGAAAGTTGCTGGTTCCAGAGATGTTCCTGGTCCCGCCTGCACCGGCACCATAGTTCTCCAGAGCTCCCCTAAGGGCATCCAACACCAGAAACTATAATAACTAGTTTAGAGAATGAATGCAATGAAAACCTACCAACAAAACGACTCCTCTTTTAAGAATTTATTGAACAATTTGCAAGAATTTAATACTCTTTAGGTCAGAGTTATCATTCAAAGGATTTTCAATTGGATTCATTTTAAATGCCATTACTGGCATGCTACTATTTAGATGGGGCAATGATAAGAGCTGGCAAGATTTTTTGCTCACGTGACTGTGTTTGGAAAAAAATGCATGTTACTGGTAAACACAAAAATGGAAATCTAAACCCAATTACAGCTTTTTGGATCATCTGACAGTCTTTTGGAGAAACATCAGAAAACAAATCAGTACAGCACTGAATTATTTATGCTGTCACTTGCTTGACAGGATCCCCAAAATTAATTTTTCTTTTTTTTTTTACAAACAGCTTGTTGGTCAAGTGTCATATTAACCTAATTTAATGTTTAGACACTTTACCAAAGGTCATATTTTACATTTAGAAGTGCAAAAAAAAAGGAAAAAAAATATGACGTGATTGAAATTAGATTTATTGTTTCCTCTGATTTTTGGCTGTTTGGTTAGACTCTTTAAAGACCCACTCCTATGAAAATTTGAGTTTTGAATATATTCTTGTGGGATTTTTCTGATGGGGGACATATATAAAGAAAATTAGGTTTAAAATAGCATTTCTGAGTTTTTCTTTATTCAAATCATTGTGAGTCAGGAGCAGATGAAGAAAAAAGGCTGAGTCTGGAATAAATTACCTCCATCCATCCAAAACATTTGTAATATTTTCTTTGTTTTTTCTGGACTGTAATGAGGTGTATTAAAGTATTCATGGCTTCAAGCTCTGATGTTTGGGGACTTCTGGCTGTGAAAGGTCACCTTATCAAATGGAAATTGATGTTGACTGATCATTATAACTCAGTGGAGTATAAACATATAAACTTCAGAAAACTGGAGAGACATTATCGTAGTATGGATGTAATTGGATCACAAACAGGTCATTCTTTTCATCATTTAAATCATTTTCTGTTTTTGCCTGCATTCAAGTGAAATGCCTTTTCTCTACCTGATGGCACTGAGGACCTTGGGGTGTCGACTCATTCCGAGGTAGTCGTTGCTGCACCACACAGACACCTGGGCCCCCGCCCTCTCAGGAATGGAATAATCCTCAGCAAAAGGAAAGGTCTTGGCGCTTCGGTTCACCGTCTTGAAGACCCTGTAAGTGTGGTCCTTCTTTTTCTCAGAGATCTTCTCAGTGAAGAAGTGGTCGTAGTCATAGCTGGGGCCCACTGAGGAAAGAATTTTTACGGCAGTTAAAAAGCAGTAGGTAAATGAACCAGAAGCTACTTTTAGAGTGGAACATTCTGTATTTTTCTTTATCTGGTTTTATAAAACTCAGTCTAAATGAAGGTATTTTCTTGCCTATGCTGATAATTGTGGTTTGTGAGTCTCACCCATGTTGTCTCTAAGGAGGTGTGTGACAGTGTTGAGGTCAGCTCCTGATGGAAACATGGATTCTTTTAAACCTTTCAGCAGTGACTTCATCAGACCTCAAGAGACAAGAGAATCTTAATGAAAGTCACATGTTTCTATCCATTTTCTCTGATTTTTGTCCAATTTGTTCAGTTCTTACCATCTTTCACGTCCTCCTGTACTTCAGGACTGGCTTGTACCACTCCTATCTGAGAAGAAACAAAAGGGCAGGCCTTCGACATGGACGCAGCCACATGGGTGGCGGTCTGAGCAAACCGCCTCTTTTGCTCCACCGTGGAAACCTGGTCACTCTTAGATCTGGTGGTGTGGCTGCTCAGCTTGGAATCCAGAGAAGCTGGGCCGCTCACGGTGATCTGGCGAGTGATGATGGGGCATTTTTCAGCCAGAGACAGCAAAGAGGCTCCGGTCCTTCTCAGAGCTGGCTTTGGAGCAGACTTCAGGAAGGGGCAGTGATGAAGAAAGGCAGCCATGACGCTGCAACTGTTCTTACTCTGGGTACGGAAGGACAGGAATGTGTTGGAAAAAGATTTCTCTATTTAACTGCAATGTTTATATTTTTAAATGGATTAGTCTGGCCTTTTTTTTTTAAGACGATCTTCATTTTTGTGCAGAAAAAGAGCACTCAAAACCCCACAAATTCCATCACATAACCATCAAAGTAAAACTAAAATATGATCCCCGTGATGATTTTTGTGGGTACAAACAGCAGGAGGTGCCCTCTGGAGGGTGTGACATGCTGCTGTTTATCTTTGCTCTGCAGGCGCTCTAGAGCAGCTCTGACAGGCCTCACTTCCTGATTACCGGAAAAAGTCATCAAATCGGCATCAATAAAACAAACAAAAAAACAAATTTACCTCATTTCCGAGATTCTTAAAATCAAATGAAAAAGTTTTCCCTCTGCTGCACTCTTTACAAAAGTGCAGCATTTTTTTCACTTGCTAATGTTGGACCGATTCGTAGTTTTATTATCTGTGCTGGTTTGCGTTGATAAAGTAATTCTCAGGATCTGTGGCTTTTTCCTGTGGTCGGATGTCATCTTTGCTGGTGTTTTGTCTGAGGACCTTCTATGTTTTTCTTTTTTTTTTAAACACAGATTATTAAGTTTATTAAAGTATACATTAAAATATTATTGCAAAGAAAAAAAAATAAAATGCTATTACACAATAAATAAGTCTATTAAAAATAGCATTCATTGAAAACAGTTTGTTAACAGTTTCAACAAACACACCTCAACTACCACAAAAGTTAGAATAATGCAAATGAGTGTGAAAAATATGGCATTAACCATAAATAAAATTGTGTCTCACCTGTTGACCTGCACTGAGGACGAACTTCAGAACAGCAAATAGGCAGATGATAGGGAGGTGTCAACATTTGTTGGTTCAATTCTAGGAACATTACGCAATCATCTACACTCCCACCCACACAGTGACGTTTGGAACTCGGGTGCCGTCAAGGCAGACGATTGTGTGAATGTGGGAGGTCCAAAGATGCTGATAGGGTCTTAAGTTAAGAGACCCTCTGTCCCGCTTCAGCCATCTCTGTATAGTGAGGGATATTGCAGTCAACAAGAAACCTGGACTTTAACTTTAGCTCTTACTTGCTCAATTGTCTCCAATGAGTGGATGGATTTCATTTCAAATGGACGCTGGGAAATTTGAGTTTGTGCACCCCTTGGAATTCAGGGTGACACTCTAGAATGGATTAAAGGTTTTGAAAAAAAAGGTTGGTGTTTTCTTTTGCTTACTTAATTAAAAAAAAAGCAAGATCACAAATTTACCTAAAATTAATTAAAAGGCCTATATTGAAGTTTGTTTTCAGAGACCTTAATTGTTTTTTTTTTCTTATACAAATTTGAAATCCATAGATCCTCACCCGCAGCATCACATGTCAAACATTCTCTACAACTCCAATTATAGTCGTTTCAATAATTATCTTTATCCTGAGTAGTGCCTGTAGTTTAGTTTAGCCATTTAATTTTTTCCCTATTCAAAATAATTTAAGCAAAAAAAAAAAAAAGAAAAAAAAAAGGTAAGAAAAATAAAAGGTTAGAAAGAAAGAGGTGGAGATTAAAAGTAGACAGTAGTGCTGTGCATTATAATTATTACCCATAGACTTAATTTTGTTAACTTCAGGGCTTTTTAATTTTAATGCTGCCAAGTCCTTAATGACATTTTTTTATTTCATACATATTTTCTACTTTTTTTGTTTATTTTTTCCATTTTGCCTCCGTGCATGAAAAGGTGGAATATTGCAGAAAAGACAGAGAACCAGCAATAATTGACGCAGACACCATTTACAAAGTGGAGCCCTTCGCGGCTTCCGTAGCTCTCTGCTCTCTGTAGAATCTGCTGTCATGGAAACAGAACAAATTAAAAGACTATAATTTAAAAGACTTTCTATATATGGAGATAATTCTCCAGTATTTAATCGTTCAAAGAATCATGTAAATGACAAAACAGCGTTAGAAACTGTCATGAGTCTGCTCGTTTAAATAACATGAGCGGCACGTGCGCATTTAACCCTTTTTAATAATCCATTTCTACATCCGGCTTTGATTTGAAATCAAAATAAAACAGGTTAAAAAAAACAGGACAGTCTAGGTCAAGGTTTTTATTTTTTGTGAAAGGAATGGAAATAATTGAATCAAATAAAACATTTTATTGCAAAAATAACTACAGCTCTCGTTTATTATTTCTATGCTTTTAGTTGTACAGTCTGTTGCCACTGCCCGCCAGCAGGGGGAGCTCCCCCTGAATCTCCGTGTCTTGCGGAGGCGGAGCTTCTCTGCTGATGCCGACGTACAGGCGGCCGGCTGGAGGCGCTCATTCTGACCGGACAACGCTGGACCAGCGCCATCAGCAGCAGCAGCAGCATCACCCTCATCCTGCAAGGACATCCTCCTCAGCGAGCAATAGGAGAAGGGACATCGGAAATAATCCAGATTACAGAGAGATTCCCATCAACAGGAGCAAGATGCTGGCCTGCACAGAGCTGATAACCATGTGTCTCCAATCTGCCAAGCATGAACACTTGAGAAAACAGCAGGACCTGGACCACAACCAGAACCCGGGCACCGCTTTGTTCCAGGATGTGAGTATTTGTATTTTGTCACTTTTCAGAGTAATCTGCCTAAACCACGTTTGTTTGAGATATTTAGTTTTCTGCATGCTTAAAAAAAATCATTTCCTCCTCTCTTGATTTACTTTAAGTAATGATTCATTCCCTGTCTCAGGTACAGTAGCTCTGTTGCATAAGAGAGGTGAGCGCCTGTCTGTTATTGCCAAGGACACAATAGATGGTCCCAACAGTCAGACGTGCAAATGCAAAAGAAAAATACATAAGTAAATACAAGGAAATTAATTAAAAAGAAAAAAACAATCTCATTTTGGTTTTCACACTTTTAAATGTAACAGTGGCTGCATGCTGACAGTCTGCTAATAACACGATTTCAACAGAGCACTTCTCTATTCTCATCGGTCCAAAAGAACTGCACGTGATGAAGTCTTAATTATTAAATCAGGGCATCACATTTCTCACAGCGTGTTCTTTATAGATAGCGAGTAAATATCCACGCTTGGTGTGCATCACCACCAGAAGGGTTTCTTTATGAATCTTCAAAAAGGAGGACAGTATCTGCCTCCTATCCAGCTTCTCTCACAGCTGGCTGTGAATTCAGTGCCTGAAGACCAGCAAAGAGGGAGAATGGCTGCAGTGCCTGCAAAATTCTCCTTAAATGCATTCAGCACAACAAAAAGTCAGAGCTTGCATTTCTCCCCCTTAACCATTACAGAGGCTAATGGAGCTTTTCATGCTTAAATGCATGCATACATAAATAAAATGCGGTCTTTGCAGTACGCACATTATCCGACTTAAACGGGACGATCCTTTTGTAGGTCTTCACTTCATCATTAATTGGCACGAAAACTCTTTTTTTTTAAAAAGCATTTCACCAGATAATTACTTTAATTTCCACTCTTATTATTTTGCATTAGTTGTGTCACCATCTTAACTAAACATCTGCTTTTTTGTGTTTTTCTTTTGGTAGACTTTTGGTGTGTGAATTTGCACTTTAGCTGACTCCAGTTAAGGATGTGTTAAAGTGACTCAGTCTCCCACCTGCAACACAAAATGTTCTCCCCAGGTCTCTCTCTCAAACATTTCTCCTCGGCTCTCCTTTTGCCTCCTGCAAGCTGTCACAGCCAGGATACTTTTCTTTTTTATTTTATTTTAGAGCCTCAGAGACTCAGGGGGACCTGACAGTAAACCTGCAAATGGTACAGCAGCCTAACCGACAGCTCTGCAGGCAGCACCAACCACTTTAACTACAGCATGATTTAGTTTTACTCAAAAAAAAAATCTTAACAGTATTTAAAAGCACTGAAATTCATCCTAAACCGTGTTGATTGTGTGCTTTTAAAAGTTATAATATGTGTATATATATATATATATATATATATATAAAAGCTAACAGCTTAAGTGGGGAAGCATATTGGACAAATCTGATAATTAAGGTTTCTGATACGCTTGCGTTGATAAAAACAGTTTATGTGCCTTTTAAAGACCAACTCCAATGAAAATTGTATTTTTGGCATTTTTAAACGGGTCCTGTGGCATTTTTCTCCAATTTTTTATTGAAATTGTTACAAATCAGGAACAGATGCAGACATGCAGTTGGAAAAAGCCTGTATCTGTGACATGAATGCTACAATCGGCTACAAACTCCCTGCTCCGCTCCGTTCTGATGCAGACAAATAGATCCATGAACATCTTCACTTTTCTCATCCAAGCTGGTATCTGGTTCAATATTGCTCACCTTCCCCCCCCCCGGTAATGTTAGGTTGGGGTGTGAGGGGCTGTGAGCTAGTAGAAACTATGTCCTACTATGTCACATTAGCTCAAAACTGCATATTCATGGTTAAAAGATCACAGGAAACGCTTTTAAAAGACCAAAAACAGCAAAAACAGTCAGACAAATATTTTATTGATGAACAGCTGGTGTAAAATGAAAACTGGTTGCACCCTGTGGCATCTGCTTCAAAAGAACTAACCCTGCTTTTATCTTCATTCCAGATTTTCCGTCGGGCAGACAAAAACGGTGAGTATGCAATGTTCAATTGCAGAAAATCTGCGGAAATCCACCCTATTTAGAAGGATATTTTCACTAACTAATAGAAGAGAGGATGTGAAAGAGCAAGGCAGAGGGAAGCTGGTTGTTTTGATATGTAATATGACTTGATTTGACAGGATGAATTCCCTTAAGAGTGCCCTGCAGGCTCCTGTGATTGCAGAGCAGTGCTTTTCTCAGAGACGGACTGCTAACCTGAGCAAAGCAAAAGGACTTTTAAATGATGCCGTATCGTAGGTGGTCCCACATGCATATTTAGCTGTAGCTAAAACAAATGTGTTTTCTCCAACAATCATTGCTGTTAGTTTTTTTTCCCTGTTTTGTTTACTTGAAAGGAGTTTTTTCCCCCCTGTCCATTTCTCTGAGGAAAACAGAGTTTTCTTTCACGTCTGCATAAAAAACAAGGCAATGAGCAAAGAAAAGGAAAATAAGTTTTAGGTTTGGTGTTTTTATTCGTGCACAGTTCCCCCTGGTGAGTTTTACTTAAGCAGATTTAAGAGTTAATGCATTAAAGTATGATTAATAATACAAAATGTGCTGCCATGATCTGGAGTCATCAGGGAGAAGAGTCACCAGATTTTAAATCATAAATGGGTCCCATAATTGCTGTTTTTTTTTTTTTTTTTTTAAGTGGGGAGAGGAGGCGTTTTATTTTTGTATTATTTTTTTTTCTTTTATTTCTTTTTTGGATAAACTGGAGAGATACAGAAAACCAGGAAGGTTGGATTTCTATTGGTAAAAAGCTGGGGGAGTAACCTAGTAACTGACAGAGAAATGGATGATATCGATGATTCTAATAAAGAAATTCATACAATCTTTTTTGTTTTTGTTTTATCTGCTGCTGGGCTCGGATTGCTTCTCCTCTTTGAGCTCGCCGAGTCGTGCATCCAAATAAAAATGGCCCATTTCCAATCAGTAATGTGTAGGCTGCTGTGATGCGCCTGGAGTACTATACAGTTTCATCATAAGGAGGGCTGGCAAGCTAACATTGAACCCGTCTAACAAAGAAATACATTTTCTATGGATTAGGAAGAAACTAGCAGGAGAACATGGAACATAAATAGTTCCTAAAGCTTTCATTTTACAGCTCACTGTGCTCAGAGATGTAACAGGGTAATGAGGGATAATAATGTCTGATTATAACACTGCAGCACAGTGTTATAATCACGAATAAATTGATAATAATAATAAAAATAAAACATTATTTATATAGCACCTTTCAAGATAAAAATCACAAATTGCTTCACAGTGAAACACAGAATATAAAAAAAAGAAGCAATAAAAAGAAATCAAAGAAGTCTCACGGAGGAAGGATATATAAATCGGTATTTGGATGCGACACGATGGACTTGGACTTGAGTTGAACTTAAGTCTCACACTCTGGGACTTCAGACTCAACATCAAGGATTTGTGAACAGAGTTACTTTGTTTATTCTTGTTCTTTAGCTCCAGGACATATTTGTCAGGTCTAAAAATGAAACGCAGAAACACCAACTGCCTGTTTCCACAAAGCTTTAACTGTCAAAATATTCATTTTAAAGACCTACTCCATAGAAAATTGTGTTTTTGACATGCCCTTGTGGCATTTTTCTTGTTATGGGGACATAAATTAAAAAAAAAAAAAGGATTAAACTAACATTTCTGAGTATTTCTCTATTCAAAATGTTGCAAAATAGGAGCAGATGCAAAAGATGCAGTTGGAAAAAGATTATATTTGTGACGTAGAAAATAGTGCTCCGAGCTCTCAGCAATGTGGAAGGGTAGGGGGGGCGGGGTTGCTCCATGCCAACGGTCTGCCCACAACTCTGAGGCAAATTTTTTAATGAACTGCTGCCAATCTGCAGAAATCATGTTGTAGAAAACTACACTGTTTTTTAAAACTTTGGTTAAAAACTGTATAATAATGATTAAAAGCCCACTGGGAATGCTTCTAAAATAGATCAAAGAATGATTTCAGTGGATCTTTAAGCATTGAAACTTAAAATGTGAAATCTTGAGAGCATCTCTGCTCTGAAAGGGATTTACGTAGATGAGACTCAAACTCAGTTTTCCCCCCCCACTTCAGTTGGCAAATGTGAACTCACAACATACCTTTGTTTCTTTAGCGTGTTATGAACCTCAGTTTATTAAATATGTCAATAATATTATGTAAACGTGAGGATGAGACTTTGAAATAAATCCTCTTTAATGCCCAGAGTGAACATGTGAAGTGATTAATACTTTTCAGTTGAAAACAGCAGCTTTATTCTCTCACGCTGCTCCTCCTGCTGTGGGAGTGCGGTATTCACCAGTGGGGAAGGAAAGCTGACTTTCACAGCCAGTTTAAAGTGTTGCAGCTCTAAATGCAGCAATGCAAACAGCACCACAAGAGATGCAGAACTGCTTTCATGAAACCATTTGAATCCTGAATTAGTGCACTAAAACGTCCTTTGGAGATTAGTTTGCTGGGTTTTTGTTCATCTTTAATGCTGTTGTTTATCCGAGTAGTTAGTGAACACCAGATTGCAGCATTTGTTGTGCCTCCATTTTTTTTATACTATATAAGTATATGTTGTTTTTCTGCAAGGCCTGACAAAACAGTCATGTATTACTTTATTGCATCTTACTAACATGAACTGTTGATTTATACTCAAGGAACAAGTTTGCACATTTTATCATATTTATCTACCCTAATGATCTTCTGTGTGTCCTGGATTTCATAAATCCATGAATATTCTAAAATGTCAGTAGAATATTTAAGCATCTGTTTTTATAAAGGCAAAACTGAGAATTATTACAATTCAAAGATTTTATTACTTCAATTTTGTTACCAGAAGTACATTGTAACACACTGAGATTTTTGGCTTCCTTTATTTTGAAGCAACACATTCATTTTGTGCATTTTCATTAAGTGTGTTCCTTAAGCATTGGAATGTGTAGTTTTCCTTTTAGATAAAAATTAATGCTTTCCCTAACGACCCACTTTAATCACGTTTTGATCTATTGTAAAATCCTTCCCAGTGGTCTTTTAATAATGATGATGCCGTTTTTAGAGTTAAAAAAAAAAAAAAAGAGCCCCAGTAGTTCCTTTGAAATTCGAAAAAAGAAATATTTTTGAGCATAATTTTCTTTAAATACATGTCCTCCATTATCAGAAAAATGCCACAAGAACATGTAAAAAAACAAAAAACAAAAAAAAAAAAAAAAAACACAAAAATGCAATTTTCACGAGTGTGGATCTTGAACAACCCCATCCTGCTTTGTGAATCATTTTCCCTCCTCAGTTGAAGCATCAATTTTCTCAGAGGGAAGATTTCCTGGAAAGATAAGAGCTCCAGTAAACACAGACCTTTTCATTAAAGCCCCACCTTGAGCTGTGGTTTTATTCAGGTTGATGCATGACAAATAAAACCTTTAATCCATCTTGGCTTCATAGACAAAAGCCATTTTAATTTCCCCATGGAGGTGTTGTGTTTTTCCTCATGGAGATGTGGGATTAACTGCAGTGAAATCAGCATTTTTTTTTTACATAAACACCTATATCAAAGCGTTAATGGAAAAGTTTAATCTTTTATCCTAAACTGGAAGATATTGGAACAATAAACCACATTTATGTGTGGGAAGTGCCTGCTATGGTTTCACAGCAAACAGCAATATTTAGTCGTAATGCAAAGTAAACTGCTTCTACAGAGGAAAAATTGAATAAAATTAGTATTTGATACACATCCGTTTTTATTAAACATGAGAACTCTTGATATGCAGTTATCCTGTAATTTTAGAAAAGGTTTCCATGCTTTATAGCAAACCTTACAACAAAAATGGTTTCAACTGCTCAAATTTTAATGGAGATGCTGAAACAACAAAGAGTTATTTAATGATTTTAGGTCCGCATTGTATTCATTTAAGCACAGTTTAATCTCTGCTAGCATCAAAGCTGCATTTTAATGACAGAATGCATCTCTGAAGTGAGCGTGGACAGGATTTGTGCAAACAGTGAACTCTTGTGTAATGTGCCATCCGAGCTACTGGGGTGTGAATCACAGCCAAAGCCTTTTCTTTTCAAGAAAACAGGAGTTAGAGATGTAGCAGACTGTTAACTAAGGATGCAACAATATACTTTCTTCAGGATTTGGTTAAAACCTCGATTTTTGGCTCGCTGTTTGGGAAAAATCCTTTTATAAATTTGCAATAAGTAACAATAAAAAAAACCCTGTTGGGTGGCTTACATAAGCCCAGTGTAAACGCAATAAAATAATAAATCCTTAAATTGATGACACTTTAAATGTGAACCTAATGGTGCGCAACCATACACTTTCCCCACGATTCGGCTCACTGGTGTGACATACGGTTTGGTTTTAAACAGGGAAAAGTGGCATCCCTAGTGTTTACACACCCATCTTGTGGGATTAGTGTTTTTATAAATTGCAATCATGAACAGGTGTTTACGTTAAAAGCATCATATTCCTCTGAGCCCGTTCTTCACTTCAAATTTTTTTTCTGAAATAAACAGCGCCCAGAGTCATCCACAGCTTGGGAGTAGGAAGAAAGTCAAGTTTATTTCCCAGACTGGCAGATGAGATGAATCACATCACGAATGAAATTGTCAGAGCTTGCAGAGAGAAACTGCGGCCTCATTATGAAGTCAAGCTGCTTGTTAGCTCTGCTCAGGAGAAACTTCAGCTCTTAATAGGAAATATTTTCTTATGCAGGTGATTTTTGTTCCCTGCAGTGGAATGATAACATGTTTCCAGTCTTCTGTGTGAGCTGTGACATCCATCTCTTTTTAGATGACGGGAAGCTGTCCTTGGAGGAGTTCCAGTCATACTTTACGGATGGTATCCTCACGAATGCGCAGATGCAGGAGATGTATTACTCCATCGACAGGCAGCAGACAGAGTGAGCTTAACTTTCCTTTTGGACATCCTCCAGCTCCGCTTCCCCTCAGGGTCTCCTGCTGCCTGTTAGAAAACTGCCAATAAATCAGTATAATAAGGATTATTTAGAGATAACCTTCACTCTGGTGTGAAATCTGGGTTTTGGTTTTTTTTTGTGTGTTCTTACAGGAAAACCTGCTGGGATTCTACAAATGTGGAGTCTGTTTAATCAACAGTGACTGCATTAAAGTGTAAACTGCACCAGCAGAAAATCCTACAGCTGTACTTTGTTTTGGAGAAGATAATAAATCTTTAACTGTAGACAAAAACACCAATTTTTTTTGATGAGGACAAAAAAGATCATGCAATGAAAGTCGCTCAGCAAGAACACTGTAGAGAACTAGTCAACCTCCAGCCCTCTGGAGAATGTAGAAAGACTGCAGGGAAAGACTCCTGAGGGGGATATCAGAGCAGTTTTTTGCACAGATTTTTAAGGATTTTATCAGACCAATTGTATGGGTTTTATGCTCTTTGGCACAAGAGCAATATGGATGAGAAGACTCTAAATTTGAGTATTTTGTTTGTATGTATTCTTTGGCCTGCCTTGCTTCTCTTTTTTCTATTACACTTGATACTTCAGCACACATGGCCTCCAGCCTCTGATCATATCTATCTCATTAGTGCTTTTGTACTACATTTTCCTGTGTTTGTTTATTTGCAAAAGTACAAAATGATCCCTGACAGAGTTGTCCACGCTTTAAATTAGGATTTTAAACCAGCACATCCCACTCTCTGCAGCAGCTCCAGCTGCTGATCAAGTTGACATCACAATTTCATAAAGCCTGACAGAGCAAAAGCCTCATCTTCCTGGGCCATTTCCAGCTTCCTGTGCCTCTCAGATGGAAATGTCCTACATCTGTAAAGGGTTTTAGGCTTCACTCGCAAGAATTAACTGACTTTTTTTTTTTTTTTTTGCTTCTTGTTATTCTCTTACAGCAACCTGGACATAGATGTTCTGTCAGGTAATGAAAAATACACTTTCTTATATTTTTCTGGAGCTAAATAATATTCTTTTTTTGAATGCATTACATGCATATCACAAAAGATACATGCTTTATGATTTAACTGACTTAATTTACGTGCTTTAAGCGTACCTTTAACCCTGATTCATGTTGCTGTGGAAACATCACTCTGTGTGTTGATCAACCAGATCCCATTTAAAGATCTGTTTTCAACAGAGTACTTCACTCCACATCTGGGAGAATACGTCGACGTCCTGTCTGCTCTGGAGAAGCTGAATTTGGCCATTTTGAGAGCAATGGATAAAACCAAAGAGGTGGGTGATGGTGCTTTACTTTTTTTCAGAGCTGAAGTTTTTTAGTTTTAGAACATTTGAAATCAATCTCTGCTTGTAATTTATTTATTAGCACTTCGCCCGTCAATTTTATTCTCTGCCGGGAACAGTTTTTGTTGTGGCGCTAAAGAAGAAAAATTGGAGAAGTGTGACTGTCTGTCTGCTTTTTCTCTGGCTCTCTTTCAAACATGAACTTACAACATCATTCACTTTTTTAAATGTGCTTCTTCGATGGCAGATTTGAAAGAAACCATTTTGAGAGTGTTTTGAACAAATAAAAACTCACCTTTGGGTTCACTTAGAAGTTTGCTGGCAGGGTGGTTTGATTCTTCACCAACTTTTGAAACATTATACAAAATGCTTGTCTTTTTTTTAAAATAAAATAATTATATTGCATGTTAAATTTTACCTTCAAGGAACCTGATAATGTGATTCCATTGCAAAAACATCCAGATATTTTGGACATTGACTCTTAAAATACATTAAAATCAATGGAAGTAGCCATTATCTTCACTAAAATAGAATTTCAAAATGAAGTGTTTGCTTCTGATCTTACAAGTGACCAAATAATAAATAAATAAAATTAAGTATTTTATTGTTACATTGTTTATGGAGAGAGTCCAACATGCCTAAACTACTTTGTAAATGTTGTTTAAGTTCTGTAGTTAGGAATTTTTTTCTCTTTACTTTTGCCAGTTGCATGTTGGAAAAGCAAATCTGAGGAACTCAGTGGCATATTTAAGGATGACACTGTGACTCAGTGGTAAACCAAAGGACCAGAACTATTTCATAATAAAAGAAGATCCGGTCATCAGTTTATATTCTGGCTAAATCTCATCCCTCATTCATGGCATTCATTTACCACCAAACCACCACGCAGCCCTGCAGCACCGTGTTGTGTGAGGCCTCAACACTGAAGCGTGGCATCGAACATCTTTTCAGGACTGAAATATTGGGATGTCTGTTCAGCCTCCGCATGTTCTGAAATGCACTCATATTTAGGCTTCGTTTATGTAGTTTTTAAATACTCCTCATCTATGTGTCCAAACTGCTCCAAACACAGATGTCTTGTTTGTCATCAGTAATGTTGGATATTTGGCATTACAAGAAGAATTGAAGCAGAGTATTCTATGCTAGTCCATGTTGTAAAAAAAAATAATAAATAAAAAAAAAAAGAAATGTAAAAAAAAATGAAGAGTGTTTATATAAAACACATTCCTCAGTGTTTTTCCGCTCTGTTTTTTCCATTCAAGGTCATGCTTAAGTAAAGTCCTGGATTAAATGGTTCGCTGCAAATTAGTAACATATGGCATTAAAGGGCTAAAATAAAAACATTTGAGTTTTTGACCTGGAATCATGTAATTCATACTCAACATTGCAAATTCTGACATTTGATTTTCTCCTTTTTTTGTTGCATTTTCCTAACTCTTTGTGGTCATCATGTTCATTTTTTGAGCTCTGCACTATTTGCACATTTAGAGCATTTAGAGAATTTTCCTTACGTCTGCATTTCCTATCAGCAACGGTTTCTCGTTAAATAATCATCTCAGGGTGGTGTAATGTGCTCATTAGTGACTCCTGGATAGACCCAGTGTAGCAGAGCTCTTGATTTTCCATGAAATGTAGAAAAGATGTAGGTTTCTGCTCCTTCGTAGAACTGAGGAGTGATATTCTCAGAAGAGATCAGCGAGTCTCCACAAACATCTAATCAATAGTTACGCTCAGAGCCTCCACAAACCTACATGTTTCTCTTTGGGAAAGCAGAGAAACATGGGCAGGTGTCGACTGATGCAAATGAAGCAGATTATTTTTGTTGCTCTTCTTTTAAAAAGAACACACAAAAAAAAAGAGGAAAAAAATTAAATCAGCTGCAATCACAAAGGACTACAAAACTGACATGAGGTGTTCTGCACATAAAAGCATTTCTAATCTGATAAGAGTGTCTTTAATCCAAAACCCAGGACAGTTTATCTGCAGTGCTATTGTTTTCCATCAGTCTCTCTTGGTCTGTCTGTCTATCTATCTCCCTTTTAATTCTCTCTTCAACAATGCCGTCCCAAGTCTCGTGAATTTTTCATATTGCTCTCTTTTTTTGGCGTTTCTGAGAGCAGTGGTATCAAAGCCATTCTTACATATTCTGCAGGGATCTTATTTAACAGTGCAAGTCAGCAGCCTGACCCTGGCAGACTCATTAAAAGCCTTTTTATTAGGATCTGATGGAGCACAGTTTTTTTTTTTTTTCCTCCTTTCGTCTTTTGTGGCTTTCTGTATTGCTGATGAACTGAACCTAGTTTTAGGAATTTGTGTATTTTCTTCAAAATATCCTTTTAATTTTCACATTTGTTAATTTTTTTTGCATAAACCATACATGAAAAAGGTATCATTTTATTTTTTATTGTCTTTCGTATTTCTCTTTGTTCCGTTTTGTTTTTTTTAAGGCTTTGCTGACCTTCTTACTTACTCAATTTTGCAAAACAGACCCTGATCTCAATGGGTCTTTATCTGGTTAAATAAAGTTTAAATACAAATAAATGAAAAAAAAAAAAAAAAAAGCATCTACTTTTTATTTTTAACAGTTATACTGAATAATAAGCATTATAAACATACTGGCATCAAAATATAGAACAGTACAAACACCAACAGCGTTTATTTTAAAAACAGGTTACTAAAAGCAAATAAATAGCTCCAAAAAGTACAGGGAGTAACAGGCTCAGCAAAATCTTTTATTAAAAGAAAGTTAAATAGTTTCCTGAATTTTTTTATAGTATATTAACCAAAAACTTCACAAATGACTGTGATAAATTCATTCATTCATTCATTTTCTTATCCGCTTTTTCCCTTTCGGGGTCACGGGGCTGCCGGAGCCTATCCCGGCCACTCATGAGCGAAGGCAGGGGACACCCTGAACAGGTCGCTAGTCTGTTGCAGGGAAGAATTTCAACAATCACACAGCCATTCACTCTCACACTCACACCTATGGACAATTTAGAGTTGCCAATTAACCTATGAAGCATGTTTTTGGACAGTGGGAGGAAGCCGGAGACCCCGGAGAAAACCCACGCATACACGGGGAGAACATGCAAACTCCACACAGAAAGGTCCCCCATTGATGTTGATTTTCATGTCCCCCAGCCGGGACTTGAACCAGAGGCCTTCTTGCTGTGAGGCAAGAGCGCTAACCACTGCGCCACCGTGCAGCCCGACTGTGATAAATTGAAACAAAAAAGTTCAGGAAGTCACTAAGCATATCTTATAAGGTCAAATAAAAAATTAAAAAAGTAACAAATATTGGCCTGGCCTAAAACGGACCTGGTCGATAATCGGTTGATCCCTAATCACAGTTAATACAATTTTAATCAAGTGAATCAAGTTTTTATGATTTTTAAAAACTTTTTTTCTAAATATTCTTACTATATTAAGATTTTTTTTCTGTTAAACCCTATGAAATATAGTCAGATTTGTGGTCAGTGCCAGTCATTGTTACTGCTACTGCGATTTTTCCTCAATACAGGAATTAAATCCAACATTCAAGGTTTTGACTACAAGATGGTGTTGATTATCTCATGGTTTCCAGTGAAAACACAAAATGCAACCACTGACCATATTGCAGATATTACGGCCTTATTTGACATCTGCTCCTATTTCTGAACTGCAGGAGTATCAGGGTTCATCTGTGTTGGGCCAGTTTGTGACCCGCTTCCTGCTGAGGGAAACCTCCACCCAGCTGCAGTCCCTGCAGTCCTCCCTGGACTGTGCTATGGAGGCCATTTATGACCACGGCTTCCCTGAGAGAACGATACCCAAGAAGCCCGAGGACCTTCCCATCCAAAGGGCGCCCAAACGGCCTGGCCGTCGCATTCAGAGGAACATGTGTCTTTCTCCCACTGACCCCTACTCTGGCATGCTTACCACAGGTACAATGAGGATGAAATCACGAACGCTAAATCTGATTTAGAGTATTCAAGCTTGTTTGCCAAAATGCTGCATATTTGACAAGTTCAGTGCTGATGTGGTTCTTGGTTTCCGATCACAGGGGTCAGCGTGGAGCCAGACAATCACTGGGGCTCCCAGATCAATCAGCTGGAGCAACTCATCGATAAGATGGAGTGTGAGGTTTGTCGAAATGAATATTTCCAAGTATTTGAGAAGGTAGTTTTAAGGGTTTCACTTCGAAAAAGAACATGTACATAAATACCGTTCACCTCAGGAAAAAGGGCTTGGTTTCTGTAGACATACTTCATTAAACAGTGTATGGAATTTTCTGAAAATACCATATTTTCCGTCTAAATCTTTGCCTCCTCAGGGAGGAGAAGGTTTCCCTGCAGGCTGTGTTGCTAATGAGGCCATATGGGGTCTGCTTTTCTACAGACAACTTGCCCCGAGGTGAAACATAAAAGAAGAGGATTTATGGAATAGTGAAAGACTGAACTGGGCTACACATTTACTGACCACCAGAGGCTTTAGTGAGCCTAAAACATTTGTGAACGTTAGCAAACAGATTTTAAAGACCCACTCCAGTTAAAGCTGTGTTTGTTTGTTTGTTTGTTTGTCTACATGTTCTTGAGGAATTTTTCAGATGGACAAAAAAAAAAAAATTAAGCTTAATTGCATTTCTGAACATTTCTTTGTAAAAATTGTTGGGAATCAGGAGCAGATTAAAAAAAAAAAAGTAGTTTGAAGAGGCTTGTAGTTGTGACAGAAAATACAATGAGCAGGGAAAATCCATTCGTATTGTAGACTACTAGATCAGACTTTGTTTTCCTTGTCTGAGCTGCCATCTGGCTCAGAACTGTACAGCTGGAAAGCTCCAATATCACCCACTATGGTCTGGTAATGCTTGGTTGGGGGTGTAAGCTAGCGAAAGAGTGTGTTAACAGTCAACAATCCCATTCACAACCCAGGTGAATTTTTGATTAACTCCGTTCACTCTATAAAAAATATGTACTGGAAAACAGCTTTTTTGATTTAGGTGAAAAACGACAAATCATAATTAAAAAGACTGCTGGGAACACTTTACAATAGATCAAAAGATGGTCGAAGTGGAACTTTAAAAGCAATAAAGAGGTTTCATCTTAATTTTAAGGTAAAAATCTAATTAGAGACCATTTGAAAAGATTTTTGTTTAGAAAACGATGCGTTTTCATTTTTCAGAGCCCTCACCTTGAACCTCTCAAAGAAGACACACTGGCTGGAACATATAAATCTGTAAGTCTGACACTAAAAACATCAAATATCTGCAATTTTTCACAACTAAACCAGAAATGGGGACAAAAACATCTTTACCATGATTTATAAAAGTCTTTGGTTGTCTCACTATATTGGGCATTGCTATTTTCTGGGGGTGTTTGGAGCTACACTTCCAAAATCCAGTGCCCTTAAAATTTCCCAGAAGGCTCTGCAAAAAAAAAAAAAAAAAATACTGGGATGCAGTGATGCTCACTACAGTGGCAAACATAGACCACAGAAAAAAGTATGTAGATTTATTTTTTATAAATCCTCCAAGTTATCATTAGAACACAGTGGATTTATTAAAAGTCTTCGTAAAATGTTCATCATAAAGTTTTTAGCTTGGTAAATGAATGTCATTCCCCCCCCAAAAACAAAATAAACAGTACGGAACATTTGTCAGAATTGCATTAAAACCAGAGCACAAGATAGTCCTGCACTATTTTATCTTCTAGGGGCTAGGGAGTAGTGAGCAAATTCTTTTTGGGACAATACAAAAAGGTGAAGAAAATCCACACAGATGTATGGAGGAAAATGGTCAAGATGGCATTATGAGAGCCGTCCCGTTTAAGTCAACATTCTGCATACGCTCAAGCTCCCCCCCCCCACACACACACATTTTATGTAAACTGTAGGAGAATCAGACAGCACAAAGAAGATTCTGACAACTTCCCATCACATAAAAATAGATGAGTGATAAAGAACACACAAAGTGGAGCATTCAATTTCAAGAAGAAGGAAAGAAGTTTTCCAAACTAACATCTACAAACGGTTGAAGTTTAAGAAAAAGCCTAAAAGTCTATAGCTGTTGAAATTGTATTGAAAAGTGATGTTAGATGAATGAGTGCATAATAAGATTTAACTCTGAGTTAGTCTGCCACTAATTCATGTATGCACCTTCATAACTAATGTTAGAGAGCAAACTATTTGAATCCAAGGTCTGAATAGTTATGAAAGGCTTTTTGCTGTTGTTCTGTATGTTGAATATTCTTTATCGTTTCCTCAGAATATACTTTTGGTACAAAGACAAATGTCAGTGAAGGAAACAGATGTGGAACAGTTTCAGCAAGCTCTCAAAATCTACACAGATGCCACCACCAGCCAGCTCAACAACCTGCAGTATGTCCCCAAACTCCCTCTGAAATCTGATTTTCCTCATGAATTTCACTGAAATAAGATGGAACCTTCTCCTGTAAACTGGATTTCCAGTATCACTGCTGTGCCTTGCTTTTGTTTTCAGCGTCTCTGTTCAGAACCTTCCAAACCGATCATGCTTCATCATGTATGAATTCTGGCAGGATCGTCTCTCCTGGATGACGTGAGCTTAAAAATACTGTGGCCATACCGAACATGGAGCCTTTTGAAGAGACTTGTAAGCCTCTTGCTTTTCTTGTTTCTGCTCTATCAGCTACCTGCAGTCGTCCATCAGCAAGACCTTCCAGCGCTGCATTATCGACTCATTGGAAGAGCCTGAAATGGTCTCTACTATGCTCCTTCCAGGTAAAACTTGACCATTGTTAACGATCTGAGACCACATAAACAGCCCTAAAAGCAATTCTCATTTTGATTGAAGAAAAAAAAAAAAAAAGGGGAAAGATGCTCATTTTTTTTTTCATAACTATAACCATCTTTCCAGTCACAAAGAAATTATGTGAAACATGTAGGTCTTGCAAATTAGCATTTTTTTCTTCATTAATTGACCTTGTGCATTTCCATGTTTTAAGATTCTTTCTCTCATGTGAATTGCATAGTGTGTTTTAGCAGACTTTATTGGTAACTTGACTAATGTCTGCCATTTCTATTACATTCTTGTGGAATGGTGGACAACAAACAACCAACCATAAATGCAAACACACCAAGTGTTAAAAAAAACCATGAAACATGATGAAGATGAGAACAAGTAAGAGCTCCTGAAAGCCAAGCTCTTAAATAAGCTGAGTGTGAATTAACTAACAGAAAGCAGCTGTGATGATTGAAAACTGAAACCTGGTGTGAACATGAGGCAATCGTGGGAAGAGAAAGCTGACCTAACTAAACCTGAATCTCTTCAATAATTCAAAGAAAAAAAAACACTAAACACAAAGTCACAAAATCTCACAATAGATTATAACCTAGTATTTTTACTTTTATTTAGAAAATAAATTTACCAACAAATGATCTCTTTTTAACATTGGCACATAGTTGTTGTTTGGGAGCATTCTATAATGTAAATAAAAAAAACAAGTAAATGAGTAATTAACATTTTTTCTTAATCAATGTTAATCCTTTTGCTCTGCTTGAACATATTTGATCATATTTTTTAAATTATAATTGTAGGATTATGCTGATTGTTCTACCAACCAAGATTCAAAATAATCATTGTAGTAATCATTTCTTTATTTTAACAAAAAAGAAAGTGAGCATGTAAGACATAAAACAAAGCTTTTAAAGTTCAAATTGTGGTTATGGATCAAGTTAAACTGTAGTTGAGTCCAATAACAACTTAAATAATAACACATTCACACAATTTCAATGTCATTTTGCAATTCATACCATAGAAATAATTTCCTTTCATAATAAATTATACAACACGATAAATAAATACTCTACTGCATTTGAATAATCGTTGCATATATTTTAATGACAAGTTTCTGTATTTGTTTAACCTTCTTACTGTTTGACATTGTTTACTTCTGTTTGTCAATACAGATTGCTATTTCATAAATAAACGTTTAAGGAAATACAGTGACGTTTTGCATTTGTTCCCACCACAGTCAAACTCAAATTAAAGCAATAATTTAGCAAACAAAAAAAACATACATAGTAACAAAAGTCACATAGTACAATTAAAAAACAGTTTTATGTATATACATAACTGTACATTCTAGAAAAAAATATAGTCAAATATGAAAAAATACAACATACAAAAATATAGAACATATTACTCTATAATAAAGCAAAGTAAAACATAAAAATCTATAACAGTACATATAGTCAAATGTAAAAATATATAACAGTAAAATGTAAAAATATACAAAACTGTAAAATATACAACATAATTCATAATCAAGAATGTACAGAAATGAATATATATATATATATATATATATATATATTCCGTTTTTAAAATCAAATCTAAAAATATATAACAGAAAAATATATAACACTACAGTATTGACACATAATACAAGAACGTACAACGCTGTAAAATATACAACATAATAAAGATGTATAACCAAGTAAAATGTAAAAATATAAAGCATAGTAAAATGAATGACATTGTACAATATATAAATATATATCAGTACATTATATATACATATAGTAACATATTAAACTATATAACACTACATTATAAATACATGTAGTAAAATATGAAAATATAGAAGATACTAAAATATGCAACATAGTAAAATCTAAAATATATATAACAGTACATAATAAATACAACAACATAGTAAAATATATAGCACATTAAAAAAGGGATAACATAGTAAAATATATAACATGGTAAAATCTAAAACTATATAACATTACATTATAAATACATATAGCAAAATCTAAAAATATACAGCATAGTAAACTATATAACAGTATATTAAATATCCAAAACATAGTAAAATATATGATATTATAAAATATAGGATTATATAGCAGTTCATTATAAATACATATAAAATACAAGAATGCATAACATAGTACATTTTAAATACATAGTAAATTATGAAAATATGTAACATGGTAAAAAAATAACATTTAAAAAGCAAAGATTAAACACACTACAGTTTCATGTGCCAAAATGATAGCTGCAAAATGGAGTTTTAAGAACAAAAATGCTTGCCGAACAATTAGGTTGAAAATTCTAGTTTCCCTTGAAGCTTTAGCTTGGACTCTGATGCCTTCAGTAAAGGCTGATCACTGAAACAATTTAAAGATTTAAAAGATAATAAAATAATCCCTAAATTGAAATGTGTTGTTGGCAGCCAGTGAAGGGTAGCCAGGATTAGTGTGATGCGGTTCCTCTTTTGTGCTCTGTGGTTCTCGACCAGATATAAAGATAAATAAAGATAATCCAGCCAAGATATGGTGAAAGCATGAATTAAAAGTGCTGGATCGATAAGAGCTGCTTTACTTTCACCAACTGCTACAAATAAAAATAAACTAGATTCGTCCTCAGAGCTTATTTGGTAGTTAATTTTAAAATCACTGTCCATTTTAAACTGAGATTTGACATAGGATGTTGTAAATGTAGAGCCAGGGGATCCAGATTTACTGTGGATGGGTCACAGGTGCTGCTTGGACCCAACTGTGTCACATCAGGTTTTTATGTCAGTAAAACGTTTTAAATTGGAAAATAGATTTGACTATCTTCAACATAACTGGCAATGGAAACTTTCTTAGAATGAAACCCAGAGGGAAGGAGAACAAAAGAGGTCCTGAAATAGAGCCCTGAGGAACCCAAAACAACAATGAAACTTTTGAAGAATCAGAACCACAAACCTCTGGCAAACCTTTCAGCCTGGACAATAAAACCTTGTGGTCTATGGTGTAAAAGCAGCAGACAAATCAAGCAAAAATAGGGACAACATAGTTCCCATTGTCAGTCGCCTGGAAGATGTTTTTATAAACTCTAAACTAGAGCAGATTCTGTGCATTACAGGGTTCTAAAGCCAAACTGAAACATCTCCAAGGTGTTGTCCAGAAGGGATTTAGGTAGACCACTTTCTCAAATAGTTTTTTCAGTTAAAGGTCAAGCTTAACGTAGGCCTAAAATGAGCCAATTCAGGTTTGTCAAGGTTTGGTCTTGAATAACATCATATTTAAAGCTCCCAAAAGGCTAGAGTTGACTGCACTATGCTATAAAAAATCTGTTTCATAAGGCAAGAGGGGAAAGCATCCAGCAGAGAGCCTGATAGCTTCAATTAGTTGTCAAAACGTGTAGAAGACAGAGTCACAGACTCAAATGTCTGAAACGCAGCTTAAGGACAGACCATAACTTGAAAACAGCCTTTTTTTTGTCTGCCCTTGATTCACAACGATTTGAATAAGGAAATACTCACAAGAACATGTTAAAAACACCAAAAGCGCAATTTTCGTCACAGTGGGTCATTACAAAAACTTTCACCCTCGTCATATTGTGAAACACACGGACCCCTTGCTTTATCTTACAGCCTCATGGTGGATCATGAACAACAACTGAGGGAGCAGCAGAGTGACTTCTCAGCGTACAGAAAAGAGAAGAAACTGGAGATCCCACAGCCACAACTACTGAACGCTTTCACAGTAACTCTTTCCTCATAGCATGACCCAGAACGCATTTGCAGAGCCTTGTTAAAAAATGAAGACTCCTCAGAAATCTCTGTTGACAGTAAGACAAACTAAAGTTTTGACTGAAAAATGCTGAAGCAAGGCAGCGTTTTATCGTGCAAACACATATTCTCCTTATTGGCACCTTTTTTTTTTTTTTTGCTTTTGGTTTATTAGAAACTCAAGTTAAAATAATAATGAAAAACATTCGCATTCATTTTTATTTTTCAGCTAGTCTGTGTTATTCAGAGCGGTCGTTTAAAATAGGATGCAGCCTAAAACATGTCTTTTACTGTTTCATACAGATGAAAAAAGATTGGTAGCGACCAGGGTAACCTTTCTTCTTGTTCTCCATGTGATGATGTGCTTTGTTGTCTCCTTCAGAGCTTTTCTACTTAGTGTCTTCTTGCTGATGGGGTCAGCATCCATCAGCAAAACATAGTCACTGAATAGATATGATCTGTACCTAACTATCATCTGCACCTTATAAATACATTATTAGATGCAAAATTTATCGTTGTGAGAAATACAAATGTATTTTATCTTGTTTGTGAAATAAAATGACCTCCTGTGACATGAAGTCCAGAGCTGCACTGATGCGCAGTGAGACATTAGTGGAAATGACAAGTCTCCAGACAATTGTGCAATTGTTCTGTGCTGCTACCTTTACAGTAGTAGGTGTACAATTCAAAAGCCATTATTTCTTATGTAGTGTGTAACAAAAAAAGTGACTGAAGAATACAAATAAAATAGAAGTTTATATTTTAAAGTTATCCGGCATCGATTCTGTACAAAAAAACTTCTGGAGATGTAGTTACGGAAAATTGTGCAACTGTTGTACCACTGGTAGTAGACTGTCAGTTAGCAATTTGAGCAATGGTTGGTAATGTAAAGAATAAATGTTTACTCTTTTTAGATGTGTTTATTGTTTGGTTTTTGTATTATGAACAGTTGCGTGGATTTCACTGGTCATTTTCTGGCATGAATAAAAGTTTGACACCCTAAATGAAGATGAGCCTTGTTTTTTGGAGTTCAATTGGAGCATGAATTTTTGGTACCTGTTATTAGGATAATCCCGATCTGATCCCATGATTGGAAATCCGGCCCGATCACGGGGCAATCAGGGATCATATGGTTATTTGTTTTAATTCTCATTATTATGAACAGGGATTTATATTTCAAGCTTATTATTACAAACAAATATGCAACTAAAAGTCTGCACGTCATGAACGGATCGCGACTGTTTATTGCCGTAAAGCGCAGCAGAATACGACACTACTTTGAGCAGGAGGCGCACAAAAACATTTCAATAAAGTTACAGATTTGTAACATTTACAAAATGCTTAAAACTGACACTAAGTGTATCAATTGGTTTGTCTCAATGCAAACGGAAATTTCAAAAGAACAAAGATCAACCATGAGGCGGCTGCCAAGGGACTATCTGCAAAGTGCAAGCTCTGGGAAAAAGTAGTTTAAACAAATAAATAAATGTTGTCTAAAAAAACAACCAAAACAAATATACCATTACATTGCTATGAGTGAGTCATCATTATATTCATGCTGAAACGATTTTAAAAGAATGAATGAATTTTTACAATTTGTTTTCGGAGGTATGAGTCACATATGATTTAAACTATTCAATAGCTCTAAAGATGCTTCTGCTACCGTCATCAAACTTTTTCATGACTAATGATCAACTATTTTTTACTAGTTAATGGCTAACTGTGTCTTCTAGTTAATAGTTGCACTATTTTGATTTTTCAAGCTACTTCACAGGGGAGGTCTGTTTAAGTGCTACATGATAAAATAAGGTGAATACAATGAAAATAGGGGACAACCTATTTTCTATTTGTTCATTTTTCTAATGTCTTACAAAAGTTTTGGACTGGTACTCAGTATCAGCAGATACAAATCAGATCGGAGGCCAAAACAAACTGGTTGGACATACATTGCTATATACAATGTATATAGCAATGTATAAGGTATGCTATATACATTGTTATATACATTGCATAAAACAACACAAAAAATACTATGATTTGTAATCATGAAGTCCTGACGTTGCCAACAGAAACCTGTTTGAGGACTTAAAAAACATGATCTTTATTCAAAATTAGGGCAATTATGGAATTAGGCTATAACTGACTCTCTGAAGTTAACAGCTTCCATCTTAGTCTTAACAAAATAAACAGGGCAGGTTGTACATGTAAATGTGCTGTAAAAGGAAAATGACCTATTTGCAAATGTGACGTTTTTTCACATCTTTTCAGGACAGTGTGGACACTGATCCACAGTTCAACGATGAATACAACAATTTTATATATCTGGAAAGACAAAGCTAGAGGAAAATTTTTGTCCAGATGGAAGCCACAGGAGGTAAATGTGAAAACAGGAGGGTTTACATTTTTGTATTTTTATTTTCTTGAATTTGCTGCTGCTGTTTTTCTTGCGGACATTTTTAGACACCTGTTTTAGACACCTGTTATGAAGCTTTATTCTCTTCATTATGCAATCATGTTACATTTTGCAATTAAATTGTCTAAAAGTTGTTGTTGTTTGGATCTTCTTAGCACATGAACGTCTTTTGGAGTCCTTTTTTATTCAAAACTAGATTTTCCGGCTGTGCTTTTCTATGGTTTACTGTCAAACGTTAGAACAGTCAGGACAGATTGAGATGGAATCAATTGACCATAGAAAGAGAGTGGTGTCTGAAGACTCACTGGCAGAGGAGAATCAGGGTCAGCTAACAGGGTGCACTGATGCTGAAAGAAAGCAAACTCAAGTGGAAAGCTTGTGCTCGGATTTTTGTCAAGCTAACACATGTCCTCTTATATCAGTAGCAAGATCTTTTGGTGAACTAGCGTTGCAGAAGAAAAAGAGGGAAACGCCGATTGCGATTAGACACTTCGAGCTGTCATTTCAGATGTTACAGGGTATGCTCTATTAATTTTTTCTAATTATTTAAATTATGATTATCGTTTTCTAGGAAGGAGATTCAACAGAGCCTGCCCACACCTCCATTCATCCATCTGTTTAACATGGATGCTTACAGCCTCTCACACACACAACCCAACATTCCCAGTGCAACAAAAATTTTGTATCTATCCAGCCGTACAGTTTGTAGCCAGATGCCGGCTCAGATGAGGAAAACTGAATACATAAGCCAACATGGATCTAGTCGTCTACAAGAGGATGCATCAAAATGGAGCAGAAACAAGGAGCTTGTGACCTGCCCAGCATTTTTTCTGTCTCAAAGAAGATATTTTTCTAACAGCCTTTTTCGTCTGCTCCCGATTTACAACAATTTGAAAAAAGAAATGTTCAAAAATGCAATTTTAAGCTTAATTTTTCTAATTTATATTCTCAATCATGAGAAAAATGTCACAAGAACATGTTAAAACAAACTCTTCACTGGGTCTTTAAAGAACTATCTGTCTCTTGTCTGCAACAACAGTAGTTTATTCATAATTAAACGAAATTTGAATTAAAATGTGAGTGGAGAGTAGTCTGAATTGGGTTCTGGAGCATTGCTCCACCTCATACATCGGACTCATTCGCCAGCCGCGAGTGATTCCAAGCCAGCGAGCAGCACATCCACTAGACGGCGCGTGAACCAGCACCATTTAGCTTCTCCTGCTGAAACTGCTTGCATTGGCCCAATTTTTCTGTTCACTCGCTCACCCGAATCAGGTGATACCCTGCAAGGGTAACGATTGGCTCCTGTCTCAGACCTTCCCCGAGGTGATTGGAGGAGTGACGAGCACTCTGCACGTGACCTCTACAATGAGCTTCCACTCACACAGGAAGTGATCGACGTAATTCTCCATTTTATAAGACCAACATTTTACAGAACTCTTGGTCATGGTTCTAGTCCAATGAAGTGAAAGACATCAGTAAAAGTCTTTTGATGTCTTAGCGTCTGAAACATGGGTTTTATTTGCCTGTTATAGCTTTATTGTACCTAACACAGCACAGTAAACGTACAATTTCTATGGGGCGCAATGCATCAAGGGAAAACATCTATTTCTTTTTACTTCCGAATAAAATTAATTTTCACCTATTTTTCTGTATGTTTGCATGAAATGTGCAGTTTACACTTTTTGACTAAGTTTGAATTTTTTGAAAATTAAAAAAAGAAAGAAGTCAAAAGTTGGAGAAACATCACCTAAACTAAAACAACCAATGCTATGTGTATCAATATTTCCCATGATGCACCGCATCTTCAATCGTTGTAACAAGTATTGTATTTGCTAAAAGAACCTATATATATATATATGTTTTTTTTTCCGATGGTATATTTCAAATTGTGTTAATTTTGTTATACATTTAAACGACTGTTACAACTTTAAGAAACCATCACCGAGAACAACTTGTCAAGGCTCATAGTTAAAGAGCTCGTGGATCGCATCTTACATCCGGACATTTGGAAGGTTTGCTTTCTGGGTTACAAGCGGAGGACATAGTTTCTCAACGATTACCCAGGGAAAAGTCCCCGGACCCGAGGCAGAAAGTGCCCTGGTGTAAGGCCAGAAACGGCTCGTGTCTCCCCGTCAGAGCCAAGAAGCTCGCTAAGAGCAGAGCTCGGGGTTCACGTGTCGTCTTTGTCACCTAACGAGAGAAATGCAGGCGTGCGCGCGCACTGTGTAACAGAACGGGGCTCACTCTCTGAATGCTCATTTTGTGACGTGCAGGTTCAAGTCTAGCTTTAAATCGTTTACAAATCGGCGTGCATAGTGTAAATGTATAAATTCAATCTAATAATAAATTGAGTCTTTACAAATGTCACTTGTTCTAAGCGTTTGAAGCAGTCTAGGCTCTCCATCTTGTGGTGAAAAAGTGAAATGCAGCTTTAAGAAGGCACTCACAGGGACATGACTACATGAATGTGCTATCCTAGGCACTTTAACATTGGGAGAGGGGTCATCGAGACCCCACAAGACAGTGTGCTAAACGTTTTTTCTTCAATGATATGTGACCTTCACTGGTGTCCATAGATTACATGAAATCCTCTTCACCTTTATCCACCTTTGTCATGGTAGGGAGAACAGGTCAATGTAAGGTTTGGGTCATCTGGACTTCATTGGATAGCACAAGGGTTACAACTCAAAGAAAGTTGTTCTGTAAATCAGGGACGTGCAGAGACCTTTGGAGGGGCGGGAGCTGAAATTTTAAAAGGGGCACATGGTGCACAAATGTAATACTTTATGACGAAAACGTTAAGGATAGCAGACTATATTATAACTTCTCTTGCAGCTGCCAAAACAACACGCTTCAACCTGGCTTGCATATTCCTTCCTCTGGCTTGTTCTGGAACCTCAGATGGAGAGGTCAAGGCCTACTGGTTCAGCTTTCTTTGTGGCCTGTTCATACACCATCAACTCTCCTTCTGTTTCGGCTCAGGGCCAGCCTCTGCAAAACCTATCATCAATTTAAAGTCTACATCTTACTGCTTTAATGCATCCGATGTGGTTGCAGTCGCCTCGAAAATGGGACAGGTTAACTCTAGACAATCAAAACGGATGTTTTGATAGTGATCATTGCATCAGCTGCTGAACTTTTGCAAGAACTTGAAGTGCCATTTCCTCTAGAAATTAATAACAACAAGGAGGGCCTTTCTATAGTGTGTGACACATCTGTGGTTTCATTTGAATAAAGATATTGTCATATTTGATGTGAAATGGCAGGACTTGGGCGGAGTCAGTAGGGTGTGTTAGTCCAAGTAGGTTTGGGCGTGGCCTCTCACTGGTTCCTGTCACCATCAACTGACTAACTGTTTCCTCTCTGTGGGCTTTAACTCCAAACACAACGATCAGCCGTGTAGCGTGCACCTCAATTCAATCGGCGTGTTTGCACGCGCCCGTGGTCAAATAAAGCGGGGGCAACCAGCCCAACAACTTAAAAACTAATTGTGAGATCTGCAGGTCTATGTCAATCTCCTGCCTACCTGTATACAGTAGTGCGCCGCGCTCCGGCTCTGCTGCAGCGAGCAAAGGGGTGGGCGGGGCACGTGAGGAGGGGCTGCCAGGTGTGTGTCAGGGAGGGGCATGTTCATCATAAGTTCTGAATTATTATTAATTGATGGATCTATTGGTAAATTAATGTTTCAGACAAGATTTGACACATGAAAATGGGACAAAAAAACCCACCTTTGATAAAAAGGGCACTTTGGGCAAAAGGGGAAGGGGTTTGAGCACCCTTAGCCCCCCTCCTCTGCACGTGCATGCAGTAAATTGTGGTTTATCAAGCACAAAGGAGGACACCTTCAGGGTCAGTTTTCTACATGTTGCTAGCACCAATACACTTCTTTCTGGTCAGGGCAGTTTTGAATCATGTAACATTTGCTGACCAAAATCTGAGCCACAAAGTCTTATTTCACCCTTTTGAAAAATAAAAAACTGATTTGCATTTATATTAATTCTGACAGAGGCTCACATTAATTGCTTTCAAAATAAAATACACTTTGTACCACATATAGGATCCTCTCAATGCATTAATTTATGATGTCAGCAGAATTTAAAAAAAACAAAAACAAAGCCATACAATTTTTCATTTCAGTTGGTGCAGTTCAGCCATAAATTTGTCAAACGGATTGAAATATGTCAGAGCTAAATAAATGAACATCACCTTATTTTTTGGACAATATGGCCCTAAAACTCCTTGACTTTTTATTATAATAGACAATTTGCCTTATAATTTGGAGCACCTTAAATATGAATTATGGTTGTGCTTACTAACCTTAAATTGACTTTTTGTGGTACACAAAAATCAGTTTGACTTTGGTAAACTACAAAGCTTAATGGATTGTTGGAGCATTATGGGTATTGTAGTCAGGAGCCTTGCAGAGTAAAAGATACTGTCCTTCAACTGTTTGTATAGGAGTTAAATAAAATTTGACTTGACTAACTGTTTTGTGTCCCTCGATGTTCCATATATTCTGAAAAATGTTTACTTTTTCAAATCAAATTCATTTTGGCATTCTTCAACCGGCTAAAAAGGAGGAGTCAAAGACTTGGCTCTGGGGCCTCAGGTTGTAGAGCCCTGGTGTAGACTCTAATTATGACTGTCATACTCCATAAAGCAAATTATGTACGGACACACAAATGATTACTATTGTTGTTTTAGAAATTCTTGGTATACTGAATGGATGAAAGCTTTTTTAAAAGTCCATGTGAAGACTTTTTGTAATACATAAATACTGTAAAATAGCGTAACAATGTCCATAAAATTTTATCCAGTGTGAAAAATAAAAATAATTCAAGCGTCTCCATTTTCTTTGCTCTCATCTTTCTCACATACACCCTGGTGTTGGCACCACTAGAGGGCGCACTGTCCCTGCAGCATCCATCCCAGCACTGAAGGCGCAGGCTCTCACACAAGGACATAATGTACACCACAGGATTAGATGGTACACAGAAAGATTACTGCGTCACATGGTGGGTCCGCCACATGCTTCCTCCTAGTAACCTACTTTTACCTCACAGATATCCCACAATTCCCTAGTGTTGGGCGTTGGTGCGTGCAGCATCACATAGACCCAGCTCCTCCCTGTTGTATGCCGGAGGGAGGGAGAGAAAGAGAGGATCAGTGTAGGATGAATTGCAGCCGATGGTAGTGTGTGCAGACGAAGACTGGAGTGTGTGCACGTGTGTTGGAGAGGACACGCCACAGAGTCTGAGAGGGAGACGGTTGTGTCTATGAGAGAAAGGCAGAGGGTGGAATCAAGCAGAAGGGAGTGTTAGGAGAAGGGGAGGAAGAGGTAACACAAGAGAGTCCAAACTGAGAGATAAGATGGCTGAGCCAGAGCTGAAGTCACGAAGCAGTCGAGAGAGTGTTGCCAAGGCAGTGAGCCAGGAGAAGATGGGGGGTAAGTACAGTTTCTGCTCACCCTGCTGTAGGTCCCACATGGTGCACCGTTTTAACATGCGCTCTCTGATGCAACATCATCTGATGCAAGAACAGATGCACCATGCTGTTTTGGGTGTGTGAGGGTAACAGGTGATGCAAATTGTAAATGTGGGCATGTGTTGAATAAAAAAAATCCAAAATGTTTGCACTCTCAGGCAGTTTGTGTGTAGACATAACTTTATGTTGAGAAACTGGTTTTTCAAAGTTATCTGGTGATCTGACTTCCATCTTAGGGGAGAAACAAATTGTTCTCTTGTTCAGAATCACATTTTCTTTTCCCTTCATTCCTTGTTTTATATTAACAAGACTATGTGCAGATAAGCTGATTTGAGTTCTTCCAAGTTTGGACAATTTCTACTGGATAGAAAATCCCTATGATAAATGTTTATTACAAGACTGAAAAGCCTGTAACATTGTATTTCCTGTGATATCTATTTTGAAACCAAATTGACCAGAAATCTGAATCTCTTCTGGGGTCATTTCCAGCAGCTGAAGTTGACTCCAACCACGAGGGTCTTATTGTGGAACAAAAAGAGTCTCCTATCACTCCTGCTCCAACTACGCCCGTCGACAACCTTCCTGCCAAGAGTGAAAAGATCGAGCTCAAACGCAGCATCACCCTCTTCAACGGGGTAGGGATGATCATAGGGACCATTATCGGCTCTGGCATCTTCGTCACACCCACAGGTGTGGTTAAGGAAACCGGCTCTGCCGGCCTCTCCTTGGTCATCTGGTCTGCCTGTGGTGTGGTGTCTACCATGGGTGCCCTGTGCTATGCTGAGCTGGGCACAACCATTGCCAAGTCTGGGGGAGACTACACCTACATCCTGGAGGTGTATGGGGAACTTGCAGCCTTTCTGAAGCTTTGGGTGGAGATGCTGATCATCCGTCCGTCATCGCAGTATGTGGTGTCGCTGGTGTTTGCCACCTACCTTCTGAAACCTCTGTACCCCAGCTGTCCGGTGCCGGACAGTGCTGCCAAGCTTATTGCTTGCTTGTGTCTGAGTGAGTACGGCATGTGGTCAGAACCCCAGAAATGTATTTTTGTTGACGTACCAAAGTCCATTTAAACAACATAAAATTTAAAATCTCACTGCCCGTGACTTCAACATCTCTATAGTGTTTTGTTGTGGTTCTCTCCACCTCTCATAGCCTCCCTGACTTTTGTCAACTGCATCAGTGTGAGGGCTGCCACCAAGGTTCAAGACTTGTTCACAGCGTCCAAACTGTTCGCTTTGTGCATCATCATCCTCTTTGGCTTCATTCAGATTTTCACAGGTGAATGCTGTCAAGTCTGGGCTGCTGTTTGTGTTTTTATCTGTTCGTTTACAATGAAATTTACCTTTTTCATACTATATTTCTTGTGAGTTTGACTGATGTCTGTAGTAAGTGCAACCCTTAAAAGTGCATTGTTTTAAAGATTACCTCAAGGGTGAGTTAAATAATGCTTTCTTTAAATAAGTTTCATTCATTCTAGTTTGGATTGTTGTTGGCTGTTATGCCAGCAACCAAAGTACACAACAAATTTACTAAACACAAGAAATTCGGACATTGTATGTAAATGAAATGATTCCATTTAACTGTCATCCTTTATTTGTGTACAGTATGAAGTGATTTAAAAAAAAAAAACTAATGATCAACCAATTGTTGATCCACACTAACTAACGAGCCTCACAAAGCAGGCCTCTCTTTTCAGTTTGTTAGCACAGTTGCCGACTCCAAACACAAGGCTTGTCTGTCTGCAGCCGTGCGATTGCATTTGGATGTGCAGCCATGTGCATATGCATCGGATTGGCCAAACGCTGCACTGCTTGATTGCCTTTATACAGTTTCAGTTGCACAGTGTTTATATACAAAATATGCTGTAAAGCATTTGAAGAGGAGAAAAAGTATGGAGCTCAAAAAACGGAAAAGACTGAATCAGGCTGTGTCCTAAAAAAAAAATAAATAAATAAAAAAAGTGGGAATACTGTGCTCCCCTCAAACGCTCCAGGCTCCTTCTTTGCCCCTTTTTTTCCAAGCCCACTCCCACTATTGTTGTGGTGCTTAACCTCCCCCTCCCAACACACACCCACACCATGCTGCCATGGCAACCAGATGGCGAAGTTTGGCGCCAGTGGCACAGCTTGGTCTGTGACGACAGCAGAAAGAGGACAGATCGGAGAAATGATGTGAGCCCTACAAGTCTCACTGAACGAAGTCTCATTAACGTCTGAAAGCAACAGGTAGAGAGGAGTCAGGCTGTTTAAACAGATGCACATACATATTCATAGATTGCCCGGAAGCGACTGATTTTTTTCCTGCTGCTTTCTAGAAATGACTTGATTCAAGTTATAAATTCAACTGAAATTCCTGTTCATATCTAAATGTCAACTGTTTATTCCATTTCTACGCATCAAAGGATGAGCTTCACTTTCTGGTCTCTGTCTAAAAATGTCAGGCATGCTGCCGCTCAGGCAGACTGGAATTCATAAAGCTGAGATTAAGAGAAAGGTTGCTTTTTCAGTGTTTTTCTTTCCTTTTTTAAAAAACAGTTGCCTTTTTGTCTGCAGGTGATGTTCCTTATTTGACACCAGAAAAGTCATTTGAAGGCAGCAAAATGGGGGTCGACAACATCGTCCTAGCCTTGTACAGCGGTCTTTTTGCTTTTGGCGGCTGGTGAGGCATTTTCTTGGCTGTATTGACATTATTTACGTTGATTATTTCTATGATGAATTGTGATTTGAATGCATGTCTCTGTTTTATGATGCACCTTGAATTACTTTGTGTACGAATTGTGCAATACAAATAAACTTGCCTTGCCTTGCCTATTTAAGAGCAGAAATTTGAGATAATCTTAGTTTTTCAACTTGTTTTTTTTTTCTCTCTTTCCAGGAATTATCTGAACTATGTAACAGAGGAGATGATCAATCCAGAGAGGTGACGTAAAAGTGATGAAGGTTGATTTGAGGATTGTACACTAACACCTGTAAATATTTGCTGATGACATTATCGTTTCCTTTATAAATACGCAACTCTTATTTCATTAGCATGATGGCACTGTATTTAAAGTGAAAAACATGAATAAACAACACAAATTAACATTCAATATTTTAGTTGTCTATCCATTCCTTCAGTGCTGCTTGAGATCCTTTCACCTCTATGTTGGTGAAATCTAGCATGACCGATAACAAATAATATTTAAATGCATGAACCCAAACTCAAAATTTAGTTCCTGTATTCCGAAGGGCAGTCTGGCATTGTTTGGAAAATGAGGTATTCTCCCTCCAAAAAATCTTTGCTCTCCTTGCTGAATAGGAACCTGCCACTGGCCATTATCATATCCATGCCTATAGTCACCGTGGTGTATGTTCTGACCAACCTGGCCTACTTCACAACCATTTCTCCTCAAGTCATGGTGGATTCAGAGGCTGTTGCTGTGGTGAGAATGATCTTTTTTTTTAACCTTTACCAGGAATTTATTTGCTTTTGAAAAAAAAAAAAAACCCCACAAACTACTATCATGGGTATTTTTGTTTTGCAGACTTTTGGGGAGCAGCACCTCGGCAGGATGTCATGGCTCATTCCTGTCTTTGTGGGATTGTCTTGTTTTGGAGCTGTCAACGGCTCCCTCTTTACTTCAGCACGGTGAGCAGAACAGACGTGTTGACATGTGTGGTTTGAACATTGACTGTAAATGAGAACTGGACTGAGTGGACACTCCCCCTATGTGTTCCAAATAGGATGTACCTACTGGTTCCAAGAAGCCAAAAACCTATAGATGTCTATGCCTTTTTTTTCTTGCTAGTGCTACTATTTCTTTCATCATATTTTTTCTGTAGTCCAAGTTTTTCAAGTTACAAATCAGATGCCTAAAAAAAAGTATGCGGTCTCGAACATTCAAAGTATTTGATGGACAGATTCTCCTAAGCCTGCTTTTACCGGTAGGGGTGTGGTCTTCCAATAAGCTCATTCTTGATTGGCCAGAGTAGTTGACTAAAATTTACTTGGACCAATCATTGCTTACTGATAATATTTAGTTCCAAGATGTCGATGTCCGTACTGTGAAAAAATGGCGATTGAATTGACGTCAGAGTCAATCGGTCAAGTTCTCATATACAGCCCATGGCTTAGAAGGGGCAGACATCTGGGCATGTAATGGGTAGGAGGATGTACATATAGACCAGATGTTTCACTGGAAAATAAACAACTCTTTCTATAATAGCTTGTTCTATGCTGGAGCTCGAGAAGGTCAACTCCCTGCTGCTCTGGGACTTGTCCACACAGACCTGTTCACACCAGTGCCATCTCTCATCTTTACTGTAAGAATCTTGCTCAAAGGCTCAGATGACTATTATGACAGTTATTTGTGAAACCCTTGCTATTTTCATTTCACAGATTAAATAAGTTCCTTCTCCTTTATATTAGTGCTTCCTGTCCATGATGTACACCATCTCCCAGGACATCTTCTCTGTCATCAACCTCTTTAGCTTTTTCACCTGGCTGTGCGTTGGGATGGCCATTGCTGGCTTGGTATGGTTGCGTCTCACCAAGCCCGACCTCAGAAGGCCCATCAAGGTAAAGTCTAAAGTTACAGACTCACCGGCCATGTGATGTGCGTTCAAGAACAAGCTGAACGCGGGTTCTTGAACACACATTTAGCATGGTGGTCACACTGGACAAGTAGGAAGGGGATTCTTCTTCCTTCTTTTTCTACTGTTTGCTAGTGCATGTCTGCCACTACAGTTGGAAGAGGCTTGGTACGAAATGTTAAAGCGGTGAAAGTCTTGTAGAAACTTGTGTAGCAATGTGTGAATGCATCAGTTATGAATGCGGAATCCTAATATGTACATTTACACTTGTTTACACCATTTCATAGGAAAGTTTGCTTGAACACATGTTGCTGAGGGTCGTATGCACGTAGCTTAAAAGGGTCATTACAGGTCAAAATGTTTAATATACACAAACTGTCTGAATGAGTCCCTTTTTAGAATGTACTGAGCCTCTTCCAGCTCCTTTGTCTACTCAGAAAACATCAACATGTTGCTGAAAGAATACCTTATTTTATGTTTTTTTCTAATAAAAGCACTATTGTATCACTGATCTTGTTATTAGTTGGAAGTGGAACCACACTGTGTTTCCAAGGTGGGGGTGGTGGTGTTTGAATGAAGACTCGACTCTTTGTTTCTCCATCATTGTGGGAATATTACCTGGTTGATTACAGCCTTTCATCTGGCCTTTGAGCTGGGGTGTTCTCAGCCTATTTGTTGTGTAACAGGGAGTAAACAGACAAAATGTCATCACAAGGAAAACATGCACAAAACAACCGCTTTGTTAAACTTTTGAGTGAAATAGAGCTGATGATTTATTTCAGTTAATGGTTATTAAACATTGATCACACTCCGACTGCTTTAGAATGTCTTTAAATTGCAAAAAAAAAAAAAAAAGATTTAGTTCAATTTTTTCTTAAATTGTTCGTTATAAAATTCAACAAAAGCCCAAGCCAGAACTGTTCAACCCTTGAGATTCCAGACTTCAGTCCTCTCTGCCCTGCTTTCTGCTGATTAACTGACTCATATCTCCGTCTAAATGACTGAACAGACCTGATCTGGGTGATCAGCAGTGAGAAGTGCAGGGAGAGACAGCCGGGAAACAGGCAGGGTTGTAGATCCTGAGGGCCAGGGGTTTGACGGGCCTGGCAAAAACCGCAGAAATTATTACTAAACTCAGACAGGGGGGGGCAATGCTGCAACTGAAAGATACAACTTTACCTCCAAGCTTGATAAAACAACAGCAAAACCCTGTGATATCCCCAGCCCAAAAAGTCTTTATTAACAAAAAAGGAAATTCATGTTACCACCAGGGTCCTCAAAGTTCTAACATAGGAGTAGTATTTGTCTTACAGATTTTAAATTCAGTGGGTTTTACATGCACTTTTTCAATTTTTTTTATCATGAAGTAGTTTATCATGAAGTTATTAATCTAAAATAATTAGAAAAACCTCTTTTAATGAACATTCTGCTGCTTTCTTGTGTCACATTATTGTCATTTAGGATTTTGCGCTTTTAAAAATGGCGTTTTATCCTGCATTCGTGTGTTCTTTTTTTGCAGGTGTACCTCTTCATCCCTGTCACGTTTGTGTTGGGCTGCGTTTTCATGATTGTTGTATCCTTCTGGGCCGCTCCATTCGAGTGCCTGGTAGGCACCAGCATCATTCTCACCGGCATTCCTGCATATCTGCTTGGCTACAAATGGAAGAAGCCCCAAATGGTGCAAAAGATGCTAGGTGAGGGAGATGTTTACTTCCTGGGGTGTCTTTGTCTCTGTTTGGTCAGGTGACGCTGGATATGCGTTCCTGACAGTTTGTTATGAAACCTGTGAGATCCTATCGACTCCCCCAAAAGACACAGATACATTTTATTTGTTTATGGATAGCCTATGTGGACAGTGTGTTGCAAAAAACCCCCAAATGAAATGAGAATGAACATCTGATTTAGAAGCTGATATAATGGGTTGTTTGTCCACAGAAATCTTCACATTGTTCTGTCAGAAGATCCTGATGTCTGTTCCTGAGGAGAGGGAGCAACATGAGGCAGCTGAGTAACGCTGGACAAACCAGCCAGAAGAAAGTCTGTGGCCATCCATGTAGTGTTTACATTCATGCACTTGTGATTTGACCCTTATGTTTATTTATCTTAAACGTTATTATACGAATCAAATGTGGAAGACTTTCATGTTTACAAGAACTGCTTCGCAAAATTGGAAAATGAGCATTCTCTGTGTAAAACGTCTCAAGGCACATTCCAAAACCTCTTAGACTATGAATATCAACAGATTGGATCTCATTTCGATTTCCTCCATTTTTGGAGAGCAATGCTTTCTTTTTAAAAATTAGATGTGAGCAAATAGGGATTTATATATCTGAAGAACACAGTCAGACTTACAGATTTAGTAAAAGTGTACATAAGAGTAGTTTATAGAGAACAGACAGCTTTGACAGTCTTTATTTTTGTTATAGTTTATCACATATCTTTAGAATATGAAAGCAACCCATGAGGAATAACTAAGGATTTAGCTGATATTACTAACAATTAAACAGGTTTAAAGTACATTGATAGTTTATAAATATCATGTTCAGACAAAACACTAGACTTAAAAAAACCCATACAAATATTGCATAGAATTTTTTAAATCGTTTTACTTTTTATTTCTCTAAAAGTAAGTCTGCAGTACTAACTTTGAAGCACAGGTAAACGTTGAATGAGCGTTTCCTTAAAGACCCACTCCAATGAATATTGTGTTTTTAGCACATATTTGTGATATTTTCTGATAATGGACATACCGTATATTAGGCAAATTAAGCTTACAGTTGCATTTCTGAGAATATCTTGTGAATCAGGAGCAGACGAAAACATGCTGTTTGAAAAAGAGTGTATAGAAAATATGCTGGGCGGGTCACAAGAAGTTCTGATGCATCCGTGCAAAAGAAGCATATCTCTGAACTCCAAAAAAATCCATGAACGTCTTGATTTTTCTCATCTGAGCGGGCATCTGGCTCAGAACTGTACGTCTGGATGGCGCCAACATTGCTCGCCATTTTTGTTGTACCGGTCATTGGAGGTGTGAGGGGCTGTAAGCTAGTGGGAGAACATATAAACAGAGAGCTCTCAGCAGGAGGCAGGCCCTGCCCACAATTCAGTGGTTAATTTCTAATTAACTACTGCCACAGCATAATCACAATTACAAGACCACTAGGAACACTTTCAAAATAGCTCCAAAGATGATTGGAATGGGTCTTTAAGTTTTCTTTACAGTTGTTGCTGTCAGGCGTTGTTTTCATTCCACTGTAAATGGTTAGTGCGGCAAAACTGTACAGATTTGAAAGTAGTGGACTTATTAGTGTTTGTATTGAATGTATCGTCTGTGCCACCAGTGTCCGTACTGATGCTTCACGCCCTTAACGTCACTTCAGGACCAGAATGAATGTTACAAATTTGAAGCCTTTCATTTTTAAATTTTTGAGAGGAAAGCTGTTACTAAAGAAACCACCTGCAGGCACGTCTGCTGTGAGCCTAAAGGCCACGAATCCAGGTTTTTTAGAGATCAAGGCACATAAAAAAGCACACACACATGCCCTGGATTTGAATACATTTTGGATTAATAGCAATAAAAAAAAGCGGCATCGACAGTAAAAAAAAAAAAACACAGGTATGATTAATGCCTTTTTTTTTTTTTTTTACTATAAAAAGACCAAATAAGAACAATCGCTTACAGTTAAAACTAGAATAAAGCACCTTTTATAGTAATAAATTACTAGCAATTTTGCCCCAAGACATTCATTTCACAGCACAGCTGATTAAGAAATGTCTTTGTGCTTTTGAATGTAACAAATTTAATTATTTAAAAAAGGAAGAAAGTATTTTGTCCAAAACTGCATTTTGATTCAGATTAATTATAAATTATTTTTGACCCTCCTCCCCCTCCAAACTATCTTTTCTATACTAAGCACAAAATATTTTAACTGTATGTGTATAAAATACATATATCTGTCACTGCAAATCAATGTTGCCCTAAACGGCAGGACCCTGCTAAAGTTATTTTTAATCTAAAAAGTGAAGAGTCTTTATTGTAACTGTTGTATCTCAGTGACCATGGCAGGTACATGTAACAATAAAAGTATTTTTCTTTAACGTTTGATTGTTTATGTTTTGTTAACATAGGCTCCAAAAGATGCATGTCTATGAACTCCAATATTCCCCGCATGCAATGGACAAAAATAGTATATTAGTAAAAATAAAAAAAGGCCAGATGCTGCCTTTTTGCAGATAAGAGTTTCCAACAAAACAAGCTGTCCCTGAACTCAAGACAGCTTTGATCCAGGCTGTGATATCCCCAGCCCAATTTTCTCAAGGTGCAGCCCAGCAGTTTTATCAAGCGAGGCATCAACTGTCTGGGTAGCGACCTGTATGGACACCTCTTTCTTCCTTGTTTGTATTGCCATGCGTAGTGGACGTCTGACAATTAGTTTCCTGAAACCTGTGCCGTCAGGAGACTTCATATCTGTCCGAGGAGGAAATGAGAAGCTGTGGTGGCTGCTGCTGGATGTATGATCACAGCTGCTGGACACAATATTATTGATGGAAGATTGGGGCAGGCGTAGGGAACTGATGTTGCATGAGTATTCTCTCTTTATGTTACCACACAACTAAGAGACCACTATATGCTGTCATATTGCTGTTCTGTGATTAAAAAACAACATGAACTTTGACCATAAAATGCATTAAGCTTTAATATGTAACTCAGTAATTATAGTTTTAGTGGATTGTTGTTTCTTTTCAAACGAGAATTCGTTTCAGTACCAGATTTCACCAGCAGATGGCGCCAGAGGAACATTAATAAGAGAAAGAATAAAGTAATGACTTCCAAGAGGTGATGAAAATAGCAAAAGACATACTAATAGTCAAAAGGATAATCAAACCATTTCACTTCTAGAGTTGATCATAATGTTCTCAATTTGTCTTTTAAAAAATACAAACAAAAAAATTGTTTTTTTCTAAAAACCTGTCCCTCCTTTGCTGTTACAAAAAGTCCTTTCTGATGTTTCATCTTCTAATCTGTTTTGTCCCTTTCGGGGTCACATGGCTGCTGGAACCTATCCCGCCCACTTGCGGGTCGCCAGTCTGTCACGGGGCCACAATCACACACCCATGCACACTCACTTTCTCACCTATGAACAATTTAGAGTAACCAATTAACCTATGAAGCATGTTTTTGGATAAAGGGAGGAAGCTGGAATCCCCAGAGAAAACCCACGCATGCACGGGAAGAACATGCTTGGGACTTGAACCAGGGGCCTTTTTGCTGTAAAGCAAGAGTGCTAACCACTGCTCCACCTGATGTTTTTGTTTGGAGTAAAAGTTAAAATTGGGATTTTTTTTTTACAGGATTGTAAACAAATGAGCTCTGCCTTTGACCAAGAGTCTGAAAATGAATATGATTTTCAGAATTTGCTCCATAGGGGGGCAGTGTGTCTCCATCACCATCAAGGGCAAAGAGAGGAAGATGGTGGAGGAGCATTGAGAGAAAAGGGCGAATGATTCCATTTCTATGCTACCTTTAATCCAACTGTGAAATTCATAAGTAAAAGGCTGTTATTTTTCTTTTAGGTGTTTTACTGAAAGCTAAGGCACTGTAGCGTCAAGATGGAGTTTCATCATCTCGCTTTAACGAAAAACATGGCCTGCAGGCAGAAATATGTTGCTTAATATACTGTATTGATCCCAGCTGGATTTAAAAAAAAAAAAAAAAAAGAAGCAGGAAAAAGGTCAAAGTACATTAAAATAAACTGAAATTCTTCCGCTAATGACCCATGTGACAGCAGTTACCTTCCACTACATCAAAGATAATCCTCCTAATTAACCTCAGGAACATCGGAGTGGGAAAGACAAACGTATAGGACACTGCAGCCAACAGTCAACACTGAGAAATAAAAATTAAAAAAGGGAAACTAAAGAATCCACGAATAATTATGTGAAACAAGAGACGCGCACATCCATTTGTCCACTTTAAACATTTTATTACAGACAAAGGAAAACAAAAATAAGTATTTGTGACACAAAAATGAATCTAATGCTGGTACAAGTATATGGAAATGCACCATAAACAACTGCTGCGAAAAAGGCTGTCGGATCAGCAATAATATTAATAATAATATTAATATTAATAATAATAATAATAATAATAATAACAATGCACCCTGATAAAAACAAGCCTGTTTCTTTATATAATTTATAAATACCTGCAAAACCTGCAACCAAATTAAATAGAAAGACCAGATTGTAAAACACAAAACAGAGCTCTCTTATTACTGGCTTTACAAATTAAAGAGGTGTGTTTGGCAGGTTTATACACAAAATGAAAATATTTAACTCCTTCATTGAGGTCTTAAACACAAATCCTGCTACAGTGAAAAAAACAAACAAACAAAGGATTTTTTTTTCCTTTCAAAAAGGGATGAAGATGAGTTCAACACAATGCTAAAACATCTAATAAAACTAGTCAAAAGCTTTGAAATTCACTGTTATTTTTTTTCTTTTGTAACATTTCACATTTAGCAACTTTTTTTTATTCACCTGTACAAGTGGCAAGTTGTGTAAGGGTCTGAGGGCGGGGCTACAGGTAAGAGGTTATGGGGTGGGTGAGAGTGACTGTTGTCCAAGAGTAGGAGAAGGAGCTAAAAGGTGTCAGTCTGCAACCCCCTAAAGTTCTGCAATGTCCTGAGGCCTTGTGAAGAGCGGGACACTCTCTGTAATAGCTCTGCCAGCTGAGGAGGAAGTTCAGCATTTTCCTTTTTTCTTTTAGGTCTCTGCATTTTCCTTTTCGTTTTGGAGACCAGTGAACATAGTTTCAACACGCGTTTTAGTGTGTGTTTTCCCTCACTGAATCCCCCTGCACAGAAATCACATAATCAAACAAAAAGGATACGGAAAAAGGCAAGGGACTGCAGCTCAATACACACATTAGATTAATCAATTTTGGTGATATTTACAATCACTCTGTGATAAATACAGGAAACAAGGGAGACTTTTTTTTTTTTTTTACTAAGAGGAAAGATGATTTACAAAAGTCTTACATGTTCGTAACTTCATTGAAATGTTGCCTTTCTTTATCTCAGTTTAGATGTTTCAGATTTTTTCTGAAGTGCATCCACCCTTGAAGTGGCAACTAAATTCTAGTTTCCTGCAATAAAAGTCCTACTTTGAGTATGCTTTAAGCATTTTAACCTCCCAGGTAAGGGGCAGTCCATGGCCTAGAGAGAGAACTAGAGCAAAAAGAAAAAAAACATACAAAAATGAGAAGAAATGTATTTTGGTCTTCATTTCCAGTATGCTGGCATGAGTTTAACACTCATTTTCACTTAAAACCAAAAAAAGGTGGACAAAAGTTCACAGATAAGGGAGGAAAAAAAGCGAGATCATGAAAAGCCTCAGGCTTCTGTCCGATCTAAGTGCTTGGCAAGTAGGTGAAGGTAATAGAAGCAGTCTTTGGGATTTCAAAATCCATCAGAAAGAAAGAAAACATGTAAAAGCAGATACATTGATGATGCCGCTGTTATGTTAGAAAGCTCCTTGGAGTCTGACATGTGGAGGTCATTGAACTTCAAGTGAGGTAGAGAGGCTTGTCCCGAGCTCCCATGCCACTGCTGAAGAATAAAAGAAGAGGATTAATATAGGTTTGGATGCATTTAATAATAATAATAAAAAAAAAAAACCTTGCCACAATCTATCTGTTCATCCGATATGTCACCAAAGATATATTTTTCAATAAAGGCCCAGTTTTGTAAGCTGCTCCTCCACAGACATAAAAGCTGTCGACAAACAACAGACATCCTTGAGCATCAAGTCAAACTGCTGAGGATCAGTAAGTATTTGAAATGTCAGATGCGAAGTCTACTTTCTATTTATCTTTATTGACAAAGAGCAGTAATTCAGTATTCTCCAAAACTCCAGATTTAACACGAAAGAGGAAGATTTAACCGAAAGACTCAATCTGCCTCCAAGAGCCTCAAACACAGTTTGACCCAGCCACGATCCCCTTTGGCATGAAGATGAATCAGCTGTAATACGGGAGAAACACACTCCCACTTCAGAAAGCGGCGCACAAATTCAGGTGTGAGACAAGAACCTGTTTTTATGCCTGCTTGAAAAGCGTCATAAGTCAATGTGTGCCGAGAAGAGAAACGTAATTAGATGTCAAACTTTTCTTTCCCTGCATTACTCATTTATATTTCAAGGAGATGCCTTGCTTTATTAGACCAATTGCTGTTTATGATTAATACTCCTCAAGGCCTAGAGTGTGAAGTACCTTAGCGTAATGCCTAAGGCGACGTTCACATCGGTCTCGACAACGCACGTTCGAGTGACCACTTTCAATAAGAAGACAATGTAAATGTGTTGCCGCCTTTCACATTCAAAACCTTTGTAAAACCGTGTTCTATGTACAAAATGTGTGTCCATTGAACATACAATAAAAGTTAAAACAGTTGAACTTTGACCAATCTGGGACTCGGCTTTGGTAGCAACGTATGGATGGGGTCTCTTCACGGAATCAATTCACGGAAGTGCCAAGTGTTTAAAAATTGATCATAGAGGATTTACGGTTTGTGCCAGATTTATAAGACACCAAATCTTTCCTATATTGGAATAGAGCTGTGAAAGAAAAAGCCTGGAGCAAGATATGCACTGCTTCCACATTTCGCACCAAGCCTCCTCCAACAGTGAGTACATGCGCTAGTATTGGGTAGCGACAGCCAATTGACAACATCATATGCGAAACGTGCATTCAGTATGCACCACACATGACCGGTGTAAATGTAACATTAGTCACACGCACTTGTGGTACAGGTGCTGCAGGTTTTCCAGTTGCTTGTACCCTGATAATGGTCATAGACAGCTGCAGCAGCATTTTAAGAGGAACACAGGTGTGTGGTACAGTTACCTTGAGGCTTGTTGTGTCATCTCAAGGGACATCATGAAAATGGAACACACCATTGTCGTACGTGTGGTAAATATACTGTGAGGTACTTTGACGTATGGGTGATGCTGTCGTATGGTGCCCTAATGCCACTCTCTAGTCATTAGTGAGGTACGTTTACTGGCTCCTTACTTGCTGCATGCATGGAGTGTTCACGTGATATACAAGCTCCCAGTAGGACAGCCGTAGAAAACCCACAAAAACTACACTTTGATGCTGCGTCCACACTGAACATGCAACGTTGTTCAAGAACAAGCGTTTGACTTAAAGGTGTTCACATGGAACTGTCGCTACCCAATACTACGGCACGTCCGCCACCTACAGTTGGAAGAGGCTTGATGCGAAATGTATAAATGGTGCAAATCTCGCGAATCTTGCTCCAGGCTTTTGGTAGCCTATAATTCCAGCTGAGCACAATACAAAATTATTTTCTCCTTCATGATCAATTTTTAGATGGTTTGCCCTTCTGGGAATTAGAAGGGATGCCATCCATTCATCGCCACCAAAGCTGAGTCCCTGATTGGTCAAAGGTTGACTGCTTTCAACGTGTGTTCAATGGCCGTCTGTTGTGCCTGGAGCCGGAAAATAGTCGAAGAAATTTGCTTAGCTAAGCTTGAATGTAAACCTTTTGAACACATAAGCCCAAAAAGCAGATTAAGGTGGGTTTACATAGACCTTTCATTAAAAGAGGTCGCTTGAATGTGCGTTGACAAGGGCGCCGTGTGAACATAGCTTCATTGTCTAATTTCCTCATTTCCAACAGTCAAGCTGCAAGCACGCAGTGTGCAATGTGCGAACAAGGAGTGCGTATGTATCATTTGGACAGCATTAAGGGCCCCTTGCGCAGGTTTTTTTTTTGGGGGGGGGGGGGGGGGTGTCGTACACCAGCCTGCATCGTTAGGTGTTGCTTACGTTTTCGCTATGACCTGTCTATGCCACTAGAAAGTTTTACAATAGAGCAGTTTTGCTCTACGGGCTCAGCGGTACGACCTCAAAATTTTTGTTTGGGACACCTGCAACAGGTTTGGCCATATTTCGCCCACAAACAGCCCGTATCCATTCTTAAGGGCGGTTGTGACTTTGGCATAACTTGGCAGGAACACAGTCCCAGTTCTGAACAGCTTACCTGCAATGGTTGGGCCCACAGTCCCTGTTGCAGTATTCACTGTCCCAGTCATGGTTCTGGCCATGAACAGGATTGGCGGCTCCTGGAGACTGTGAGCCCCCAACGCTGTTCTGGTAATCAGCCTGAAGATGGGAGAATCCCTGTACATCAGAAAGAGAGAAAGGGAGAATGGTTTGTACCAGCATGGCTTTGGGATAGCCAGCTATTACGGTGCTGAACCATGATGTTGTTGGAGGCTAAATTATGTCAGGGGTTGTGTGAGTTGCTGCTGAGAGGGGAAAACAGACATTTTACTCTCTCAAAGTGCTCTTATTGTTTGGTTAAAATGGCTCTAAACATCACAGCCTTTTCTTTTGGCTTATAAAAACCGCTGCTGGACCGAAGACTTTAAAAGTAGAGAAGGCAGTGGGATTGCTGATAAAACAGTGTTTTATGTGTTAAAAAAGTGTTTGAAGCCTTCAGACGAAAATGTTGACATTGCTTTTTGAAAGGAAAAAGATTAATTACATGAGAAAACAACAAGACAATAAAGAAGTTTTAGTAAAAGGACATTTTTCCTGTGAAATTTTAATTTGATTAAGTTTCTATCAGATGGATCATTTAAGTACATGCAAGCTAAAAGAGCACAGTGATTCTCTCCACCAACCTGTTGGCTAAGAGGAGGAGAATGCAGAGATGCCTGGAGCCCCATTTGGTGCGAGATGATTGGCTGCGACTGCTGCATGCGGATGGGCTGATTGAGTAGAGAGCTCTGGTTCAGGGACAGCTGAGCATGTGGGTGCAGAGGTGGGCTGATCTGGAAGGGTGTCGGGGGAGAGGCACTCATGCTGGGTGGGAGCATCTGAGACTGGCTGAGGGTTTGGGCCAGGGAGTGACGGGGTGGCCCACCATAGCTCTGGAGGTCTGATAGCGGGAAGGTGCCTGTCGGGCCCAGGTAGGGCGAAGAGGGCTGAGGGGGCACACTGTACAGGGGCTGCTTTGGGGGCAGCAGGTGGGAGGGTTGGCTAGTCTGTTGGGCACTTTTTGGTTCAGGATCATTGTATGTCTAGGGAAAAAAAAGCAAAACACAGTTAATAAAACAAGAATAATTCAGGTATTCTCATGATGATTTTGATGTAAACTCAAAACATTTATTATAATTATTGTTCATTAGCAGAACAGAATCTGAAGCCCTGATTTAAGAAAAGTTACTGCTTCTCATCCTAGATTAGACGATCTGCAGATCCAGTCTGCAAACCAACAGAGAGACACGGGTTTCTGTTTGCTCATTAACTGCTGGGATTTTCTGCAGTCCGACAGATTATGTAACACATTTAACTTTTCTTTTCTTAAACAGTTATTTAGAAACAGTAAAACCAGCTGACAGGTTTATTCCGTGATCTGGAGTATTTCCTGACAATAATGTTGCCTGGAAACTACAGGTGATGTGCTTTTTCACTATTTAAGAGAGAACACTACACGTTGAGCTGAATGTATTTTGTCAGCTTTTCTGCTCAATGCCTGGTTAGTGATGATATCATTTTTCTTTATAAAGACCAACATTGATAAAAATGGGTTTTTGGTGTTTCTAACATTTTCCTGTGGCATTTTTCTGATGAGGACATTTATAAGGAAAATTGAGCTTAAAATTGCATTTCTGAGTATTTTTTATTCAAATGGTTGTGAATCAGGAGCAGACAAAAAAATGCTGTTTCAAAAGCCTGTAGTTGTTACATAAAATCTACAATCGGCAGGCCACAAGCTCCCTGCTCCATCTATTCTGATGCATCCACTTGCAGACAAATAGATCCATGTACGTCTTTGTTTTCCTTGTTCGAGCTGGTTTCTGGCTCAAAACTGTACGGCTGGATAGATCTGATATTGCTCGCCATTTTCGTTGCACTGGTTGGGGGTATGAGGGGCAGTAAGGTAGCGGGAGAGAGTATAAACAGATGAGTGATGGGAAGTGTGGGCGCGTTACTCCACTTCAACAATCCTACCCACTACGGTACTTATTCCTATGGCTCCGCCCATTTGCCCATTTTTGGAACTAGAAGGAGAACACTTCTGCTTTTTGTGCAATTTTTTTTTTTTTTTTTTGCAGTTAACAATTTTATGAGTGATGTCAGAGATGACCCTTTTCAAGTAATGCATTTCTAGTTTGGCCTCAAATGCTCATGGTCATCATCTGCATGTTGACCAGCTCCACAATTTGGATCTTACCTCGCTAGCAATGATTTAGGGAAACTACTTTGATCATTTAAGTTTCAGCCATACACAGAGCTGTCACGCCGCCTTGTTAAGCTACAGATTATTACCAGCGCTTCAAAATGTCACAGCACTTGAGTTCTGCAGTATCTTCCATGAGATCAGTAATTTGGCAGGCCTGGATAAAAGGTGAAAAATTAAGAACTGATGGAGTGTAGGATAGAGGACAAGAAGGTAGCGATAAGTTTATCAGCCAACACAAACTCATATTATAGGCAAACTAAGGCAGTGAGGAGGTCAAGAGGGATTAGCAGGTTTAGCTCTGAGCTGTAATGCCTGCATCTGAAAAAAGAAATAGGCACAATTATCTCGATAAAATCACATTTTTTATTATAATTTTAGATCAATGTGCAAATAGGATGCCTGCTTTAGTATAAAAAAAGTGTTTTAAAGCTGTAAATGTTAATTATGAGCTTCCCGTTTTTAAATTAGCAAATTAGATGATTGACAGTCAAATAGTACCACAGATCAAACTTTCTATAAATGCACTTCATGTTTATTATGTTAAAATTGTTTAAAGTCCCACCCCTATGACATTCTTATCTATTGTAAAATCTTTCCCAGAGGTCTTTTAATTATGGTAATACCGTTTTTAGCCAAAATCAAGAAGCCTGTGTTGATTTTTAAGACATATTTTTTGCAGACCAGCAGGAGCTCATTAGAAATTTGCCTCTGGGTTGTGGTCAGGACTTTTGGCGCGGAGTAAGCCAACGCTTACTTCCTACGCTTACTTTTTATAAACTCTCTCCTGCTAGCTTACAGCCTCTCAGAACCCAAATCTAATATTGGCGTACCAAAAAACGGCGAGCAATATCGGAGCTATGCAGCCGTACAGTTGGAAGCATCAGAATTGGGGCAGAGAAGAGAGACTTTGGTCCGCCCGTCACAGTTGCTGCATCACAAATAAGAGATTTCTGCACCTGATCCATCATGATGTAAATAAAGAATTACTCAGAAACAGAGTTTTAATCTTAATTTTTTTTATGTATATCCTCCATCATGACAAAAATGCTTCAAGGAACATGATTTTTATAGGAGTGGGTCTTTAATTTAAACTGGATCGCTTTCAAATGAGTTCAAAAACAAACCAATGTCCAGACTTTTCAGGCCAGCAGTAGCTGTGCCTTAAGTAAAAGCTCAGTATGAAGCAGCCAAAAATCCCACAAACTTGACCTTTCTCAGTCTGGACAGTGAGCAGGTGCAACACCCACAAAATCCCCCAGCCTCCACCCTCTGAGGCCCTCTGAGATGAGCTGTCAGATTGCTCATCTCCAGCCATCAGTGTTGATTAGAAGGTAATGGAGCCCATTTGTATGAATAGAGCTAGGACCGTGGTAATGATCAATAGACTCCTTGACAGATAGATGGGAAAAGGAGAGGGACACACAGCCTCGTATACATACACACCAACACATGCGCACATACATATATGCAGGACCCAAGGAAAGAGAAATGAGGCTGTTTGCCGGCAGAGCAAATGGAATGACAAAAGGAATCTCCTCTGCACTAAATTGTGTGTTGTTAATACAAGACGGCACTAAACAATGCAATCCACAGCCACTCTCTTTTCTTTTCTTTTCTTTATTCCCCACCTTTCTGTGCAGGTGACGCCATCATACAGTGTGCAAAAATACTGTTATCAATCTGAATTAGCAGGAAAGTGTCAAACAGCAGAAGTACCTTCTGTTTTGGAGGGAACTATAAGCAAATGATGCATGACACCTTCCTGTTGGTGTAAGACCAACTGAGAATTTCCAAAAACACACAAGGCAGATTCACCTGCAGACCACCAAAAAAAAAAAAAAAACCCTTTCTGTTTTCCAGCCTTCATCAATTATATGAACATATGCTTCTGTGGCCTGACTCCATGACCCCCCTCCCCCCATTACTCTATATCCCTAATGCTTCAAATATGGCCTGTTCTTTTTTACATAAGATGCCCCCACCCGCTCCAACACCCCTGTCTCATCCAAAGGGAGCCCCTCCCAGCCCATTAGCAAGGATTTTCCATCCAATCCATCATCAGTCTTATTCAGGGCGTGTATGTCATAAGCGTTACCTTGGAAACCAGACTGGCTCGGTATGTGGCCAATGCTTTTAGGTACTCTTTCTTAGCTGCCTCAGTTTTTCTCTTGTAGCCCTGAAAAAAATGAGAAAAAAATCAGAATAAAGAGTTTTACAGGTTATAAATGTTAAAACACAGTTTTTCTTTTATTTTAAATGATTCTACCTTAAACATAATGAACATCACTATCATATATGACGGCTCTCTTTTCATCAGAGCCAATGGTACAGAACACCTCCATTTCCTCATCATGGCACTTATACTCTCTCATCTCAATGTGTCTTCTTTCGCCGTAGCAACACATAATTTCGGTGCCACTCCACCTAAAGAAATGAACTGGAACTTCAGCTTCTCCCTCTTGTTGCCTCTTCAGCTTCACAATAACACTTTGAGGACATCAGTGATAAACCAGAATGGTTGTCATTTGCCACCCTGAAAAGTGATCCCCTTCTAAGAGTTTTCCTTTTAACTGCCTTCAATTTCATTTTAGTGATGTTGAAAGCTGCATGTGTCTATCTGCTGCTGTGTCTTCGATGAACACAGGATGCTCATATTAGGAAAAGGAGAGTCTTGTGCATCCTGTTTTTAAAAAAAAACACACACACAAGAGGCCTATTTAAACCTAACATTCAGTTAAAAAAATCAAATAAAAGTGTGACTTTTAAAGTTCAGACCCGTGCTGTGATGAGTTTATGTTACTGATTAGATGGTATCTAATCAGACGGCTAGGATAAAGATGTACAAACAAACAAAAACAAATATAGCTATAAGTTAATACAATCCTGCCTACTAGCATGGCAAAAAAGGACAAAAATGTGAACACTTTGCAAATAAGAGTTCCCTTTAACATCCTAACTTTTTTAGGGGTGTAATCATTCATTTTAACAACAATTTGATTCATACCAGAATTTGTGGTTGCCGATTGGTTCATTTTGAACGCTCCTATTCACTGACCTAAGATGGATTCAGGACATCTTTAGCCAAAAGTTCAACCAGTGTGACTCAGAGATAAAGACTTGGATACTGAACAGTTCAGGTGATGTTTTCCATATGCCTCGTATTTCTAAGCGTACTCTCAGATCCTCAAGTTCTGCTCTTCTATCTATACCAGGAAGAACCAGGACTCAGGGCGAGGCCTCCTACCGTGGTCCTCTTTTGCGAAATAACTTACCTGAGGATCTGAGAGTTTCTGCTTCTGTGGAGATTTTTTTAACGTAAATTAAAGGCACTTAATTTTATTGAGCTTTTAAATAACTAATTTAATCAACTTCTGTATCTATTTATTGGGCTTTTAAATATTTTATGGCTTTTATGGCTTATCAATTGTAAGCTTTTACCCTGTCTGTTTTTAAGTCTATGCATTTTAGCCACAGCACTCCTTGCTTTTTATGTTTCCTTCTATTTTACGTCTATTTTTTTTATTGTTGTTTCTTTTTAATCTAAGAAGTCTTATGACTTTTTAAAAAACGTTTTTAACTTGTATTTATATATGTCTTTTTTGTTAAGCACCTTGTGTTCCAACAGCACGTTGAGGAAAAGTGCTATATAAATATTGTTTTTCTTGCAAGACAATCAAGTTGTTTACAAATATGTAAACAAACAAGTAAACAAGAATTAATGGCAAATCTATTCACGTTAGTTTCATCAAGTTCAGCCCATTGCTGTTTTTCCACATCAAAATGAAACATTATTATCATCATTACACCACACTGTATGGTCACGTCTTTGCAGAATTAAGTGTTTCCACACATTGATGATGGCGTGATCATGTTTTGCTGCCGTCACACGTGTGTTGTCCGCTGTGATGCACTTGGCCGTTTTTGCGTAATAGTAAAACAAACCTACCATGCTTCGATTTAAATAGTATTTTCCAAAATTGATATAATTGATGTATTTAACTTTGAAAATATTTTACAATGGTATAGATCGATTCAATAAACAACTTGCCACAGATAGATCAATCTGGTTGAATTGTAGGAATATAAGTTGATTATTTGTTGAACCCCTAAAGATTATATATTTGTTCTAAATGGATGTACTCTGCTAAAACAATAAATCACAAAAAGGTAATCGGGCTCACATGCCTCACTCCTAAAACTCTGTCTTCATTACTGCAGAGCAGCAGATAACATTTAACAGCGAGATCGCAAAAAGCATAAATACATTAAAATAAATGTTTATACCGAATAACCAAGATGCCCTTTAGCTAAATCCAAGGATGAGGCGATAGTGAAGGGGTATCACTAATTGTGCATTCTAGGCAGGATCAAAATAGCAAAGCATTAAAAAAAATAGATAAGAGTGGAAATGAGAACTTCACACATTTCAGATTGTCAGAGAGCCAATGAAGATGCATGGTAAGGAGGATTTAGTTATGGAGGATGAAGAAGGAGAAGAAATGGGACAGTCACTTGGCCTAAAACCCTTTTATGTTGTAGCAAATAAAATTGTTTTAACTTTCTAACTATATTTTTGGTTTTGGTTTTGATTGGCAGGAAATATTTAAATAAAATCATCAGATACATTTGTCTCTGCCATGATATTTTTCCTTTTCGAAGTGCACATAGCAAGAAGAATCAGCAACAGTCTCCTCAAATCTCCCTACAGGCATTTCCATATTTATTTTCCCATACTGACCATACTTGCTTGTAAAATGTCTTACTTTGTTAGTCTCAATCTGTTTTATGGCTGCTGTTGCACTGAATACTCCCCCACCCTCCCTCTTCTTCACTTTGCTAGAATTAAATTTAGAAAGAAAATCATTTTAATGAGAGCCAGGGGAGTGGGGATAAACGGATAGCTTATCTTTCGAAAGAGAACAACTAGCTCATTAAGGTGAGCTGTAACTCACAGCCATGTTCTGGTAATTACATGGCAAATAATGACGACAAGTCTGCTTGCTTACTGCAGCACACACACACACACACACAACATATAATGTTGATGCCAAAATGATACATTTGCTACTTTCAAGAAAAGTTATTCCGAACACAGTATTGGATAATTAAAAGATTGCTAAGAAATGATAAATATTAAAGATTTACAAATGACCCATTTCTAGCCACAGAGAAACTAATTCTTGAGTGCAGATGTCACAAAATTTTACATTTCCAGTAAAGATTCATCGTCGCACAAGGTTTACTCGCATCCTGCCTCTAATGCAACGTTCACACCAAGCATGAGTTAATTTTGTTCACACTGGACAAGCAGGGAGGGGCTTCTTCTTGTTCTTTTTTTTACTGTCTCCTAGCACATGTCCGCTGCCCACAGTTGGAAAATACGAGTCCCTGACTGGTCAAAGTTTGACCTGGTTTAACTTTCAACTCGAGTTCATTGGCTTTGTAAACATAGAGCCTGGAATGGTCTTAAAAATGTGCGCTTAAAAAGACTTCAACGCGAGTTGCGGATGGTGGTGTGAACGTAGCTTAAGAGTTGTGAGGTATCCATCTGACTCAACAACAACAAAAAACATTATTTTAGTAAAAACGTATTTATAAATAACACATGAACCCTTATTAACAATTTATACCAAAATAAAACACCTTTTTTTTTTTTTAACTTTGAGCAACAACTGAACCAAACCCTCATCAAATGTGTAATTAGGATAAGCGCTCATTTTCATGGGAAAATTTGCAAATCAGTTTATGAATGTATTCGTTTGCTGTGTTAAAATTTAATTATAAAAACAAACAAACAAACAAAATAAAAACTATATACTGAATTGTTTTGGTTTTGCTTGACAGCCTTTTCACAGTATTGCAAAATAAATAATTCACTGAAAGCTCTACATCAACACAGAAACTCCTGCTTTTCATTCTGTTCTCTGTGTCCCAAACCAGCTCAGTTTCTACCTGCTTCTGTTCCTCTCCCAAGCCGTCCCACATGGAAGCAACAATCTTGGAGACATCCCCGAAGGTGGCATTTGGGTTTGAGCCTTTGATGGCCGCCTGTGTGTCTCTGAAGAAGAGCGCGTACGCGGACACAGGCTTCTGCGGCTCATTGGGGTCCTTCTTCTTCTTCTTCTTTTGAGGTTTTGGCTTGGGCTTCATCATTTCTGCTGAGGGTCGCTTCTCGCCGCTTATCTAAAGACAGAAAGAGTGATGGAGGTGAGATGAAGGAACTACAGGTCATAAATCCAAGCAATAAATGTAGCTTTTTGCTGAAGCTATTGAGGAGGAGAGCACAGACAATCGTTTTCATCATGACAAATTAGATGCTTGTTTTTGCAGGATTACACTTCCATATGCCTACACACTCACAGTTATAGCAGGCATCTGTATGAGGACTTTGGTTAATAATAGACAGCCTGAACACAGATTAATATCACATTACAACGAGTCAGATATTTGCGTAAGTGAAGTATTTTTTCCTTTTAGGTTCCCCAAAGATGCTGAAGGATCCTAAAGACAAAACAATAAGATAATCATGGTTCACACTTAATTTGACGACCACTGGACCCAAACAGTTTGTGTTAAAAAGACGGAAAATTTATATTTGAATGTATTTGTTAAATGCTTTTCATGCCAATGGGAAACACAAAGTGCTTTAAATAATAAAAGCAAATGCCTACCAAAATAAAGGCTTCACACACTCAAAGATACAACATGAAACTCACACATGCACAACCACACACTAATGCTACCATCTTGTGAAGAATGACCAGCTCTTTCAAAAAATAGTAGCAAAAACAAGGTTAACAGCTGTTAAAATATGCTTAATAGGGCAACAAATATTGACTGTCATCTGTCTATCAATAGACCACGCCCCCATTTGTGCACAACTAGACCTAAAACGAGTTTCACTGCTAGACCCTTCCCCTGCCACACCACAAAAGGGAGAAAATGTTTTAAAACTTAATTGTAAAGCTGTTTATTCATGTGGCGTTGTTCTTTTGTGAACTGTGCTTGGTTCTAGTCACTTTTGTCATTAAGCTTCAAACCGGAAGCTAAAGAATTGCAGCTTTATCGGAGACAGATTACATACAGTTAGCTGAACTTTAAAGGTACAAGTAAGACTGGACTTCTTTTACTGATGGTACAAAATATTAACCTTACAAACAGCAGATCAAGGTGCACATTTTCCTGTCGGCTCCTGTTAGGGCAGTAAACACAGGAAAAACAACAAATTGACATGAAAGTAATCTGTAGGGGGGCAGAATAACGGCAGATGTCATTAAAACAAAATTAGCTACCTCAGTCAAATTAAGAGATATATCTTGAAAATCTGTATCCCATTTATTATTCAATATTTTGATTTCCACTGATGTCTTGTATCTTCTCAGACTTAATAATATGAAGTTATGGGTCCCTTTAATAAATCCCTTTGCAGCAGTTTCACTTTGCCTAGAAATTAGTTATCAATTCCCACATTTAAAGAGAACACAAAGAATTTAATGGTCCATTCTGCGAACACCATCAGAAAAGATTAAGTGCATGTTTTTCATGGTTGGTACCCTGTTTGTCAACAGTAATGCACTGCAATCCTCCAACAATTTCAGCGGGCAAAACTGCTTCAATCTGATGTGCTCGGCCCAATACACAAGAAGACGTTTTCATTTTCCAGGCAGCGTTTTGACTGGGAGTCAAACCCAGGTCACCTGATCCTGGATGTGATTTTATATGGAAATTGCCTTCCATGTGCAGGAGAAAACACATCAAGTGTTGGAGAGAAGGGAAGAAGTGAGGGGGAAGAAGGAGGGGGTGGCTTGATGTTGTCATTTGCATCAGTGAAACAGAAGTTAACCTGAATTCTGGGATGCCAAAAACGGAAAAATACCATCCATCTGACTGAAGATATGATGACACGCTGACGACATTCTGAATGCAACATGAGCTACACCGGTTTCAAGTCAAAGGAAAGATGTCTATGTGCAAGTATGCCTGGTTTTGGAAAATTACTCAAGGCGTTCTAAGTGGATATGGTGACGAATTTATATCTTTTTTTGGCAAAAGTACTCCAACTGCCGAGCTGGCATTTTGTCACAGATTTTTTTCTTAGAATTTTAACATCTTAAAGCAGATGCTTTTCTAAAAAACATCATCCTGTTTTCAAACTCAGCAACAGAGAATGAAAACTGTTGTTCTCTCGGACATAGTATGTGTCTGTCTGTTTACACTCTCCGGCTAGCTTACAACCCCTCACCTAACATTGTAGCGCATACGTCACTGCTACTACAACCTTTGTCCAACAGTGTTTTTTCTTCTGCTTTTGATTCACAATAATTTGAATAAAGAAATACACAGATTTAAATTTAATTTTCTTTATATACTTATCCTTGATTGTGAGAAAAAAACACACCAAAAGCACAATTTTCATGGCAGTGGGTCTTTAAAGAGTTAAAAATATTCCTTTTCATCCTAACATACCTAGTGTGAGGTTAAACAGTAAGCATCTTTCAGTGGCAAAAGGGAAACAAAAATTGAAATTATTTGAAGTCATTATTTGAATCATTTGAAGAAAGACATGTTTAAAACAAAAAATTGTATTCCTCAAAGCATAAAAATAACTAAAACTCATGGATTAGGAGGACATTTAAACACATGGGGAAAATTAATTAACACTCTCACTCTGGGTTAGGCAAAAGTGACACTTGTTTGTTTCACAGCGCACAGGTAATATTTTTTTTTTCTTTGCATGTGTGTGAGTTTATGTGCCTTCATTAAAAAATAATCACCCTTCATTTTTCAGCAATGAAGCAGAATACCGACATTTGAAACAACATCTGTTTCACCCAAGCCTTTGATGTAAAAAAAAAAAAAAAACGGATAAACGGATGGCAGAGCTAATGGAATGATAAAAAAGGATGAGAAGGGAGATGAACACTCTCCCAGAAAATTCACATATAAAGAAGAAAGACTAATGACACTCAACAGCTCGCAGCAGCATGCAATCAACTAGGAAGTTAAGAAGCACCGTCTCATATTTTATCTTTATGTTCTTTACTTCATATTATTTTAGGTTCATGGTTATTATCTTCATATGCAGCAACAAATGGTGTTGAATGGGAAGTAAAAATGGTTGAAAGGTCACTGAAAAAGTAAAAAAACAAAAAATAGTGGATACAAATATTGAATCCTACTTGATTATGATAAATACAAATTAAATATATATTAATTTAAACCATTTAAACAAAATGCTTTATAAAAAAACTACACATTAAATCAAAATATACATTTTAAAGAGGAAAACCAAATAAATTAAAAAAAAACTCTAACAACAACATATAAACAAATAACCAAAGCTTAAAATACAAACATAATACAAACTTATTGGTCTCAATTCTTCAACAGGTCATCTTTAACATTTACTAAAGAAAGTGATACAGTTACTACACATACCTCTGCACAAACATCTTCTCTTAAATCAGCTGATCTTATGCACATCAATTAGTTAATGTATATTACTTTATTACTTTAACTTATACAAGTTCTAATTTGCCCATTTTTCATGTTTTATGGCTTCAAATCAGCTATAAAAATTTTTTAAATTCAAATATTTTAAATTTCCCTCTTCAAAGACCCACTCTAACATAAATGCTGTTTTGGGTGTTTTTAACATTTTCTTTTAGTACTTTTCAGATGACTATGGACAAATTCATAGACAATGTGGCTAAAATTAGCATTTTTGAGTATTTCTTTGTTCAAATTGTTGTCAGTGGATGGATGATGGAAAGGGGGTGGGCTAACAGCACCAAAAGTCCCGCCTACAACTCAGAGACACATTTCAAATGAACTACTGCTGCTCTGCAGAAACTATGTCCTAAAAAACAACATAACTCAAAATGGCATATTTATAATTTTAATAAATCACCGGAAATGACGATTCATAATCGTATTTCGGGCAGATGACTCGTAGCAGGGTTTCTTAGCTAATACCCTAGGGCGGTTCAGTCAATTAATGCACCTGCTCAGCGTCCTATTTAAGCCAGGTGCGCAGGCGCTCATTCTCTTTCTTACCTTCAGCGCTCAATCTTCGCCGTTCCCCGTGCTCGCGGATCCGGCGGGTCTCCTTTTCTTCGACGTCTTGCTGTATTCCCCCCATCCTTTGGATGGTTATTCCCCATTTCTGATGTGGGTTTCCGTTTTTCGCCGTGTCTGCTCTTTTTGCGGCTCTTGCCGGGCAGCTAGCGGCGATCTCCAGGCGGCTAACGGCGCCCAGCGCGTTCGTTTCGCCGCGGTCGCGTGCATCTGCAGGGGGTGCGCTTTCCGCGGTATTCGGGTTGTCCGTGGGCCCGGATCTGGAGCTGTCCGGGTCTATCGTCTGCCGTGGTCGGCCGGTCTTCTCAGGTGAGCGGCCTACGGTCTTTCCTGGTTCGTTTTTCTGGGCTGAGTCTTGTTTTGTTTACTTCCGTGTATGCTGACGTCGCGCCCCTAAGGACCCTGGGAATTGTAGTTTTTGTGACTCGTGGTCTGTTCCATGATCACTCTGTTTCATTTTTGCTGTTATTCTGCGTCGTCCGGTTATTGTTTCAGGAGTTGTGGGGTCTTTTTCTGTAGTTGTGACGGCTGGCGGTCCTTGTCTGGCCTGGTTTCTCATGCTGGCTGAATTACTTGTGGCTTTTTGCATTTTCTTTGTTGCTGTTTTGTTTTTTAGGTGCTGAAGGTGACTCTTGACTATCTTTAATTAGATGCTGGCTTTTTTGTTATGGCGGCTCTTCTGTTTATTTTCTTCGTCGTTGTAGCTGTTGGTTAGTCTTAATGTGAATTTGTCTCTTGGACCCGTCTCTCCTCTGTGGACAAATTTCTTATGTTTGGTCTCTTTTATGCGGTGTCTTTGGCTCATTTTAATCACTCGTTCGTTGCCCCCGCACGTTCTGCATCTGGTTCTGCTTCGCTTTTTTTCCCTGCTCCGTGTACCCCAGTAGGTCCTGCCCTGGCTGGGGACTTGCGTCGGCCGCATTAGTGTGTCAGTCTCGTCGCTGCCTTTTTTCTCGGCTGGACAGTTATTGTTATTCATTTCTCTGGTTTGGTCTGGAGGTTTGTGGGGGCTGTGTGATGGATTTTTATTTTTTTTTCGGGGGCATCGTTTTTCAAAGCCCCCACTAAGGGTGGCCCTTCGACGGTTCAGGTTCTCGTGACGTGCTCTGGACCCGTTGGCGCCTCACAGTTCATTTTTTTTTTTGGGCATCTGTGGCCTGGTTCCTCATGTGCCTTCAGGATTAGTATATATATTTTCTTCAGCTGCCCAGGCTGTCTCCACGATTTTCCTCCGAGCACGACATGACGCTGAGGATGTCTTATCGCTGATGTTCTCCCTGTTCTGCCTCTATGCCTCTCGGCGTCTCTTGGCATTCAGTTGGTGCTCGACGCGTTTGTCGGTTTACCTTTCAGCTGCCGTGGCAGTCCTCATAATTTCAACTTTCTTAGCAGAAGCTCTGTACTGGATATTTGTAGGCAATGGGTCTCCTTCACTTTGCGAGTTATTGATGGTTTCTCGGTGGCCGAATTTCCTCTGTATCCCTGGTCTTTGGATCTTTGTGGGGGGGGATTTATTTTCTAATCTGAGTTCCACGTTGTCTATACTGTATGGTCCTCCACCCTTCCGGATTTATTTTTCTTCTATGGATTGGATGGTTCATTGCTGCTTGTCTCTCCCCATTATGTCATCTTTGGCTTTTGTGCAGCGTGTTTATTCATTTTGGTTTGCATATGCTTTGTCAATGATTGGGCCACCTGACATTTGCTGTGGCTTTGGTCCTATGGTCATCTGTTCATATTGTGTTCATCTTGTTCTGGGTAGTTCCATCCTGGGCCCCGTGTTCCTGTTCTGGATTTCGTGTTTTGCGTTTGTTCCTTCCCTCTCTATGCTTGGAGTAGTTATGTTATGATGACTGTCGTGTCTTCAGGCTCCATCCACTTGTTCTTCTGAGGCTGTGCCTTCTGGTTTGGGGGAAAAGATTTAAGAGTGGTTTGTGTTTGTCCGGCCGCCAGAATCTACAGCTCTGATGATTTATAAGATGTCGTCCGGTTATTTCATCCTTGGAGATTAAATTAGGGCTGTTTCAATAGTGAATGACAGTATTGTGTCATCAGTTGACTTGGTTAATGTTTAAATAACACCTTGAGCAATTTCTACCCTGACCGTAGGAAATCATCACTTGCGCTGTCAAGCTTAGTTCAAGAGTTAAATCTTGTGTCCACAAGTCAGTCTTCTATCTTCCTTGCTTAAGCAGATGACAGTCTGCTAGATGCTTCCCCATTTAGTGGCTTATACTCCGCCTCTAAATGCTTAAGGTTCAGTCTAGCAAAAATACTATCAAAACCTATGATCCCTCATGGCTCTCAAGTTTTCTTTTTCAGTATCCAGACGCCCTTGGCTAATTACAATTTCAGTAGTCTGTACTTTGTTGTCCACCAATTTGAGAACCACTAATATCAGATGCAAAGCATCGAATCCAGCCGGGCTGCAATCCTTTGCTACGTGGGATGTTGACCTTCCTCATCTACAAATCTCCTTGGCTACTCTTCCCATCACCTACTCCTCGATGGCCTCCTGAAGGTGCGTCCCTCTGAAACTGTCAAAGGTTACTTTTCTTATCTTTGGAATGTTAAAAAATTGGTGTTAAGATTTTGTGCAGGTTATATATTTCACTATCATTTCACTGTTGGAATTTGTAATCATGATGGTTTCTAGGGTGCAATAAATTCACAATGGGTCTTTACTTTAACTGTCTACTAAATTTCACTTTCTCAGATTTGTTCTTTGAACAGCGCTGTTATTTCATTTATCTCAAGCATTTTGAAACTTCTCAGTTTCTGGGATTTTTATATATTCTTGTCAAGACTAATACTGCTTTGTTTTATCTATGCACCACATCCTGAGCCTGAGTACCCCTACGCCCCGATCGGCTTCTCCGTTTCCAGGAAGTGATGTCACCCCTGCATTCCTTGATCTGATGCTGCAACGATGACTGCTCGACGCACCTATTGCTGCACTGAAAGTGACGGGGCGGTGGACCTCCTCTGCATTCCAATGACACTTCTGACTGAATTAATCAATCAATGTCAACAGCAGAATGAATGTAAATTCTTCGATTATAGATGTTAAAAGAAAATTATAGCCGGGTGGAAGCCTCAAAATTAGGATGTTCTAAGTTGTATCATAGTATGCGCTGGAGCTCGAATTTGGTTCTTAAGCCAATTTTGTAGTATGCCAATGAAGCATAGTAATTATGGGCGTTGAACTCGTTCTTAATATTTGGTTGGGATCTCAATTAAATGATGTTCCTTGAGCGCTTATGTTATGCCGAATGGAGAAAATTATGGCTACTAGGCTCGTTCGTTGTACTGTCGTTGGGAGCTTCGAAATTATGGATGTACTTAAGCTCGTGTATTTATAGTTGCCACAATGGCAGAAGTTATGGCCATCAAGCTTGTTCTTGGTTAATAGAAGTTCAAATAATGGCTGTCAGCATGCCTAATACGCCATCAAAGCTTTGGATTGGATGTTAAGTTTTGTATCATACGGGTTGTTAGGCGGTACAAATTAGTTTCGCACGGCGTTTTGGGGAAGTGAGTTACGTTCTATGATCAGGTATGAGTAATTTTATGTTGGCTCCTCTTTTATTTCTTTCCCTCTCTCTTTCAGATAGTATGTTCCTCTAGTGGTTTCCACGAACGGGAGCGACCCTACGGTCAATGGTGCCGGGTCACACATAGCAGATCCACTAGATAGCATGTTCCCTTCGAGGCGCTGTACTCGAACGGGGGCGGCCCAAACGGTCAATGGTGCCGGGTCACACATAGCAGATCCACTAGTTAGCATGTTCCCTTCGTGGCGCTGTACTCGAACGGGGGCGGCCCAACGGTCAATGGTGCCGGGTCACACATAGCAAATCCACTAGATAGCATGTTCCCTTCGTGGCGCTGTACTCGAACGGGGGCGGCCCAAACGGTCAATGGTGCCGGGTCACACATAGCAGATCCACTAGATAGCATGTTCCCTTCGAGGCGCTGTACTCGAACGGGGGCGGCCCAAACGGTCAATGGTGCCGGGTCACACATAGCAGATCCACTAGATAGCATGTTCCCTTCGTGGCGCTGTACTCGAACGGGGGCGGCCCAAACGGTCAATGGTGCCGGGTCACACATAGCAGATCCACTAGATAGCATGTTCCCTTCGTGGCGCTGTACTCGAACGGGGGCGGCCCAAACGGTCAATGGTGCCGGGTCACACATAGCAGTCATACTGGGAAATGAAATGGAAATGGAATGCTGCCGAAAACACACCCCATTTTATTACACACTGATTATACATACACATTTTTTCTTCTTCTGGATAATTAAGTGTTGGGGGTTTTTGTTACCCGAAAGTTTTATGGAAATCTCTCATGGAATTGAACGGAGCCTTATGCCAAACCAAAAGATGTGAATGCCAACTAAAGTATGTGGAAAATGTCAAATAAATATTTCTTACTGCAAGAGTTGTCTGACTGAAATGACGATTCATAATCGTATTTCGGGCAGATGACTCGTAGCAGGGTTTCTTAGCTAATACCCTAGGGCGGTTCAGTCAATTAATGCACCTGCTCAGCGTCCTATTTAAGCCAGGTGCGCAGGCGCTCATTCTCTTTCTTACCTTCAGCGCTCAATCTTCGCCCCACCCTCCTCCCCAGCTTCCACCTGTGGGCTCCGTAAGGGGGGTTTTTGTTACCCGAAAGTTTTATGGAAATCTCTCATGGAATTGAACGGAGCCTTATGCCAAACCAAAAGATGTGAATGCCAACTAAAGTATGTGGAAAATGTCAAATAAATATTTCTTACTGCAAGAGTTGTCTGACTGAAATGCTTTTAAAATAGATCAAAAACATCAGAGTGGGACTTTTATAGCCAATTAATTTAAATTGATCACCTTTGAATATTATTAACCACTAACTTTGTTTAAAAAAAACATCCTTTAATGTCTACTTTGCAAAGAACCCACATGGCGGTTGCTCGCCGAGTCCTGAACAGTGCAGCAAAGTCAAAATATATTTTGTCAACAGCTTTTTAGCTTAGCAGCAAAAGATTGAGGCACAGTGTCAGCCGGCGCCTGCTCATCTCATCAGCGTTTCTCTTGTCAGAGAGAGAAAGAGACGGAAGAATTGGTACACGGAGAGAGGGAGAAAGGGCGGAGGACGAGGGAGGTGTAATTCTGAATGGACAGCACTGCACTGGCAAGACGAGATTAGAATTGACAGACTGATAACTGCATCACTATCAAAACAGAGGAGGGAAAGAGGAAAAATAGAGGGGGGGGGAGAAAAATGAGGAAATGAGAGTGACAGAAGAGAAAGGGAAAGAAAAAAAAAGATGCAAGGAAAATGAAAGAGAAGGTTCATGTAAAGAAAACAGAAAAACAGCAGAAAGGAGGATTGGGATGATTTAGAGAAAGACAGATAAGAAGAAGAACAATGCAGACGCAGAGACCAACAGAGTTTAGCAGACATAAAATAAAAGGTAATAGTAGGGAGTATTGTCCGATTACTGTCTTCTGAATATGTAGCTCATCACCATTATCATATATGCTGAATAAAGAAATATTAGGTAGGCTGCAGGACGCTTCAATTTCAAAAGGCCATAAAAATAGGAGGAAAATCTCTGAGGTGATGCGTAAATAAACAGTGATGGCTGCTATATAAAAAAACGACACAATCACTGAACACGAGCCATTTCCAACAGATGGTTTTATGGATTTCAGGCCGAACTGCTATAAAAGATAGACGCTAGAAACACACCAAAGAGGTTACAACTGTTAGCATAAAAAAAAGTTATTATTTAAAACATTTTTTCCAAGAAATGTTGTCGAATATGTTCAGTGGCCTAAAAAGTGAGATTAAATAAGTACAAGCTTTAAGTGATGCAGAGAAGCTGCTTAAAAGCAGAATTTCATGACCATCTGTTTAGGAGCTGTAACGAATATTTGGATTTGGAGTAGTAAAATCAAAAGAAAAGGAAAAGAAAAAAGCTGTTTCAGGCTTTCTATCTTTGCACGGGTTTTACTTTTGCAATAAATGGAAAAGAAATATGTAAAGTATCAATTTTAAATTTCTGTCTTGTTAGAATTTTTTTTTAACCTTTTTTTTTCTTTAAAAACACCAGACTCGATTTGAGGTCAGCTATGAAAACATGCCTTTCATGTGTGCTCTCTCATATTGAAGTTCACTCACTGACTAGTGCTGCTTGTGTGTACGCAAGTAATCAGCTTTGCTCTGAACTGCGTAAGAATGGGACACAAAAGTCCCTTTGTGCTGGCCAAGCAAAACTTTTTTCAAAAAGGATTTTAGAACTGAACTAAAACTAAAACTAAAACTGACTCCATCATAACTTTTAACGTGAAGGGTCATTTTCTAGGCAGAAAATAATTTCATAAATTAACATAATTGTAATCTGTTTTAACATAAAAGACCACTGCTTCAAGTAAAGAAAAAAAAGGGGGTTGTTTTAAGCAAAACTACAAAATGTATGTCAGTTAGAGACAACCCAAGCTGCATGAAAAAATATTTTATATATATTTTTTAGGGGTTTCATTTTTGTTCTCGTGACATATTCAGAATTATTGTTATTATCGTTTTGCATGAAAAGGTATTTTCATAACTGAACTTTTATTTTTAAAGAAAAACATTTTATTTAATAGTAACCTGTTTGAAACCAAAGTCATAATAATGATATAAAAAGAAGAGTTTTTATTAATGTGGTTATGTTGGAGCCAGTATTTTTTTTGTACATATGGAAAATAATAATGTATAATAACATATGAAACACATGTCACATGGCCTATGTATAAATTTAACTTATATTTACGTATTTAAGTAAAGTCACTTAAATACACTTAGGCATATTTTAGAGAATATGAAATAATTTAATTTTAAACATTTTGGCACCAACTGGAAAACTTCTTCTTCCATGTAAACCATGAAGAACAATACAATCAATACATTTCCACAAATTTAAAGTATAATTGATGCATTAAAGCAGTTACATGTGTGCAGCTAAGTTCTATTGGGAAAAAACTAATTGTTACATGATTTCTGAGACAGTCTTATAGGAGGAGCAAAGGGTTCAATTCTTTCACTCTTCTAAACAAAAAATAACACAACTATTTCTATTAAAACATTTACTTGTAAAATAAACATTCTGTAAGATATTCAATGTAAAAAAAAAACAACATTTGTTTTTAAAATCACAGCATATCCAACAAAATAGCAGATTTGAGTCAACACTTTTATTTATTTAATCTTTCTCAAATGTCCACCGAACTTATTATTTTCTCTACTTTTACTGCACTGATTCCTTGAGAAAATATTTGTCTGACTAGCAGAAAAATTCTTCATTATTATATCCTCTGGATAGCTGCCAACCGAGCCTGTCTGGCTTTTGGCAGCAGCCACGATCAGCACTGGTAGTTTTTTTTTTTCTCTCTCTCTCTGGAAATAATTTTCTGTTCAGCTAAAAAGAAAGTGCTGAATAAAATAGCGCAAACTGCATATACAAAAAAGTAAATAAAAACATTCCCACAGAAGGCCGTGTTTATATATATATATTTACCATAATAATCAATACCTTGAGACCGAGTGAACAAGCAGACTCTGTTCTAAAAGAAATGCACTTGAGCTCTTTCACACCAGCTTTTGTGAGAGAAGGATGCTTAAGTATAAAAGCAAACTCAAAGCCATTATAGTTAACACACAGATAAGTGTCCACTACTGTTAGAGCAGCTGCCATGAGAGTTATGTCAAGATCCCACATATACATTTTCAGTCTGTTACACCGTAAGCTGCGGCTCACAGCCCTGAAGAAAAATGAGTTACTGACACCCTTAAAAAAAAAAAAAAAAAAAAATCAGAGCACAAAACTGTTGTGATCCATGCTGCTTTAAAAATGCAACAGCTTGTTTGACATTCCAAGCAAGAGTTTGTAAAAAGACTAAAAAAAAAGGGGGAATAGAATTCATATTTTTACAGAAAGAAGCAAAGGTGGTTTAAATGCGATTAAGTCACACTCACATCTTTCATGAGAAAATTTTAGAGCAGCGGTTAATAAAGGTTGGAGTTAGCCGGGGGCAAAACCAGGCACATCTTTGTTATATTATGGGGTTAAATGAAGTTACTCTTAGATTTACAGAGCACACATCACTTCAGTGCAAATCATTTATAACATGCTGGCAGCTGGGCTCAAAACGTAAATTATAATGTTTAAAATCTGAGTTATTCTGTAAACTAAAGCTGCTATAGATGCCATAAATGGAATCAAGAACTTGCTAAAGTAGTTTCTTAAAATACTTTTTGAAACACACACTAGTTGAATTTCTTTATTTTGTGTATTCTCTGCCAATTATTTTAAAATCGCTCTTGTGTAAGCCCTGTCTTTGTCCATTGCCATCATGTTGCTCAGCATGAAGTCTTGATGGATTAAAATAAATCTCAAAATATATACAGTGGCCTCCTCATCTGGAAGCAATTACAGCTCCATGTCAGGCTGCCCATGTGCATGCAATGAGCAGGAGTCCATGTCAAAACTGCTGCACAGCTCTCTGAGCAGAACCAGGCTCTCATCCTTAGAGCAGCACTCTTCAATTAAAAGCACAGCCCAGCCCAAACAATAATGAACCCAAAGTGCAGATTTGTGATCCAAAAAAAAAAAAAGAAAGGGGCGTCAGCGGGAATCATGTAAACCTCATTCAGCTCGGGTGCGATGCCTTTAAAAATACACTTTATAATACATTGTCTTTTGTCCGTCTTTTCAGACAAGCCTCATCACAGAAGCACACAGCGGCTGCTCAGCTATGCAACTTGATTTATTCTCCATTAAAAAATGAGTGACAGCTGAGGGGAGCCCCTCCCCACAAGCTCTGCTAACAACATTGGACCCACTTAATCAGCCTAAATAACAGAGTCAAGGCCCTTGTATTTGGTAATGTGGTGAAAACAGTGGCAAGTGAAAGTTAATTAGATTAACAGTAGTTTAATGAGCAGTTGGAGGGGCCCCTGCAGATTGGATTTTAATAAATACATAGTGGCAAAAGCATCTGCTGTGCACTTCCTGGCTCTGCTGGTATCCTAATTGGCCCCAGTGGGTTGCTGTAGCTGAGCAGTGCACAGTCAAATATGAAAGAAAAAAGCAAAATACTTACAGTTGGTTCAGGTGAGTCTGTCACACAAATCATTTCTTTATTAGAAAGAATAGAAACAGTTGGAAGCAGGTCAAAAATAGAAAGAATTGCTGCAGATCATCCAAATAAGTCAAAGCAGAAATCATTCGGTTAAATTAAAACTGATTTGGAATTTTGTTTTTGTTTTCAAGATAATATGTCCCCATGATGATGAGGTCCTTGTGGCTACAGCACAAAGAGGAAAAAACAATTAATCAAACACAAATGAGCGGTGGTTGCAGGGTTATTTCCATAGCAACTGCCTGAGGGGACAACTTGAACCCTTTAATGTGAGCCGGTGATGCCTCTTTGTAAACATGTGCGCAGCAGGGGGAGAAAGCCAATGAGAGAGCCTGGCAACAAAGGCATCACAGGGCAACAACCTCTTGGTATCAATCGAAGTTTCCATTATCTAGTGCTGAAAAGACTGAAAAGTGCTTTAAAACATTGTATCGGGGAGGTTTTAGAGTTGATATTAATCTTTTTTAACTGCTGCTCAACATCTAAAAATGTTCCAAGAAATCTCAAACATGAAAGTAATCAAACCAGAGTAATGAAAAGAAAATTACTCGAGCTTTGGTGACAAATCTTTTGACTTTTGCTGCTCAAACAATCACTGACTCTGAAATCAAATGATTTAAAAAACAGATCCACTTGTTTTCATCAGCGATTGTCAACCAGTGCGCCGCATGGCATGAGATGATCAGGTGTGTTATGGGAAATTATTATTATAAATTATGTACCAATGGCAGGAAATCAGCTCTGTGTTCGTCCAAACAGGCACAGGTTTAATTAAGAACATGAAAGATCACTTCTTTGCGCCTATTTGTTTCTTATTCAGGAACCTTTGGCAAGGACTGTACCGCCATTTTGCCTCAACTCTGGTCAATTACTCTCAAACAAGGGGGTCTGCAACCTGTGGCTCTGGTGCCACATGTAGCTGTTTTACCCCTCTGTTTTGGCTCTTCGGTAGAAAAAAAAAAAAAAAAAAAAATCTATATAACATATATATATAATATAAATTATATATATATATATATATATATATATATATAATTCATCTAATATATAATTCTATTATATATATATATATATATAATATCTATATATATATATAATATATATATATATATATAATGTTTTGTTTCAAATAACACATTTTTTGAACACCAAGGTGCATCAAACAAAGCCCAACAGTCAGATAAGTCAAACTTTATTCAACTCTTTCACAGACAATTGCCCACCCCATTGCGTACCATACTAGAACATTTACCAATTTTTTAGCTTCGCCTACCACAGTAAATTAATCGGAGGTCAATAACCGGAGATTATACTTTAGGCGCACTGGATTATAGGACACAGTTCTTTCTCAGATTCTTAAAGGCGTCATATAGTCCAAAATATGTGGCCACTTATTTGGCTCTGATTTAATTTTAGTTTGTTAAATTTATAAATTACTGGCTGAGATGCACCACAAATGGTAAAATAAACATTGCATCTTCTTTTTTTTTGACTACTGATGACATTATAGCATCTACAAAATGCATGTAAATGATCTGACATGGGGGCCTTTATTTTGAAAGGAAGTCATGTGAATGTCTGTCAAAAGTTACAAACTATTTCCCTTTTAACTATGACAAAAACAATAGTTGATAATAAATAAATAGCGTCATAATAACAGTAAAGTAATATAATTAGTAAAAATAAGAGTCTTATTTTTCTAAAGGGTGAAGTCAGACTTTGTGGCTCCTACTGGGTAGCGGTCAGGAAGACACAGACCTGAACGGCTCTTTTGAAAGCTGCAGACCCCATAGATACCAGTGTTTGGTCCAAGTTACCGAAACATCTGTTTTCTAATAATGTCTGTATTAAATAATTAATATCAGACTTTTATTTCCTTCAAGTTTAAATAAAAGTAATAGCAAAATAAAAGAAACAGAATTAAGGTTCAGTGACCAACAGACATATTTAACTAAAACTAATCAAAATGACCAAAAAAGATACAATATTTATATTAAAGCCACATTTTTGATTTATACATTAAAAGAAAACCAATTAAACCATTACAACAATTTCAGAAAATAGATCCCAGAGGAACTGGTATATGATTATTAGAGAGCTTCTTATTGTTATCATTTTCGGTTGCTGGTGTGCTTTGTGATTTTTGTCAAGGAAAATAAGCGCACCTTGGCCCAAAATAGGTTGAAAAACCCTGTCCAACATGAGGCATGTTTTTTTACTGCAGCTCTTTGAGCCTCCAGCTGCCATCAACACTCTTTACAAACACCTTTTATCAAAGCTTGTTCGTTGGTAGCAATCATGAATCATTTTGCAGATGAAGCCATGAAGGACGGCTGTCAAAAAAATCCGGCTAATCTGCTTTCTTTGACAACAATTGCAGTTAAATTCTATACGCTTAGAATCACCAATTTCATATTGAGGTTTAGGATTCATCAAAGTCAAACACGATGAGAGAAGGAGAGAAAAACAGAGGTTAGTGCTTTGAAAGCAGCATAACTATGGTCTAAAAATGACTAAAGCACCGTAAGTATACAGTAGAATAGTAATTCTGTCAAACCACAGAGCTCCAAGCATGCAACAGAATGAGCAGCCCGCAGTTCTCAGTGGCTAAAGCTGGAATCTTTTTCAGAAAAAGACTTTTGAGTAAAATTCACAGCAACAAATGCCAACATTTCAGAGACAGACAACACAGCCAGCAACAGTCCCCACAGAAAAATGACTCAGCACTTTGTCCTCATTAGTGATTTGGCTGTTCGAATCCTAGCACCAAAACCCACTGACAGAAGCAGGTATCCATAACTTTCTTACAAACACTTATCCAAGGCCTCTTTTCCTTTGGCGAGAGTAATGGCTTCTTTGCACTGGGCTGCACAGTGCTATTGTAGAATCACAAAGCGGTTAATTGAAACAAATGGCTCTAATAATGGGACATTATCCCCACAGGCTGGCTTTGCGGTGGGCCTAATTAGCGTTGCGGTGGAGGAGAGGAAGACAAGTCACTATGCTTATTCCTCAAAGGAGGGAGCCTGGGCCTTTTTGTACCAGTCCAGCATGAGTCTTCTGCTTACAGATGCAGTTTTCAAAGCACACATATTTCCAGTCAACCATATGTTGAACTGTGGTTCCAAATCCTTTGGGTGATGGTTTTTCCTCACCTGCTCATCATCTGAACTGACTAGGCCAAAAAATGCATGATAAAGCAGTCAACTTTAAAAATAAAGACTACAACAATTTTCAGAGTATAAGCTGTTTTTTGGGGGGTTTTTTTGTGCTTAATTTGGCCAGAGCTGCGACTGATGCTACGTTAACACCAGGCATGTTTTGCGCGTTCAAGAACGGGATAAGCAGATACCACAGCATATCAAAACAATTGGAAGAGGCTTGGTGCAAAATTTGCAAACCTTGCACCAGGCTTTTTCATTTACGGCTCTATTTTGATATATAAAAGACTTGGCTTAACTTTAAACGCATGTTCAGTGCAGCGCGTTTTGTACGTAGAGCCTGAAAACGTACTTAGATACATTAGTAGTGACGCGTGAACCTGGAAGCCGGAAACACGCATTCAAAACGCGTGTTTACATAGAATTTTCATTGGAAGTGGGTGCTTGAACGCAAGTTGCCAAGGCAACATGGCTTTATACTCAGGTGCGACTTATCTATGATTTAAAAAAATAATAGTGACAAACACTAGAGAGTTCTGTAAAGTGTGTGTATTTGCTGCTGACAGCAACACAAAAGAACAACATTTCTAAAGAATCGTCAACCAGTCGATCGCGATTGACGTAATGTTCTAAAGCAACATAGATGATGAATTCAACAATTTAGGGGTTTGAAGCGATAACAGAGTTCAGTTGACGTGTTAGCATGTTCTTTATTATATGATTGGCTTAACAATTGCTCATATGTTGTGCTAATATACACCCTCTTGTTTCATGAAGCTAAATAAGCATCAGTGTGTAAAGGCAGTGAAGTGTGCATATATTCAGTCTATTGTCATTAGCTATTCCCTTATCATGATTTGCCTTTCAATTAAATGTCTGTTCTTGTTCCAGTATTCTGGTAAATAGATTGTTCCCAAAAGTGCGACTTATGCTTTAATGCCATTTATATGAGCTTTTCTTCTTTACTATGCATTTTTTTGCTGCTGCAAGCTATTCTCCAGATCGACTTATAGTCCGAAAAAACAGTACTTTAAGTCAATAACCTCTAAATTAATTGTTATAAAATTAGAAATAGCTGAAAAATATGAATACCATTAGGCGAAATAAAAAAAATAAATATATTTTTACAATAAAATTTGACTTTTCTTGTTTTTAAATAGATCTAAAACAGACATTAAGGAAAATAAATGGTTTTGTTTTAACAACTGCAATTAACATTCTGACAAGTAGATTAATAGACTAATCCACTCTGCATCAACGCGATTATTGACAATTCTAAACACTGTTCTTTCTCAACTTGTCATAATGATCTCCTTGGCTGTGGCAATGGCCCACAACTAATGTGATAACATGGGACATTGTCTTCCAGATGTATTTTGATTACCCCTGAAATCTGTTTTTGCCATTCCTAATTGTTTATCCCTCCACATGATGATCCCAGAAAGTCAGATATAATGCAGTGCTCAAATCTCTGTGACCAAGCTCTTTTAAATATTCATTAGCAGTAACACTTGCCTAAGGTTATTTGAATTAGCGGCATGAATATTCATGACCAGAAATGAATGTGCGTTTGTTTTTTAATGCTCAGTCTGGTTTTGCTCGTCTTCATTACCTCACGCTGGATAATAAGTCGCGCCAAAACAAAGCTTTACTTTTTTTAAAGTGCAATTCTCCCTGGAACCCCATTTGTTTCCGTTCAAATGAAACCGGAATGCCCTACCAATTATCTCACTGTCATTTTTTTGACAACTACAAGACACATTGTTCACCTCTGCGGAGGAGTGCAGCGCTGAAGGGCATCTGTCTTTTTGTGAAATGGAACGTCAGCGCAGAAAATATTTCTACTGTTACAGAAAGTGATTTATCTGCAAACGTCGCTGAGATGTCAGTGAAAGGCAGCGGAGCAAGCAGGTCATCTGAGACCTAAACCCTCTAAACCTACAGTGAAAAAAAGGCTGTTTCAATTATATCTGAAAAAAGGACAACAAGTAAACTGGTAACCCAGTTGCACCAAGATGTCAACCTAAATTGCAATTTTCAGCAGGAATCATAGCCTGAATTCTGCCATTTGGTTGAAGGTAATAAAAAAGGGTTAAAGAGAGCTGAAAATCAATTTAATCATGTGTGCATGATTAGATAAATGTTACAATCAAAGCCAAACAACACTGATCAGCTTTCTCCAATTATTTTTAATAATCTAATTAGGAATCTACCTAAGCTCTCCTTGCACCGTCGGTCCGGTTATTATGCCTCAACTCCACAACAGTCACGGTTGATTCCCTAACTGTGTCCTAAATGCCAAGTGAGGCACAATAAACATCCTTTTTGCACAGCACAGGAAGTCAACGCAACTTTGAAGTAATCAGCAACTCTGACAAAACAGGTTCTGAAAACACAACTACTGACTGAAAACACACAGTAATAGACTGAAATTGCACACAGACTGAAAATACACAACAGACTTAAAAGACACACAATCAATGACTGAAAATACACCCAACAGACTGAACTCCCACAGTAGACTGAAAACACACACACACACACACACACACACACACACACACACACACAAAACTACCAAAGACTGTAAATACACAACCAAATAGTGAAAACATGCACAACAGACTGAAAATACACAAAAAAGACAAAAAGTACAAACAACAGGCTGAAAACACAAACATCAGACTGGGCATATAAATGCTGTCAAAGCACAAAGACTAAACAATGTAAAATCTGAAACATATTCTTCCTTACAAATACTGTTTTGGCTGAAACAGTCATTAAAGTCCAACTGAGAAAAGGAAACCATCAGAAAAGGAAACTTTCCATCAACAATACTGTCAAATGTCACTCTGAGGATTTAAGTGTTTGCCTTGAAAATCGTCCATCTGAACATGAGTTGAAAAGGTTTGTTGAATGTATGTGAAACAGACGTCACCATGTCCAAAAAATGCACACAGAAGCAGACATTTACTGCCAGAATTCCCACCAGAAGTCATCTGACCGAATACGTGTCAAAAACTTCGAAGTCTGTCAGCTGCATTTGTGGCGGCGGGGGTTTTTCCTCCTCCCCAGTCGGCCTCATTACACCAATAATGAGACAGGCTTTGGGAATCAGCTTCAATATTTAAATGTGGCAACACCCCTTAAGGCTGCACACTGGGGTTCATCTACAACCTCCTCCTCGACCTCCCATCACCTTCTGCTGGCAAAGATCCCCCTGCTTTATTCATTTTTTATTTTTATAAAAGATGGCTCTTGCTGACAGCTCTTCAAGCCCCTACCACCAGCCAGACCTGAACGACAGGGGGCTTGTTGAACATGAGACCCCTGGGTGCCTCCTCTTACCCAGGAGCAAAGGCTGGCAGAAACACTGTAAGCTATGAGTGAGATAGGAGGGGGGGGGGGTTGTCCCCCCAGCAATGAGCAATGCCAGACAGCATGTAACATTTCACAGCATCCAGTCATTCAGGACCCAGCTCATTCTGCTTCAGTTCAAAGACACTGACAGAGCAGGTCAGCGGTTGGGAGGAGCTGTGAAAATGGAAGCGCGTTTCTGACGAACGGCTCCATGTTTAAGATTGTCAGTGCTGATGCTTTATGTTCCTGGACCCCTGCAGTTGTCTGAAAAGGAAACTATAATAGCCACAGCAAAGAAGATGATGAAAAAAAAAACAGCAGCTGCAGCAATAATCTAATATGTAAAGTTAAATTTGGTTAGGAAAAAAACAAATAGATTAAAAAAAAAAAGCAACTGAAAAAAAAAACCGGGAAAAAACTGAAACATGCCTTTTGGCAAGTCAGAAATCCTGGGATTGTAAACCTGATCACCCTAAAGTGAGCAGATATTAGGTACTAGATCAACAAAGACAAAGAAGAGATAAAATTATGTCTGTGCAGAAAGATTATGGTCAATCCACTGCTCTCAATCCTGTAATGATTTAACTCTGTTTGCTCTAAGATCGAGTGTGTGTGCTGCAAAAGAGAATCCCAAAGCAGGGTGAAGTTTACAGAGCTGTAGCCTTAGGCTAAATGTTGTACAAAAACCAGCAACAACATCCCTGGAGATGAAGCCTATCTGTTGCTCCAGCTGAGCTTGTACTTGTAGGAGGTTTTATATGTGCAGTGTAGGATTTCTGTGATTGAAGAAGAAGTGTATCCTTAAGGTAAGGCTGTCGACTTCTTGTTTGCTTTTTCTGCGGCGCTGGAAGAAGCCTGCTGACTGATTAGCGGTTTGATTTTCAGGCGATCCTTCCATCTCCTCAAATTTACTGAGCTCATTGTTCGGCTTCCGTCAATATAATGCAAGGAAATCAAAGGCTTACTTCTCCATTTTTGACCCTGGCTATGCTGGGAGCTTATTTCCATCCACCCATATTAGTCTTCAAGCATGCAGCAGACATAAATTCAATTTTCCTTATTATACCTTTATCAGTATGAAATTAAGGTTAATTGACTTTGCTGGGGAAACATCAAATGAAACATTCCTAATGGAAGTGAAATGAAAATAACGTCATTTCCAATTGCTTTAAAATATTTCCCAATATACAGCCTACTTTCCTATTCTTCACCCTCAGAAATAAGCTCCTCTTGTCCCAGGAGATAATAAATGAATTGAATCCCCCCGCCCCCCATTTACCCCCTCCTTCTTCCTTATCGGTCATCTATTTTTTTTCAGAGTAAGCTATTACTTGCTAGGGTTGCTAGGCAACAAGAAATATTAATAGCCGCTATTATTAGCCAGCCTCTGCTAGAGTAGTACTAAAATGTGGAAGTGAGAAACATGAATGTGTTACATAAATCTCTGGACCTTTCACAGGGTGCGCAAGTCTCTGTTTGTGCTGTGATTTATAGCAACGACGGTTCATTTATGAGAAAAGGGGGTGTGAAATAAGAAAATGGAACATTACCCAGAAGGGCTATTTGAAAATAAATAATTGCGAAGGTGAAACAAAAGCCGTTTACGAAGCAGGCAATCCTTCCCTGTTCGCTTAAAAAAAATATTAACAAATAAATGAGACAGAGGGAAAAGGCCAGTTTTGTAACACAAACTATCCACATGCATCCACAAACTGCAGGTTTTCTGTTTTTTATTGAATTACTTTAAGACCCACTCCAATAAAACATTTTTGTAACATGCTCTTCTGGCGTTTATCTAATGTTGGAGGTCATCTATACAGAAGATTGAGCTAAAAATTGCAATTTTGAAATTTTCTTTATTCAAATCATTGTGAATCAGGAGCAGATGAAACACTGTGGTTTTAAAAAGATCGTATATGTGACATAGAAAATGCACTGGGTGGGCCACAAGCTCCCCGCTCCTCCATTCTGATGTAGACGACTAGATCTACGCACGTTTTCGTTCTCCTCGTCTCAGCCATTTTTCGCTGTAAGCTAGCAGAAGAGTGTGTAAACACCTCAGTTATGGGTGACAGGAAAAGGGGGTGGGGTTGCTTCGCGCTAAAAGTGCAACCCAGAAGTTGAATTTCTAATGAACTCCTGCCACTCTGGAGAAACAATGTCCAAGAAAACGACACGTTCTTCAAATTTTATTTTTAATTTTGGCTAAAAATGGGAACGCTTCTAAAATAGATCAAAGAATGACTAGATTGGTTCTGTAACCTCTTAGGACTTCAAAGAACAATTAAACCATAATTTAAAACTGTATACTTTAACTGACAATGTTCAGTTTATGCAGTAGCCAGTGGATTGTGACCGAATGCTGAAGGCTGGCTCTGACGGAGGCCTCAGCTACCACCCACGAGAGAAAAAATCGTCTGCAACTTATGCAGTTTGATTCAGAAAATCACATAAGACCTGATTAACGGAGGATAAATGCCACGGATGCTCACATTAAGGCATAAATATTCATAACGGAGGGCAAAGAGAAAAAAAAGTGATATTTATGTCAGATGAAAGTATATATAGCTGAATAATTCACCACACAGGCCATCAATAATTCATTTGATTCGATCCTATGATTAAAGCTTTCGAATGTGTTCACCGGGGGTGTTTACATGTACGGTTTGAAGCATGTTTAACACGAGAGAAAGTCCCTTCACTGGTGGAGGGGGGGGAGGAGGGGGTGTATCTTCAGCATTCCTTTGAAAAAGAAAAAGGAACTGACAAGGGATATCTCCCCCCCCCCCCCACCCCATCCCACCCTCCAAACCAGACTTTCTGTTTAAAACCTGTACCCCAGTGCAGCTCCTCATCTTCTCCCTGTTTTGCTTTGCTGATCATAGCAAATGAAAAAGTGCAGCACAGAGTTTCTTGATCCCTTTCTTGACTCACTTTGAATTGAAGAGGCTCTGCTACCAAGGTGCACATCTGACAAGAGGAGCGGGTTTCTGTGTTTTTGCAGTATTTCCAGTTGCATGTGCATATACTTCAATGGATTGCTTTCCTCAGCCTCCTGCATTGCTAATTGCCACTTTGATAGAAAAAAAAACCTGTGTTGCTGTGATCGCCAACTACAGAAAGATCATATGGGGGTTTTGGAGAAAGAAAGAAGACTACATGTTTCGCTCTTATAATAGCTTCTGCGCAGAAGGAATTTTCAGTGGCAAGAGTTAGATATTTCACGACAAAAACATCCTTTGCGATGAGTTTCTGGCTGAATTCCAGTGGTCTGATTGAGACTAACAAGCAAATGCACAATTATCCAGGATCACACATAAAAAAAGATGAAATACAAAAGGCTGTACTCACTGAGTGCATAGGCCCAGAGAGGAGGTGAGTGTCCTGACCCAACATATTGGACATCATGAGAGTTGGCAGCTCAGGATAGGAGTAGGTGTTAAGCAAACCATTGTGAGGCAGGGAATGGAAGGGATAACCGGACTCGTGCTCCATGAGGTGCAGCAGAGAGGGGTCGGCATGGTTTGGGGGTGTGATGGGAGGAATCTCATAGTCTTCGTCCCCAGCTCCTCCGCCGCTGCCACCATTACTCCCTCTTCCCTGACTGGAGAAGCTCTAAAAGAGGAGAAAAATAATCTTTTACCCAAAGAGAAGACAAGGAGTTTGTATTTACAACAACCATTTCTTTCTTACTCTTTATTTCTTTAAATTTTATGGCTACAATTTGAAAATAAACAACAACGTTACATGCAGAAACCTCCACATTTATGGGACATTGGAAAACATATGGCTCATCTACAGCAGTTTGGAAAAGATGAATCTCAATAAATATGACAAAGACAGAAACATTTACCTGTAAACTCATCTGTTTACTTCTGCCTTCCCATCCTGATTCACTTTTGATTTTGTCTCTTTATTTATTGTGCTTTTAATGCTTATTTTTAACCTTGTAAAGTGTCCTTGGGTTTCATGAAAGGCGGTTTAAATAAAATGATTATTATTATTATTATTATCTCAGAACTCGAGAAGAAATTAGAAAGGACCATTTTTGACATGTGCATCCCAAAGAAAGCACTTTTTAATGACAGACTGAACTGAAAAGTTGAAACTAATCAGAGATGATGAAAAAAAAACCCTCTTGAATTAACTCTAAAATGCACACAGTGACTATTTTTTGTATTATTCTGTTTGCTGCATTGGCAGAAGCAGAAAATAAAAATAATTAGAAATGCAAATCGATGCGCGCAGGAGAGTGTAAAGAATTCATTCATCTCAAATGTACACAAATAATTAATTAGCTAGACAACAACAGCTGCTGTACAAAGTAATTTGTTTCAGAAATCCTGACAGCTTTAAAGCAAAAAAAAAAAAAAAACAACTGTCAGTCTGCACGCTTTTAAAATACAGTTAATCAAATTCATTGTGTGGAAAAACAGCACAGACATTTTATAATCCCATAATTAAAATGGCAATTATGTTTACATAAACATTAAAAAAACTGGACAAAACAAATCCCTCATTTTATCCTCATTATGAAATGTATGCAGAATATCCAATTGACCCCCAGCAGTTAGAACAGCACCGCCTTCATGACAGTAATAAGGTGATACATGAGCAGTGTCTTTTTTCAGGCCCATCTTGACATAATATTGCGCGGAGAAATATGGTTTTGTGCTCTCAAAAAGAATACCGAGGATATTCACCAGGGAGAGAAAAGCAATTTTGTCAGAGACAATCTGATGCCAACTCCCTTTTATAATGACTGAAGAAAATTAATCATCACAAATAATATTCCAGTGTCAGCCATTCAAGAGCTTTTTAATAGAATTTTTATTATTCATGTCTCGTGGTACACATCAAGTAGTCCGTTCTGCAACATTTCAGAAATCAATTCAATATCATCTTCGTGTTGGCTGTCATCTCGCCTGCCAGAGCAGCAATTCATCTTGAAAACAAATACTTTTATCAAACAAATGGCAAAAAAATGCTGAGGAAGAGCTGCAACATGCCCAAGAGCAGAAGATGGGATAAAAGTCTCATAATGTGCACTATCATTGTGGGTAAAACAACCGTAATAATGGTGATAATAAAAAAACGAGTATGTTTGCTATCAGAGACTGATGTGCCCGTTTCTACTCTTGCATGTTTTTAGCGGCAATTATGACAGAAGTTTTGCCACGTTCTTGGTCATCTAATGCTTATTGTTTATGTCTATTATGGTGAGTAAACACAGGACGCAGGAAGGGTTTAATTCAGTGAAAGCACACATGCAAGATCTGTCTTTGCATCAGTAAACTGACCCCTAAATGGAGGCAGGACATCGTCAGGCGGCGAGAAAGTGGCGATAACCATCAGTTTAATGCTTGAACATGAAAATCAATCGGATGATGACTACAACAATATCACTTCTATGCCTTTTTGCCCACAGTTGATAGATGTATAAAAAGGTAATTAGGATATAATACAATAGTATCAATTAAAAAAAAAAACATAGAAAGTGAACGAAAAAATGAAATATGGCTTTTATTTATTAGTCGTTACTTTTGCTCATAAGCAAACTATTTACAATGTCAGAATTAAGGAAGTGATTGAATCTTTGCCATTGTAACACAGCAGGACTTGTGTTGTTTTATGACCATACCCTCTATTGCTTTTGTTGTATTTACCAGTTTTTTATGATGCCCTTGTAGATAAGACACGGGACAAGGACATCACACAATTTTTACATTTTCAAACACAGATAAATAATTCATAAATCTTCTGTCTTTCAGGACGTTGAGAGGAGTAGATAAAAGAAAAGAGAGGTCAGAAAAAAAGTGCCAAATGTTGATTCAGCCTTCTGTTCCTTTAACCTTCAACCCCCCTCTGGAAAGGTGAAACTGAAGCAAATCTGCCATCTTCTCCAAGTAGAAACTTGCTTTGGACATTTGAGGACTCTGCAAAGTGATTCATTCCTGTTGGAAGTGCTACACCTTTTTGCTTTGTTCTTTTGCATTTTTTGTGAAAAGAAATCAAAACAGCATATCGTTCACCCAATAGATGTGGGATGTCGCTTGGTGCCAAACTAATTCTCATCATTTAGAACCTTAAAAAATACTTTTTCTAAGCTTAAAGTCCCACTATTCATCTTTTGATCTATATTTAAAGTGGTCTTCTAATTGTGATAATGCTGCTGTCAGACAAAATCAAAAACCTGTGTAGTTTTCTAGAAAACAGTTTCTGCAGTAGTTTATTGGAAATTCGCCTCCGAGTGGTGGCGCAGATTAAGCCTGTCCCCACTTCCCATCATCCCATTGTTTACACTCTCCTGCCACCTTACAATCCCTCACACCCCAACCTAACATTATCAGTGCAACAAAAAGGTTGAGCAATGTCAGAGCTATCCAGCCGTCCAGTTTTGAGCCAGATGTCAGCTCAGACGAGGAAAACAAAGACCTACATGGATCTATTTGTCTGCAAGTGGAGGCGTCAGAATAGAATTGAGTAGGGAGCTTCTACATCACACATACAAACTTTTTTTTGTCCTCCGTCATCAGAAAAAGGCTAAAAGATCATGTTAAAAATGGCAAAAAAAAATGTTCAAATGCTTTAAATCTTTTACAAAATCATCCGTATTTAAAATAACTTGTACCATTCCATTAACAAATTGCTAGGGTCTAAAAACTCAGTATTCAACACACACATTTTAAAGAACAGATGCGGGATCACAGCCTGTGCATGATTCTGGGTTTGCGGGAAAGAGAAATATTCTGCACACTGAACCTCTTTAATCCAATTCCAAATGTAATTGTGCGACTGAAGTTAATCAACCAGGAAGTTCTTTCTGACACAGCCCCTCAACACACAACACATTTCTCAGGTTAGTTAGTGTTAGCCTTAGCATGTTTTGTTCCTGCTGAGACAGAACTTGCTTCTTTGGCCAGGCTGCCAGGATCTGCTGTTTGTGAGCGATCAGATTGGATTAGTGTACACAGACGGCTCCATCAGTTGCTCTGGTTACAAGAGCAGTGGCTATAATAACTTTCAGATGCAAAATGATAAATGAACCTCACTTTGTTTCACAGAGTCAAAAAGTTTGAAGCTTCATAAAATTGAAATATTTTTGTAGAAATAACCTCCATTCCAGGTTTTCTTGATTTTATATAGTTTAATAAAAAATCTTAAATAAGCACTGATCTAGACTTGAAATGTACGTTTGATTTGCTGTTTTATTTAGGACTTTTGTTTATTCGTTCATTCATCTTCTAATCCATTTGTTCCCTTTCGGGGTCATGGGGCTGCCAGAGCCTATCCCGGCCACTTGCGGGCGAAGGCAGGGGACATCCTGGACGGGTCACCAGTCTGTCACGGGGCCGTGGTTAGGGTCAGGGTTACTTGAACTAAGCAACTAAAATATATAAATGTTTATCTGTTAAAACCAGGGCTAAAAACAGTATTTATACAGAGAAAATGTGATACTGCAAACAATTTAGCTGACGTCTTTCAGTTTATAATAGTGCTTTATCCCTTTATTTATGGGTACAGTGTGATGATCAGAATGTCTATCACAGAAGGAAGTGCCACCAATGATCTATAATTATTAACCAAACCAAGAAGTAACATTTTACTTTACCCTCCAAGTGTGTCAGTCTAAAAGTCTCTGTGAGCAAATTTAGCTCCATCTTGTCAACCCATCTCCCATAATTAAGTTAACTTACAGTGGAAATGCATTTATCAGTTTCGCCTTAAGTTCTCTTGACACAAATGGCTGCAAAGATTTGATGAAGTCATTAGCTTGCTGATGGAGCCATTTGTGGCCCATGAGGTGTTTAGTGGAAGACAGCTCATCTGGGAACAATGATGTGTTGTCAAAGGGAGGAGGATGAAAATGAAGCCTGTCATGGCTGACAGCGGGCAAATTGTCCAAAGACAAGAACTGTCTGTCTTTGATGAACTTTGCTGTTAATGCTTCAGCTTTCCTCTAACATCAAATGAATCCAAAAATATCTGATTTGAATAGAATGTATGAAATCATACTCATTTAAATTAGGGCAATGCCATGGATATCAATAGCACCATAAACACAAGCTCACATTAAGATCCAATTTCAGATTTAACACCATTTTAACAATTCTTTTTTAGATTTACGCCTAAAACCAGCTTTGCTAGTGATTTAAAATTCACAATGTGACTGCTAACACCAAGGACCTATATGCAGGATGGTAAGTTTCCACAAGTTTTAATCACAAAGGCTTACATGACTCAAGAAACCAACAGAACACTCCAATACCAGTGACAGTGGGGGCTCCCTAAATACCTGCGAGATAATTAACCAAATGAAAACAGCTGCACCTAATCAGAAGTAGAGCAGCCTGGAAAAACAAACACAGAGGCACCCAAGACTGTGACACAAAGTTCCAACTTGTGTAGTTTTCCCTCGTTTATTGCAGGGGTTATGTCCTAAAAATAACCTGCGTTAGATGGAATCCATGAAATAGGATTACATATGTTTTAAAGCTGTAAAACTCCTCATTACACACTTCTTACATTTTTCTTAGACATACAGGAACATTTTCACACTTTTCTCTCTTGCTTCAACTCTTTAAGTTCAACCCTCTATAGAAAAGAGACTAGTGTTATAGGATAAAAACAAAGATCTGATCACAATTGAAGATTTATATAGAATTCTGTACAGGAGACAAAGCACAAGGAGATTGATTGACAAGTTCAACGCCCAATCAGGTTGCAGAACACAGTATGATGAAAAAAGAAAGAAATAAAAAATCCTGGACTAAATAATCAGTAAAACATCGGAACCATGAAAGCTGAACTGCAATAGTGAGGGACCACTGTACAAATAAAAATAACTTGCCCTTTTAAAATTAACAGAAGGGATTTTTTTAACTCTAAAATCATAGCAAATAGCTTAAAAAAATAAATTAATTGATTCCGCAAATCATTATATTGTCATCATCATTATATCATTATATCATTATATTTTTATGAGCAAAGATTGCTTTGATTGACAGAACTTTCAAAAACAGTTGTAGTTTGAATGAATGCACAGTCTAAATCAGGCTTGTCCAAAGTCTGACAAAATCTGTGGGTCAGATGCGACACGCAGACTAACATTATATAATAGATAATATGCAGCGCTTTCTTAAAACTGTGTACAGTATCTTGATTTTGATTGGATAATTTATAAAGTAGACTCTCAGTTATTTCTAAAATGTCACCTGTAAATAACGAAAGGAAAGTTGACAGCAAGAGTCGCCAGGACAAGTGGAAATCAGAGTTTTTTTTTAAGAAATACAAAAATATTTTATCTGTGGTTTGTATTTTTGAATAAGATAAACTTGTCTACATGTCTTACATTTAAAGTTTACTAATAATAGTGAACAATGTGTAACATTTCTTGTAAACCCAAATTGAATATATATATATATATATATATATATATATATATATATATATATATATATCTGTTTTATGAGAGGTATTCCATTGCAATTGAATTTTCATAAAATAGTTCATCTGCATTTAATTTTTTTAAATGCAGGTTCAAAGGATATAGGCCGATTGGCTGACCCTCACACACACCTCAGCAAATCTGGCCTTCCTTGCAAAAACTTTGTAGACCCCAGGTGTAAATCATCTGGCCGTGTGCGTCCTCTTTGAACTAACAGAGAATTACGCTTCGATAAGACATGTAAACACACAGGAGCATGTCATTGTATGTTCAAATAAAAAACATGGAAGTTCCTCTTTTTTTAGACAAATTTCTGAATTCACCTTCAAAAATTAATCTGGCAGAGCAGAGAAAGGGCAGAAATCAAACTGATCATCAGTGGGTGCCCAAGACTAGCATGTGGCCATTACCGCAATGGCTATCTGACCTGGCTTTAAACTGACAGAGAACTCCATTTGGATGATGTATCAGGAAAGGTGGACAGTTTAGTACAGTAAAAAAGGAATAAAACAGCGACCCAGCCGCTGACTGACGGAAAAGACAGAACTGGGATGAGTGAGGGGTTTGTGTGGGGATTTCACGACGTCGGATAGTAACTCAGGGTCATGTGTGGCGTCCGTCACTGAAGGACAGGTAGGCTGTTGTGGTTTTCAGCCAATAGCGAAGGAGTGATCTAACCTCTTTCCCTGCTCCCCCATGCACTGGTAATTCTCTCAAATGTCACATCAAAATGGATCTCATTTAGGTGGGTAAGAAGGACCTGACTCCCCACTGCAGATGTGGGTGGACCCGTGCTGGCTCGCACATGAACTGTAAAAGCACGGCCGCAAAGGAAGTGTTTTCAAAAGGTGTGGAAAAAAAAGGACACATGTCGCACAAATATGTCAGCTCAATTTAACTCAGTCGTAGATGAAAGATAAGGGTGGAAAAAACATCTTCGATCTTTGCTCTGGAACTGAGAGAAGCAGAAATTTCTTCATTATTGGTGCACAGCCTGCAGTTTTTTTTTCTCTGAACAAAGAGCATATTATTGTGGTCTTTGCCATATTTCCTGTTCTTATTCATTAAAAAAGAATGGTATAAATAAATAAAATAGTTTGTCTCACAGGCACTCATCCCCCCAGGGAAACATAGAAGCCTTGGTAATCACATATGGCACAATAGCTTGCCCACAATCCCCTTTATTTTTATTTTCATGATGTCACTCTCTTTAAGGCCATTGCTTTATGAGTCGCAAAACATAGAGGGGAGGAGGAGGAGGAGGAGTGGAGAGGAAAAAGCAAGGGAGGGGCGAAAACAAATGATGTGGATCCCTCATTGTTCTTTCTCTATGCCCTCATTCCAGTCAGGGCAATAAGAGAACATTGTGATTTACTGTCAGTGAAGCGCAAGAGTGCATCAGAGAGAATCCACTGCAGCAGGGCCATTAAAATAGATTTAACTTCCCACAGTATTAGGCCAGATGTCTACACTTCTATTATATTTCAATCAGCCATGACCTTGGTCTCAACATGATGAGAAAGATCACTGGGAGAGAGGGAAAGGGAGAGTGAAAATATATGCAGAAAACCAATAGAAATATCAAACCACTAAGTCCCGCTAAATCCCCGCGCTGCACATACAAAGACAGAGAGGCCGATACAGAAATAGAGCCAAGGTTTCAAGTTCCTTGAAAAGAGTGTATGAATCATTGAGCGTACTCTTGCTGCTGATAAGATGCTGTGTTTTTTAGGGGGTGCTGCCTTTCAGCGGGGTGAGTATTTGAGAAGGAACGAAGGGAGAACCACAGAAAGTGTGAGCCAGTGGGTTGTTTTGATGTGTTTTTAAGCCAAAAGAAGCATCCGTTAGGAGGAAAATGCTGACTTCTTATATAACCACTGATCCCTTTCTAAGAACATTATAATAATCTTCATCCTACCATTTAGACTCTATAACATCTCATTTGTTTTTTAAAAATCGGTTGTGCTCCTGCCCTCAATGATTGTTGGACTTTTTTGGTGGATGTGTCAATAAGAAACTAATGCTCATAGACAACATTTAAAATAAAAAAAATACAACATTTAGTTTTGAAATTAACATTTTTGTTGTGAATAGGATTTATATTTGTTTATAATGCGACTTTTCTTTTTCTTGAATACAAAATTTCCTGTTATATTACTGTCAAAAATACATCACGGCGTTTTGTTGTTGCTAAGTGACAACAGCTGACCGTGTAAACAATGCCCCCGCAGAACGTTTAAGACCCAGAAGTGGTGGAGGATATTCACAAAAAGGGGAAGCAGACATGCCACTACTTTGATTTATAAAGTCAATTTCTGTCAAAAAAGATTAAAAATAAGAAAATAATATTACAAAAACATGTAAGCTAGCCGTAAACCGTAAAATACGGTTGCATCATGATAAAAACGTATAAAAAGAAAGTTATGTTGCTAGGATCAAAATACACAACTTTGTTTCTTCTTTTGAAATTTCTTGCTGACATCACAAGATTGTTTTGTTATTAGCTTTATCTAGTCAGCTGTAAATATGGTGTAACTTTGCTTTATTGTATTGTAATATTTTTCATTAAACTATGGCGTTTTTTTTATGACATCACTGCTGCAACATGAAGGTCGCCGACGATTTGTTGTGATCAGTAATCCACATAAAAATGAATGAAGTAACGCTAAAAATACTAAACTTGTTTAGAAAACATGTAAGCTGTTCATCGGTGCCTTACTGTTCTCCATTGGTGGCTTCCTTTATTCCTGGTGCTCTATCAGTAGTGGTAGTCAGTAGGCATGTGCACTTTATTGAATTGTTTTTTGACCTTGACTTATGACCTTGGGACATATTTTTGACAGTAGCTTAACAGGGTAAATTTAGTATTCAAGGCAAAGTTGTAATATCAAACGTAAAACCAAATGTATTCAGATTTTTCTCCTTTTTTTTTGAAAGTGTGCACAACTTTGTCTGAGCACTTGTTTTACTTTGACAGTAATCTGACCCCATAGACATTCCCTAAAAGTCCAGCTAACTGATTGGGGCTGATGCTGGTTTTCAAATATCGATGCGCTAACACTGGTTGTGAGCTGAACATGGATTTTAGTTTGGGTTTGTGATACCACAATAGTAAATTTAAATGCTCGTCTAACAATATGTATCTCTACTTCATTCCGGTGACCTTGCCGGCGGCTCGGCTCAGCCTCAAAGAAGGAGGGAGATGTGTGTTGGCGTTTCCTTACCCTCAATTTTCCTTCTTCTTCTTCTTCTTCTATCTCAAATGTCCCCATATTTTTTCCTTGCAGCAAAAATATGCAAAGATAGAGCTCACATTCATACGGAGATGTTGGCGAGGAGGGCCAGCAGAGTGAAGCAGTTGTGGTGGTGGGGGTATAATGGTACATTGTGAGTCACTATTAAGTAACGATGCCTTTCACATCATATCGCCCACATTGGGTGTATGGTGCCAGGGTGTACTGAGGTGTCTCTGACTCAGAGAGAAACGAAAAAAAAAAACAGAAAGAAATAGAGACAGAGGGAGGGTGGGCTGGTCCTACAGGCCAAACAACATTTGTATCACTGCTAATGTTTGGTTAACAGAACGTCAACTGGTCTGCTGCTTTTAAGAGAGATCTATCCTTCTTCCCTCGGTGGGAAAAACATCCAATCCAGCTTTCTGCAATGCACTCCCCTCACGAAGACTTGTTTAATTTAGAAGTAAATTGATTCTTACAACGTAAAGGTTTTAAAGTATGTAATGATGTGCATCAGGTCTGTCGCTCCATTATATAACTAACTGCATATTAGAGAACCCACTCTTCCTCGAGAACTTCTTGCTCCCCACAAGCATCCTTTGTGATGCATTTTGCCAAAACTTTTCAGTGCACAAGAAAGTGCCAGGAGAAAGGCTAAAACTGAGAAATGTGACATCTTTAGTACAAAAAAAGTGCGGATGGCAGACGACACAAAAGCTTGAAGGGATGAAATACATATTTGCAAGAGCCTCTGGACTCAGAAGAAGAGAAGTGTGTGAGTGTGGTAACGAGGAACCCTGCTCTCAGTTTCTGATATGCATCTCTTGATAAAAAATAATGACGTACTCTATCTGAAGGTAAGTGTGGCAGGAGGTACACCACATTTCATTTGGGAGAAATTCTAAAGAAATTTACAAAACAATTTGCAGGATGACCTCTGATCTGTTCCAGGGTTAGGGTTATAGTAACACTCATCCACAAAAGGTTAAATAAAAAAATGTAAATATAGATTCAATTTTACAGAAACCTATTTAGTATTATCTGGTTTTATCTTGTTTTAACATTGTGAAACACTTAGTGAGTCGCTTTCTGTGAAAAATTACTTATTTACTTACGTACTTATTACATTGTTTTTTTTCATGGTCAGTTTTTCTCCACACTGACAACATTGTTTAATTCCTCATCAGTGCAAGCGAGTTTCTCTTAACATGGATGCAACAAACCTGAGAAATTGCAGTAGATGAGAAAGTCAGAGGATGTAAGAAAAAAATGTGACATGGTAAAAAAAAAGGAAGATTAAAACAAAGTGAATAAAATCTAAACGTGCATGGAGACATTTACATTTTCCTTTTTTAGGCAGGCCATTGTTCTACTACAGCTGGGTAAAACAACTAACGGAGGCAGTTCAGTGAAACACTATAAAGACAAATAGTGGTGCCATACCCAGGTAAAGAAGTGTCCTTTCTTATAACACCTCAGAAGTCTAAAATTTTGATTTCTTCACAAATTTAATAATTTCATAAACACGCTTTTGAAAGAAAGAGGCATGCTATGCATTCACAGATTACACCTCAGCCACCTGCAACTGGTCCTCTGTCTTTAAAGGTTCATCAGAAACAAGCAGTTTATTTTTAATTTTTTTGTATCACTGCAAAAAAGGTCCCTTAGAAATAAGTACAAATTCTTACCCCTTTTGCAGATATTACTTGAAAATCAAAAACAATTATATTTTCTTATTTAAATAAATTAATTCTAGTCACTAAAACATGTTTTATCAAACTAAGATTTTTCTGCTGTTGAAAGATTTTCTTAATATGTATATTTTTACAAGACAGTAAATAAGGCAATTTTGCTTGAAACAAGAGTCTTTTTACTTTCTTAAGATTTTGTTTATTTGCGTATGCAAACATATTATACAAAAGGGGTAAAAAGCCTACTCAACAAATAGTCTATAAAATCTAAGTTTATATAGTCACTTCAGTAACATCTATAATATAATAAAAAGAACATTTGGCATCAGAAAAACCTTTATGTTTAGCCGTTACAAAATAATTACAATCCTGCAGAAAACACAAGCCAGTGAACATCATCTCCCATTTATCCCAATAGAAAGTACCTAATAAGTACATTTCTTTTTCAGAATAAAGTCTACGGCAAGGTTATTTGACTAATTTAAAGATTATAGTGCTCATAATAGCGTTTCCAGTCAATCAGAATAAACGAGGCATTTAATAATCCTTAATTCAATACACAATCTTCTTAGCAGCTTTGTGTGTGGGCAGACACAAACAAAGCTGGTCAACAAAATAACCCTCCCACACTTTTGCTTAGATACTCGAGCCTCAACAGATGAACCGCATGGAAAGCATTAATATAATCAAACTGCCTAAAAAAGGTCCGCATACACAGGAATATTTTGAACAGAAACCATATAGTAATTAAACCTTGAAAAACATCTTGTTGGAAGGGACCAATTGCATCCAAGTGCATAGAGAACGACCCCTCTAAAGCTGGTTTTGATTAGTGTTTTTTTTTTTTTTTTAAGTGCAGAGATGTTATGTGTAATGCAATCTTCTGGCTGTGTCAGACTGCTACCTCACTGTGTTTGCTGTGGAAGACCCAGACATGCAGACAAAGGAGTCTCTGTTCTGGCTACATGCACCCTTTTTACAAGCACATATCATATAAGGGCTTGGGTGGGTATCTCACCACAGAGCTGAAATGTTCAATAAAACATATGGCTTTCCTCTTTGGCAGTATGGCCAACCAGCTGTAAAGGCACAGCAATTTTCAGCCCTTAAACATGGAATAAAAGTCTTACTACAGTGTTACTACACACACACACACATACAGCAAAAAAAAACAGTTTTGGTTTTTTTTTAATGGTGAAAGAGAAAAATAATGTGAGGAAATAAGAAATAGAGTCTATTTAATATAGTCAAAGAGTGTTTTTATGCATTCAAAGTTAGAAACCATGCAATTAGAAGGTAATGAGATCAAGGCTCCAACAGCTTTACTAGTAATGGATGTTTATGTTTGGTATTAAAAAAGCAGACAAAAAGCACATTTGCACATATTTTAAAAGAAATAATACAGAAAATGTTTTTACAAATACAACAATACCAGCCATCTAGTGCTGTATCCTCTTCTAAAGGATGAGAATCCAAACAGTAAACTATATGTTTATGGGGCTATTTAGATCGTGAGCGTAAGCTTCTTTTGACAGCGCTGACAGAGCATCAGCTGCAGCTGACATGTTTTGAAAAGCCCAAATTGCCTTATCCACTAAGATGGTTTTTGTTGACACAACACTGCAAACTTATACTGGGTGTTGCTGACTGACCGCCACAGCGGCAGAACTACAAAGCTGGACATTTATCCCAATTAGCGCACACCGGCATTTACACATTGTGACGTAATTAGGGCAAACCAGTAAATGTGGCTGACAACAATGGACTTCACAGCCTGTGATCGGAGCTATAAACATACAATAAGCTGCTAAAGCTGCACTTAACCCCAAATTATATTTATCCATACTTAACATCAAAGAAAAGACAAGCTTATGGCTGTAAGATGATGGTATATGCTTTTGTGTTTTAGAGGTTATGAGAGTATGCATGCTCACCAAGAGTGGAGTTTACTGTATGTGCCTTTTGTGCGATGAAGTGTGTTTCCATATGTTCTTGTTCATCAGCTTTTTGAGGCCCAATTTATGTTTTTACATCGTTGGTGTAAGCACATTCTTTAGAACAAGAGGGATTCGAGCTGGTGTTCACATCAAACGGAAAGTTCACGTGAACGTTTATAGCAGGATTTGTATTTAAGTTACTTTAAAAGGGTATATTATAAAAATTTTAAGTCGGTGACAAAAAAAAGTATGTACCAGCTGTGAGTGAGACACTTTTTTCCTTTAAAATTTCTATATTGAGAACACAACACCTGTGGTATTTTTCTAAAGGCGTAATGCACTAAAAGAAGAACTCATTATCTTTCAGAATGTTTTTGTACTACGATTGCCCCACAGATTTAGTTACAATGGGTTACAATGTTAATCTTTCACACAACTTCAGTTGATTTGGTGAACTTTCATATTTGAGCAAAACAAAAAAGCAGGAAAGGTCACATAGTTCCAATGGCTGCTCCTTTGGGGGCAAGATTACCTAAAGCAAACAGGCCAGGACAGGAAAACAAACATAAGGAAGCTAGTCCCTCTAGTCTTTTAAACATCACATATTGATAACATCTTCGTCTCTTCTGTTTAAAGCTGCGTTTACACCAAAAGCGATTTGAGCATCAGAGGCGTCCAGTTTCAATGTTAAGTCAACGTAGAGACGTGATCAGGGGTCTTGTGGCGCACTTTGAGTGCCAGACAGCAGCTCGTTTTAGGCGTCGCAGCACGTCAAGAATAAAAACATTTGAACTTTGATTGTGTCAACCAACCAGACCCAGCTTTTGCCCATTGCATGTTGATGATCACAATCAGGGGGTTGAGTCCAAAACAAACATGGAGGAGAATCTGATAGTTCTCTTCCTGAACTTTATGACATATGTCTTTTTTGCATGAATTGAGAGATTTTATTATTCTCGACTATTTTTTCCCTCTTTGGACTAATGTGGGACAAAAAGTCATCAAACTGGGTCACAAAGAGACGGCAGTACCGCTGAAAGCCACCGTCATTCAGAAGCAGCTCTTGCAGTAGATGTTGAACCTCATTGACAAAAAAAGACTGAATGATCTGATGAACCCAGACATTGAGACGTGATTACTGATGCTTCTGTGGAGCTTTTCAAAATAAATAAACCTGATCTCAACATAGTCTGTGTCTTCCATGCGATGTAAATTAGATACACAGTCAATGCTTTTTATGAAGCGATCACGCTAAAAACTTCAGGCAGTAGCTCCTCCCACATGCATATGGGGATGGGCATCAAGTTTATGAACACATTTTTGGACAAGCGTCAAACAACAAATTTGCCGTGCAACAAAAGAGAGGTGGTGGACGTGTTGGGAGTGAACTCAGCATAACACCTTCACTCTTTCATGATTCCTTCTCTTGCTAATTTACACTCCACTTACTCTCTTGAGTTTGCTTCAACACTTGTGTTACAGAGGGCAAACCAGATCGGGATTCGCTTGGGAACGAGTTCAACTCACATGGACCAAACTTGACTTGATTGGTCTGCAGCAGATTTCAGATAAGCTTTCACAGCAGACAAACAAAGTGGATCGTGCAACAAAATGAACACTGATGAAACACTGGGAAAAGGCCTTCAGACTGAATCCACTTTTCTAAAACTACTATGTTTTATTGAGTCTTATAAACATTTGATGTTTCTGAATGCCTGCTTTAGCCAAAATCATACATTTTTAGAAGAAAAAAATCATTAAAATGACAACACATTTGTTAAAAACAACAAAAAAACAAGTTAGTGTTCATTAGATATCTTTTTAGATGTATAAAAAACTGGGTGTAGAAATAATTTTGGAATAAAATGCTTCAAATAATAATAATAAAAAAAAATTATATTGTTCCAGAAATCCAATCTCTATCTGTTTTAGTTAATGTGGGTGCAAAATTAAAAATCTGCCTGTTTTTGTGTGCGTGTTTGTGTGTTTGTCCCCTGCTGTCATTGGACTAGTTTTGCAAGTTGACACAAAGCTTCCACTTCATAGTGTTTTGACACTACACTGAGCTGCTGGATCAACAAATCCTTGAGTTTCAAATTCTGCCATATGTCTGAGCGTGTGTTGACAATGACCAGCTGTTAACTTTCAGCACCGGACTTTCCCAGCTTTGGCTATAAAACTGGACTGTGGATCAGAACCTCAATGACAGCGGTGGGCAAACTACGGCCCGGGGACATATGCGGCCCGTTAAACTATTTAATCTGGCTCGCCAAGATTGAATAAATTATATTGATAATCCTTAATGTTTTATTTTCCCTGTAATTATTGTGTGTCCTCATAGATGGTGCACTACAAATACATGTCTACTGAAGTACAGAAAGAGGGTCAAAAAGTTTTCCTACATCTGCTCTATAAGCATGGAAAGTGTGGAATGGCACTGTTGCTATACATTTACTTCTTTAATCCTTTGATGATACAGAAATATTAATGTGCTTTGAACAATATTATCATAAGGCTCAGTTTTGGTGGAGGTTATAAAGATGCTTCAGCTTATGAGGCTTTTATGAGAGTTGCGCGCTTATCTAGCATGGTGTTCATTTCAAGGCTGATCTGACATTAACCATCATCGAGTGCTTAGATATGCATTAGTCGCCATATTCAGAACTGACATCCACCCTTGTTGGGCTGATTCACAAGACTCTTGTTCAGTTAGAATTTTTGTTGAACCAACACCTTATTAATTATTATGTAGCTGGGGCCAGAAACAAGAAGTGTTGGATTCAGTCATCTAGATTTGTTTTATCTGTAGTTTTCAAACAACACAACTGCGTGATGTATGAGAGAAATTGTACATTAGCTATTACAGCATATAGGTCTTGCTCAAAAATGGATTCACTGGACACTTCAAGACCATAGAAACGTCAAATGAAATGTGATTTGTCTAGCACCCCATCAAACATTAAAATGAGGTACAGTCTTAAAAAACACTGCTGAGCTTTGGAATCCATAATAAGTCCAGACATCTCTTTAAATTTGAACGTTTTCTTAGCTGTGAAGCTGCAGTTATTTTGATTCAAACTCAGTTTGGCACAACAAGATGTGTTCTGTCTAGCAGCCAATTACTTGCCAGAATACCGGAGTTCTGTGTTAACACAGAAAAAGCATATATATTTAAAAATCAGTCTGGACATGTTAAATCAGATCTTGTAAAAAAAAAAAAAAAAAAAAAGGAATGGTCTGAAATAGAAAACCGGCAATTTCAAGGAAAGTATTCTCCAGAGAGGTAATTAGGACACAATATTGCAATTTTGTAAATAGAAAACACACATTTATTATATATTTTAATGTTTGTATCCTCAGCATGTTAAAAAAGCAAACAGAAAATTCTATAAACTCTTCCTGCTAGATGCTGCTACAGTTAGTGTTTATGTTACAGTTAAACTAGCAGACGTGTTTATTTTAGCTCTAGAAAAATGGGGGCTGTCTTACCTGGTTTGGGGTCCGAAAATCTTGGTTACTGTCATTCATGTACATGTTGTCAGCATCAAACTGTGGACAGAAACAGAAATTATAATTATAAATAAACATTTTATCCAAGAAAAGGTTTAAAAAAAAACGAGGGGGTGGGAGGGCTTTTTGTAGAGGAAAAGCTCTTTACGGGCGACTTCAAGTGTAAGACTAATGACTTTGTCACTTTGGTTAAACCTCGTGGTGGCATGGCAGCGTGGGTAATTACTGTTCGTCAGTGGGCTGGTAATTAGGCTACATGAGCACAGAGATGAGAGACAGGCTTTTCCCTGTGGGCTTTGCTGTGTGTGTGAGGAAGAGAATGAGTGTGAATGAATATTTGAGTGTGTGCGTGCCGGTCTCTGAGGCTCTGCATCCAGTGTGTGTGCTGCTGTGTGTGTACACTGTATAGCGAGGGCATGCTGTGTTTTCTAGCTTGAGCTAATCAGGCAATAAAATCACTTGCTGCAGGTGCCAAAACACTGCTTGACATGAGGTTAAGACTAACTTAACAACAAATGACCCTTGACTCACTAGGGTGTTGGAAAAAACGCAGGGCCACCAGTTGAGCACAACATATAAAAAGTTAGATATGCTTTTACAAGCTAAGTATTAAAATGTTCTCCAGGAAGAAACATTTTTCTATGTGGAAAAAATAGCTTAAACCGCACATGTTCACCATATGGAGCAAACCTTTTATAAAACCTAATAATAAAGCTCATACAATTATCCAATGTGTCAAACATTTTTTCCATTCTTCCATAATTCTTTGTTATATGAATGCACGAGGGAACTTAGAAACTGGCTGCAAAAGAAACACGATCGAACTCGACAAGATTCCACGTCAAATTCCTTAGATGTGAAGATACGAGAGGCCCTTTTCATTCAGGGTGGTCTGAATTGTGCCTACGGAGGGCCAGCCAAAAGCCTGAAAGATAAACAAATGCTGGACGGGAGAGAATACAAATGGATTTTAAGATTTACCTGTTCCAAACAATGACTAAATCTGAAGCCTAATGGACGGAAATGAGCAGAATACCTTAGGGAGGAAATCTAATATCTGCATTGGTAGACAGGAAAGAGTCAAAGTAGTTAGACGAGCATGCGAGTGTTCAGAAAGAAAAATTACTGTGCGTTATTGCAGAGAAAAAAGGCTCAGGGAATGAGTGCCTGGTTCTGAGCAATGGCTGGTTAACGAGGCGTATCGTCGAAGCCCTAGTGAGGATTCACTTTGTTATTCTGATGATTACATTTACATTCAACCGCAAACAAGAAACCGAGACAACAGCTGCATATAGTCTCCATTTAAGCCTCATTCAGATTAACATGAGTGATCAAAAAGTGTTTTTATTGAAGCTTAATGTTCACTAATTGTGTAACATGTAGCCTTTTTTACAGCACTAGGACACACCAGATTATAAGGCAATAAATCAATGAATAGCAAAAATGGATCTTCAGATATCCGCCTCTGCCCTGCGGCCGAGAGCAATGGCGTGAAGTAAGCCTGCCCTCAATTCCTATCGTTCACCTGTTTACACTCTTTCCTGCTAGCTTCCAGTCCTTCAGACCCCCAACCTATCAATACCGGTGCAACAAAAGTGGTGAGCGATATCGGAGCTGTACAGTTTTGAGCCAGATGCCACCTTGGCACAGGAAAGCGAAGACGTACATGGATCTTGTGGTCTGCAAGTGGATGCGTTGGAATGGAGGAGCAGGGAGCTTGTGGCTTGCAGAGTAGCATCTACGTCACTGCTGTAGGCTTTTTCCAACTGTATTTTTTTTCATTTGCTCCTGATTGACAAGGATTTGGATAAAGAAATTTAATCTTAATTTCTTAATATATATGATCTCCATTATCAGAAAAATGCCACAAGAACAAGTTTAACACACACACACACACAAACAAAGACTATTTTCACCGGAGTTTAAGTGTGCCTTATAGTGTTGAAAATATGGCACACACTGGGAATACTACGAGAAGAGCAATTTGTTTTTTTGAATGTTGGACTGTGTATTTTGACAAATAAGAAGTAACTGTAACATAAGTTAGCTTTATAAACCTCCATCTGGGTGTTGCATCATCCCTAATTGAGTAGCAATTTTGAACACGTGTTTAGTATAAGGTTCTTCAGCTATTCCTGCTCACTGAGTTCTTCTGATTCAACGTTTTTCTTTCTGTTTTACAGGCTGAAATGACTTGACACAATTCTCTATTTCGCCCAACTATAAAAAGCAATAACCACTTGAGAAAAAGCCAAAACAGTCCCAAAAAATCAGCCATTTTGTGCATCAACATGGCTGCCCATATGTTGGAATGTAAAGCTCTTTTCACTTGCTCCACTCATGACAGCACTTTCTCACTCTTTCATTTAAAATGCCAATTTAAGCCAGACTCAATGCTATCAGCTCTGACATTACTCCCCGCACGCTACAGAAATCATTTTCTTTTTCTCTTTTGTTACCCCTCTCCTCGTCGTCCTCTCATTTCTCCATCTTTCTCTTTCATTCTGTCACATCTCTCTTGCTTCAATCTCCAATGCCACTCATCTTCTCCATCTCTCTTTTTAAACTCCTCCATTTTTTTCCTCAACTTTTTTTTCCTGTCACCCTTCCAACTGCTCTTTCCTCCTCTTTTCTCTTTTTCTTCAGCAAGGCTTGGCATGGCTTCCTCATCGGCAGCTTAATTGGGCATTCTGCCTGAGACAAGTGCCTCATTAAGCAGTAATTACACACATGTTGTTTTCGGCAAACATCTCTATTTGGATTGCTTTGCATGGTAATTGTTCAGCAGGGACCACTGCTCGCAACGTTTCCCTTCTTGACACACGTGGTGCTGCTAGAGAGGAATAAAACCATGGAGGAGAGGGGGTAAAGGACGGGGATGGGGGCTGAGAACAGAGAAATAAAATAATAGGGTGTGAAAGAAACAAATTGAGAAGTAGGGGATGCATGCATTAGAAGAGGATGAGAGAAAGACAGAAAGGAAAGAATGAAGGCACTTCTAAGGCAGTAAATTGAGAGAGACATAAATAAATGACAACATGAACAGATTTCATGTGAGGGCAAAAAAAGGTAAAGCAAAAAAGATGTGAGAATGAGTAAATGGGGAAGAGAAGTGAGAAAAGAAGGCAGGAAGAAAGAGACAAACTGACTCCCAGAACTGGGTCACGCCTCGCAATCATCGACAAAGATGAGCGTTTCAAAAATAATGAAGCCACAAGGTGGAAGTAATGCTAACTAGCATATCCAGGGAAAACATGTAATATTTACGCTCTTCTAATGGAGCGCACGGGTGAGAGACGATGGCAGGACTAGAGCTCCACAGAAGATAGGTTCTGACTGATGGATACTTCCCAAAAGTGACCTATTTAGCCTCCACATCATTGTTTCCAGATACAAATTACAGCTTTGCCAAATGAATAAATGATCATTTAAAAGGTGAAAAACACCTAATCTGAGGATCAGTAACAGTTGTCAGACTGTACATGATACGAAAAAAAGAATCCAAATACAAAAAACATTGCATTTGATGGAAATGGATTGTTTGAATTGTTTTTTTGCAAGTGAGCCCCAACCTTCATAACTCAATCTAAAGATTTTGGAATAGTAATTTATTACTGGCTTTGATTTCTAATTTCTTCACCTTGGTTAACGTTAGTTTTTATCCCTGGTGGTTTTCGGCTCCACCTTGGGGAGCTATGATGCGATTGTGATAGGAGTTTTTGAATGTCCTCAAACTTAAATAGCACATTAAAAAATCAAAAATAGAAAAGTTCTTAGAGAAAAAAAAAAACTAAGGCTTTTATCACTTTGATCAGCTTTTGATTTATTGTAAAAGTGTTGCCAGTTGTTCTAATTATGATGATTCTGTTTTTTGCTAAAATCCAAAAAACCTGTCGTTTTCGAAAACATAGTTTCTGCAGAGCAGCAAGGGTTCATTAGAAATTTGTCTCCGAGTTGTGGGCGGAACAGTTGGCTGATATCTACTTGTTTACATGCTCTCCTGCTAGCTTAGAGCCCCTTAACCCCCCAACCTAATATTACCTGTGCAACAAAAATGGCGAGCAATATTGGAGCAATATACAGTTTTGAGCCTCCGCCTCAGAATGGAACGGCTTCCATGCCACACCTTCATGCTTTTTCCAATTACATTTTATTTGTTTGCTTTTAATTCACGACAATTTGAATAAAGAAATAATCAGAAGCCCAAGTTTGAGCTTAAGTTACTTTAAAAAAGGCCTCCACAAGAACAAGTTAAAACACTTTAAACACGCTTGCATCAAAATGGGTCCTTAAATCTGTCAATCTAGGCTAAATGAGTCTTGTCTTTGACTTAAAGGAAGTTTGAAAGGTTTCTAGTACATTTGTCTCAGTTAAAAAATATTTTTTTCAAAAGGTTACCTTTTTTGTTGTTTTGTACTAAGCAAAACATGTATAAAACCAAATCAAAATTGTGACCTAAAAATCGCTGTTTTAACCAAATGGTGGGAAAAGAAAATGGCTGTCTCCCTAGTTTTGACACGATTAATTTAATTTGAAGTTGTACCTTTCCTCTGATACACCATTGCACCCTCACCCCCTTGTTTCAGCAAACTTTAAGCCTTAAGTATAGGTTTTTAGACAAGAACAGCAATAAATAATAATGACTTTAACAGATCGAGGAGATTTAGTTCAGAAACATTTGTGCATAGCGCTCTGTGGTACAAATATAGCTTGTAAACTTAAATTATCACATACTTTAACAAACCAACCTGCTGTGTGTAGCCAGTAAATGATAAATTAGGCTAAAAATAAAAAGAGAGATGATGCACTTTAGCCGCATCCACAATAAAAAACGCTGCTGCAATGAACTGTGTCTCAACGTCACCAAATAAATGTATATATACAACTTCAGCAAACTTTTGAAACTTTTCAATTAATAAGAGAAATACCTATAAGTAGAATATGTACTACTTGTGACTTAAAAGCTTTGGCAGTACACAGAGTCTCTAAAAATAATTCTCTCACCGAGCGGAATTAATAAGCCCCTGAACAGTACACAGCCATTCTGTGAAGAGAGGGGTGTGGTGGTGGGTGCTCATGCAATATGTATGCCTGTTTGAGCACCCTTCTTCCTCATCTTCCCCCTCTTCTCTTTATTTTTCTATTCACATCACAATCCTCCTTTCCAGCCCTAAGTTCAATTAAGATGTGAGGAAGACCTAGCAAACTTCAACCTGAGACAATGTGCCACATAATTGTGCGCTGCGGGTTCAAAGCCGGGGAAGGGAAGACAGGCCTAAAGAGGAGGAAAGAACTGATCGAGGATGTAGAACTGAAACAAGAAAGAAAGAGAAGATGGATAGAAAGAAAGAAAGTTACTTCTAGATACAGTTGCATGGCATGAAGACAGGAAAAAAAAAGAGGGGGAAGACAAACTACAGTAAAAAAATGTAGTGTTGCACCGCGCCCCAAGCAAACAATGAACACGGGCAAACAATGAACATGGCACACACATGCACACAAAAACACACACAGGCAAAGCCCATAAAAAGCACAGCCTGTGGCCATGGCGACACATGCTCTGTTGTCGTTAGATAAGGGAAACAGGGCCTCTTCCTGGGTGTGAGAGTTTGATCCCACACACTGACGCATGCTCACTTGCACTCACACCACACATGCACTTGCACGGTGCTGCAGCAGCACCATAGTCACAACTCCCAGTAACTTATGCATTCCCACTTTCCCCATTTGCACAGCTCATTTTCGTATTAGCAAAACACAGTTTATGTGGAAATGCATCAAAACCGAAGAACATCAGTGAGGCAGCTTCCTGAACTTCCCAGGTGGATTTGGACAGATTTTTTTAGGAACTGGTGCACCTGAGAAACCTGGTTTGATGAAGCTTAGATGTCTCAATACACTTCCTCAACATTTGTGTTACTTTAAGCTTATTTTAAATTCAGTTCTTTTTAACTTGCTTTCAAATTTTATTTATTTTTTATTTTATTTATTTGAATGAGGACAGTGCATATCAAACAATGTTTCAGCAGCTTTTTATATTATATAAAATATATATTTTAGCAACATAAATATGCCAGAGGTTAGCACAGGAGCTACATTTCAATTTACAAAGGTTATTTACAATAAAGCACGAGTCTAAAAAAACCCAAAAAACAACAATAACATCAATATCTTTTATTTTAAAGATCATCCCTTTCTTATTTGTTTAAATGTTTCTTTTAATGTTTTATGTGAAGCCCCTTAAATTGTCTTAAATGTGCCACACAAATAAAGTATTATTTTGTTTAAGAGTTTATTGTTACTTTTCATCAGTAATTGAGCAGAACAAAAGCTCATTGCTGACAGACTTGAAAAAAAAAAAAAAGAACAGAAGAAAATGAAGCGTTTTTGCTGAAAAATAAATAAATAACAGGTTGCAACCACTTCCGGCTCCACCTATGCTTCAGGATGTGGAATGATAAAAAAAGACAGGCTGAGGCCTCCATTCATCCATCTGCTGTTGCAGCCCTGGAACGACCACAAAACAGTGCCAACAGCATGTAGCAGAGACGTGAGATTGGAAAAGAGATTGACAGTGCGGGTTATTTGTGTGTGTGTTTGTGTGTGTGAGTGTTGGGGGAGGGGGATTCAGGTTTTGTTTCCACATTGAACAGGTTCACAGAAGTTCACAGAAGGATAAAAATCTTAACGGATGATAGTTCACACTGTTGATAGGCGCTTATAGTTCCATAACGGTAAAAGTGTGATAAGATTTTCTGGCTTTTTCTTTTTTTCACATTAAACTAATGTCAGGAAGTTGACAGCACTCCAAATCCATTAGATAAATAAGAGAAAAAAATATTTAATAAACAAAAATAAATAGGTTATTTTTAGACAGAGAAAGTAAAGATCAACATTTAGTTTGTGCAGTTCAACAAGTTTTACCAACTATTTTGGTTCAGTTTATACACTAAGTATTTTTGATAATGTCAAACAATTATTTGAAATATTTTAGGGGAAAAAACACAATGTAAAGTGTTTTTAGCTCAGTTTTATTATATTGTTCTTGCTATTTTACCATATTACCATAAGTAAAAGTTGCTTGTTTTTTTTTTTTTTTTGCATGGTTTTGCCGAGGATGCAACCTATTTTCAGGTGCGACTTATGAGATTTTTATAAATAAATAGGACCATAGGTTTGTTATTTTTCTACTAATGCTAGAGGGCACTGTAGGTGTGTGCATCAGTATTTGCTTCTGACAGCAACGCAGAAGAAGCGCCTCTTAGTCTTATGCTGGATTTGGCCAAAAAAAGACTGCAGCGGCCAGCACCAGAGGTCCTCGACTTGAAACAGAAGTACCCCCATATCGCTTGAAAAAAAAACTTAATGGCGATCCTGACAGTTGTGGTTTTTCTTGTTTTAGTTACAATTCTGAACACTTTTGGGTAAGGGTCAGGGTGGGGTTGTGTTTAGGGTTAGGGTAAACTGTAGAATTTCCACTTCTGGCTGATGATGTCAGGTGCCATCTGTCTGCAGCCAGTTTGACAGAGTTCTGCAGAAGCATCACACTTTTTTTTTACCCAAAGGCACAACTTATACTCCACTGCGACTAATATATGATTTTTTTTTATGGTAGGTAGTTATAATATTAGTTGTACATATTCAAAGTTATTCAAACAGATTAGGCAGTCCTTCCTTAAACAAGCACATTTTTATGCTTCATGAAATGAATGTGTGTTCATACAGCAGTTCATGTGTTTTTAGTGTGTCATGCCTGTTTTATTTGTAAAGTCTAAAAGCCACAATGCCAAATAATGAGTCCCATGATTATGAATCAAACCCTCATCAACAGATTAACACTTGCTTAACCCACGGAGCATCAACCTTGTCTGCAACTGTTAGTGTGAGATTAGAAAGTCAGTGCCTCCATTCAGTCTAGCAATGAAAAAAAATCCATCTTAACTGTAAATATTTTTTAAATTGATATTTGTTTTTTTAATGCTAAAAGAAAGTTGATAGCACGTTTGTTATTACTGCTATTCTGTTAATCATGTACTGACTGTAAATGGTTGGCATGACAAATTTATAATTGAATTTCCTGTTACTGAGAATTGCTCTGGGTCAAGAGCGTTTGCTTGGGGTGCACACGTGTCTATGCCAGCAGAAATATGAGCAGGCCAGCATACTCATGATTTCAATAGAAATACAGGTGATACTAAATTGTTCGTGTATTCTGGCAAACTGTTGACAAACACGCAGCTCAACAAAGTTCAATAACTGCTAAAATTGAAAGCCTTTTGAGTTTTTTTTTTACTTATTTTTAAATTTCCTTCCTTTGGTAGATGCATGCATGCATGCATGCACCGTCAAAAATGTGTTAACGACTGAACACCATTGGTGTCATCAGTTATTCTGTGCAGCTTGTGGGGTAAAGTGCAAAAGAGGTCACAACTGTGAAATCCGCATGCGCGTGAATATGCAAAAAGTATAAAGAAAAGAATGAATCAGACCAAAGCGTCAGCCACACAGCCTCCCTAAACCTGCTGCGGTAGTCTGCATCTGGCTGCCTGCTAACCAGTGCCAAGGAAACACTTCACTAGCACCAGTCAAATATTACCAAATGAACTTACTAAAGGCTACGGGGTGCTATACTAAACCCCAACAAACAGTTGTTAACAGAAGGGAAGAAGTTAACCCACATGTTTACCTGACACTTTGCTGTGGAGATGTGTCTGTTTTGAAACTGGAGGAAGTATTCAAATGTGTCTGTACAGTATGTGACGGTCTTTAACGTAAGTCTGGGTTGGTGAGGTTCCAAGATAGGATGCAGAGCACAAGCCACTTTCAACTGACTGAAGTAAACAGTGATGAGAAAAGATAAAGGGCAGAGTGAATGTCACGTTACCTCAGCCCTTTGACTCTGCTCACCACAGTATCAGATAACTGCAGCAGGGGAACAAACTCTTTTTTTTTTAAGCATTGTTTCCTCTGGTATATAATTGGTTATCATTGTCATCTACCGCCCTCTCTACTGTGCACTGAATTGAAGTATGAAGAGCAAACAAAGTAGAACAAAAAAGTTAATTATGAGTTTAAAAATTGAAGACTGATTTATAAGTTAAATAAATGTCTAAACACGACTTGGCGTGTTGTGACCTAAAATCTTCAACTATAGGAGCAGAGAAGGGCTACGATTTCCATTCCTTGATTTTGAAAAGAAATCTATGTTTGTGGGTAGCCTGATTTTCCTTTGGGATAATTAATTGATTGAATAAATGCAGCGAGATAGAACATTAAAGCACATTGAATATTTCCTTATAGATATACAATCGTCATTTGCATAAAGATTCAAAAGGAACATAAATATTTACAGCAGCTTTAACAAGGTTATGACTTTAACAGCACTTTTTCTGAAACCACCTCAGTGTGTGTTGTGCACCTTTCGAATGAGTGGTGTATGATTATGACTTGATAGTTAGTTTTAGATCAGATAAGGAAAACCTTAGTGGAGACCTGACCTAAATGTATCACAGGGGCATTCACATATACATGTAAGCTTAGTAATTTGTTTCTATCAATGACAGTACATCATGAACTGAGGATGAAAAACCCTGCAACAAATTCTTGCCATCAATGCAAAAACCATTAGGTAGCAATGCAACCAATATTTATGCACTCCTGTGTTGTGCAAAAGTGTTGACAACATGGACAGTGTGGAGTCTGCGACAGGAACTATATTAGATCTATCCTCCAATTCTCTTTTTAAAGAAGTCCTATCTGATTCACAATTTAGTTTTTTCACAGCCTCTACATCCTACATTTCTGTACCTTCTGGTAGGAGTGAACATTTAAAAGAAACTTAATTCCAGGGCATGTTAACGCAAAATGCTGTTTTTGGTGTTTTTAGCATGTTCTTGTGGCATTTTTCTGATGATGGGGGACATATAAAAAGAAAGCTCAAAATTGCATTACTGAATATTTGTTTATTCAAATTGTATATTCAGCATTGAAAATACGCTGGGTGGGCCACAAGCTTCTTGTTTAAGGATTACAAGGACTACAAATGGACAACAAATGTTTTCTTCTTCTTCTGTTTTGTTTGACGGCAGTTTACGCCCCAAGATAAGAGGATACAGTGCCATTTACTGACACTTTATTAACTCCTTTAACCCAGTAATTAATGGAAAAAGCGGTGGCAGCAGCCCGTGTCATCTCCTCAGAGTAAAATGCGCTCACTTCTCCTCTTTTCCTGTTGTTAACATATAAAAAATAAAAATGATCAAGCAGAGTGAATGACTCCAAGCCTTGTGGCTGTCACACTATCATAAACCATTGAGATTTTTGTAGTCTATGATGACAACAATTTACAATTACACAGTATTGCATTTAAGCAATGTTTTTTCACTCTGTTGTTGAGGAAAACATAAATTCTTGTGAACACTGTGTTATCCGCTGTTTACAAGACACAGTCGTAAGGAAATGCTAGCGTCAGCTGATCTTTTTAAATATTTTTTATTTTAATTTTTGATAATGATTACAAGGTTTACAATCTTGAAACAAGAAACATATAAAACGTATATATGCTACGGGAGGAATGTTAATCAAATTACTTAACTGTCGCAATGTTGGGCACATAGAGGAAGTGGCCTAATATTTGAACACACTCAGACTGATGGGGTAGTCATTACAGATTGGTTAGCGACAAAGCTCTGTAACAGGGGCAAAGGGGGTGGGGTTGCCCCATCTCAACAGTCCCAACCACTCAGAGAAAAATTTCTTATAAACTACTGCAGAAACTATGTCTTAGAAAACGACACAGGATTTTTGATGTTGGCTAAAAACAGCATAATCCTAATTAAATCTCTACTGGGAAGAGTTTTAAAATGCCTTAAAAGAGGATCAGAGTGGGTCGTAAAGCACCAAATGATGGCAGCTAGCTGATTTAGTCTTCATAAGCTATGTATTGGTCAGGTTTTCTTTTTGCTGCTTTACATTCAAAATCTTGTTCTGATGAAACATGTTTAATATAGACATAACGTTTAAGTTACTGATTAAGTTCATGTTAAACATTCATGTTGCTGTTCTGAACATTTGCATACTCTAAATGTTTTTGTTTTTCTTTTCTGATGTAGCATTTAAAAAAATGTTCAATAAGGCATAATTGTGAATTATCCTTTTTTCTTTCCTCTAGAGAAAATAAAGATTGAGGAAGTGGAAAGTAGTGACAATATCAGGGTTAGTTAATATCATATCTTTGGAAGCAGATATTCATGAGAGGAAATGCCAAAAAAACAGATACACTTAGAGCTGCAATGCAATGTACCCCTTCAGTGGTCACGTTTAGTCATAGTCATGAAGCTAAGTTTTCATCTTAAATTTTTTTCTGCGTTGTTTAGAACCCAAAAAATGTAACAAAACTAATGGTTGGTGCCTAAATCATAACATTTCTAAGTTAACTTTATTAAAATTGGGGACATAGGTACTGTTTTCTCACCACAGCATTGGACAGTCTTTTCCTAGATGAACTGAAGCCTGATGGGGCTGCAGTGTGGAGCCTAACGCCTCGTTCAGCCACACTGTATCGGGCCTGTGGTCAGAGAGAAAGCCAGAAGGGAGAGGAAGAGAAAGAGAAGACAAAAGCAGGGGAGGAAACGAGATGGTGGGGCTTTAGTTTGCAAGGAACAAGCAGGGAATCTCCATCTTCTTCAGTAGCTCTCTCCATTACCAACGCATGCATGAAGGGGGAGGAGTAAAGACATGAGATTTAAGCAGTGAGCGTGTGCAGAGCTCTGCCATGGGAAGAATGGAGGTTAATGAGCTGACATCCCCTCCACCCCAAAACACGCCTCCTACTCCCCATGCCCACCTCCCTGCTCTCTCACAGTGACAAGCACATTATACAACAAGAACACTGGTACTGAGCTGGGAAAACAAAATCAAGCAGGAGGAGAAGTTTATGTAGACATGAGGACGATATTACAACTTTATTAATGCAGTGGATTTATTTTGTACAATACTGAGCATGGCCTATCCTTGGAGACACAGAATGTGCAGCAGCAGGTATAAACAACAGCAGTGCTGTGACCTCTTTATGCATAAGAAAGTGGAAATGTGGAACTCTTGAGCAATTACATTTGTCAAAGCCACAGCTGTTTCTCTAGGCCTAAATACTCCACACAGCAGCGATCCAAATCCAAAAGGACCTAAACTGTCTGATTACATGTTATCCTGCAATCAGAAGTCAAAGAAACAGTGCAACCACAAACATTAAAACCTCACTAGTCAACTCATCAGCAAGTCTCAATGCTCACAGCACACACCAAAGGTTGGAAACATCATGCTATCATGGAGTGCAGAGTGCTGTGAATAGCCAATAAAGCCTTCAGATGCTCCCCCATTGCTTGGTTGCTACCTGGTATCAGGTGGGTGTATAGGGTGTTAAAAAAAAACCTCACTGGCCTTTAAGTCGCATCACAGGAAAACCAACGTGTAAAGGTGAAATGTTTTTAAAAGGTAATGGTCCATCTGAGCACTAATGTACATGAGGAAGAAAAACGACACTAAAACCTTTCAGCACATTAACACTTGATACTTATTAAAACATAAATAAGTAGATGGAGGTGTAGCATGCACTACTGCTGAACATTTTTGCTTCAAGTCATTGACTGTTTACAAAAACTAGGATGAAGTGACTCCTCCCCTCTCGCATCCAATTAGGAAAGCCCTACTGGTTCCAAAAAAGACTTCTATTGGCAAATAAACAGCTATTATTTAGCCCCCATATCTTTCAGGATAACCATTCTTGCTCTGGTACCTTTTTTAACATGTTCTTACAAATCCTTTATTTTTTATTACTATTTTTTCTTTATTGCAAGTTATTCAAGTTATAAACTGGCCAATCAGATGCTTTAATGAAAGTATGTGGTCTAAAGTCGAACGTTTAAAGCGTTCGATTGGCAAATCCTCCTAAGGACTTCCAACAAGCTCACTCCTGCTTGGTGAAAATGGTTACCAAAGAAATTATCACTAAGTTCAACTCGTACCAATCCTTGCTCACTGACGGTTTCTGGTTCCAAAACATGGGAACATCCGCATCGCAGAAAAAAGCTGAGTAAATTGAAGTCATTTCTTTGAAGCCGGAAACTTACTTTGTATAGTCCCAAAATACATCCAATAATAAAAACCTGCCAGAACTTGTGGAGTTAAAATATAGGCTACATGTCACACCCATTTGGGATGGACAAGGTCTTAAGTTAAAATTTTCAAACTGCTTATATTTCCTTATAAATAAAAAATACCTGCTAAAAAAGCAAAACAAAACAAACTCAGCAAAACAGAGCCGGCTACACAATAATGCAGCAAAATGTTCCCTCAGCTTCTGAAAACAACGAAAGACGGATGGCTGGTCATTAGCAGCCATTGTGAGTTTTTCGAGTGAGTCATTTGTGGGAAGGTCTGTGCATTTTTAATAATGTTAAATTGAAGGGACCTACGAATACAAACTCTATAAAATAATAACAGGTGTTTCACCTCAACACTGTCTCAGCCTCTCAATTATTTACAACTAATGAATGGCCTGAGGCTACATAGTACAATATCAGCCATCCCAGAGAGGCTAAATGAGTTTGCTTTAGCACTTAAACATATTTGCTCACTTTTAAAGACCGTCTCTGATGAAAATCACTCGTTTAGTGTTTTTAACAGTAACATTTTTCTGAAGATGGAGGATATATATAAAGACAATTAAGCTCAACTTTCTCTAAAAAAATAAGAGAGCATATGTGCTACATAGAAAACATACTAGGAGGGTCACAAGCTCCCGGCCCCTGCTCCACCCCATAGCAGGGAGGGGAAGGGGGCGGGGCTCACTCCGCACCAACAATACCACCTACAACTCATGGGCACATTTCTAATAAACTCCTGTTCTAAAAAAATGACAGATTTTTTTTTTTTACTTTGGCTAAAAATTGCATAATCGTTATTAAAAAGATTACTGGGAACACTTTGAAAATAGATCAAAAGGTGATCAGTGATCATAAGAAACGGGGGTGATGTCCTGTTCCATTCTTGCTTGATCTTAAAAAATACAGCAACACAGATTAATGTAAGAATGAAAAGTTGCTCTCTGTTTTTTTCTATTTAGCAGTGGGAGGACACAATAAAAGCACATTTGCTCATATTGTAGTGTCTGGCATACTGTAGCAGTACTGCAGGCTCTTTGACAAGCATTTTACTACAGCTGCAGTTTATGTGCTCCTCACATACATGCGAGTGCTTGAGTAAGTGTTTAGAAATGTGCATATCTTACATCCATGGTCTACTGTGAGTCACCAGCTCCGCATGCAGCTTTAAGTTTAATCATTTTATCAGAATTTATTCCAGAAGTCTTTTTTATAACTTTGACTGCCTAATGGATCAGTTCAGACTTGACTAGCTTTAGTCTTTTCTCACTTTCCAGATGTAATCATTAGTCTTTGGCTGTAACTACACCAGAGAGAAATTACAGCGCAACGGATCCTGTTCCTCGACAGCTGGTAGTTGTAAATTCCTATCAGGGAATATATAAAAATAAAAAAAAAACAGGAAAGAAGGAATGGTTTAAAAAGAATAAAAAATATACTATTTTCATTTCAACTGCTTTACGGATTAAGGTTTGCAGCTGTAGAAATAAAATGCATTAAAATAATCCACCATTTGCATGTTTTATCTCACAAAAGAGGCTCACATAGACATACATAGAAACCAACCCCCACTCTCCCTCTACCTTCTTGTCATCCGTCCCCTCCCCCATTCTGGATGAACACACACACACACACACACACAGAAGAGTAAAAACACACACAAGCTGGAACACTCGACACACATAGACAAACTGTCATTATTAAACACACACACACAGCTCAACCTGCTGCCATCTGCTCTACGCACTCTGTACAATCCTTGCAGAATACATTATTCACTACAATACATCACATCACATTCCCTCAATGTCACAGCCTTGTGCTGAAGAAAACAGAGAGAATAGAGGAGAGCAAAACTGCTACTGTACTGATGAGATCTGCTCTGCTTTCTAGCACAAAAAATTAAAGAGACTTTGGTTATGACTGAATTTAAGTTTAACTCAGTTAGCACAACCAGACAATTATGAAAACAAAAGAAAGACGCAAGGAACAAAGTGAGACAGAGCTGCATAATAAAAGAGCATCTATCTGTAAACCAGTGGAAGTGGAAGCTTTTATTCTGTCTTTATTAAAGTTAGGAGTTTAATAGCCTTAAAGACCAACTTTGATGCAAATCTGGTTTTTAGTGTTTTTAATATGTTCTTGTGGCATTTTTCTGATTATGGACAACAAATAGAAAATTTCAATTAAAACTACATTTCAGTGTATTCTTTCCTCAAGTTGTTGTGAATCAGGAGATGAAAAAAATGCAGTTTGAAAAAGATTGTAGTTGTGATGTAGAAACTTCAATACGCAGGCCACAACTTCCTGCTCCACATCCACTTGCAGACAAATAGATCCATGTAGGCTACATCTTCGTTTTCCTTGTCCCATCTGGCTCAAAACTGTTTGGTTAGGATAGCTCCAATATCGCTAGCCATTTTTGTTGCATTGGTAAGGTGAGGTTGCAGGTGTGAGGGGCTGTAAGCTAGAGGGAGAGTGTGTAACCGGATGGATATTGGGAAGAGGATCATTGTTGCATCACTCCAGTAGTCCCCTCAACAACTCAGAGGCATATTTCCAATTAACTTATGCCGCTCTGCAGAAAACAACACACATCTGATTTAGCTAAAAACGGCAACATCATAATCAAAAATCCCTGGGAACCCTTTTAAAAATACGGTGGTGGACAAAATTGTTGGTGCCCCTCAGTTAAAGAAAGAAAGTCCACAATTCTCACTGAAATGACTTGAAACGTTCAAAAGTAACAATACATTAAAGTGGATTGAAAATTAAAAAATCAAAATCAGCCATTACTTTTGAGTTGTTGATTAACAGAATTATTTTAAAAAGCAAACTAATGAAATGGGGCTGGACAAAAATTATGGTGCCCATAACTTAATATTTTGTTGCACAACCTTTTGAGGCAATCACTGCATTGAAACGGTTTCTGTATTTGTCAATGAGCCTTCTGCACCTGTCCACAGGTATTTTGGCTCACTCCTCATGAGCAAACTGCTCCAGTTGTCTCAGGTTTGACGGGTGTCTTCTCCAAATGGCATGTTTAAGCTCCTTCCACAGATGTTCAATGGGATTCAGATCTGGGCTCATGGAAAGCCACTTCAGAATAGTCCAACGCTCTTCTCTGAGCCATTCATGGCTGTTTTTGGCTGTGTGTTTTGGATCGTTGTCCTGTTGGAAGACCCATGACCTGTGACTGAGACCAAGCTTTCTGACACTAGGCAGCACATTTTTATCCAGAATGCATTGATAATGTTGAGATGTCATTTTACCTTACACAACTTCAAGACACGCTGTGGCAGATGCAGCAAACCAGCCCCAAAACAGAACGGAGACTCCTCCATGTTTCACAGTAGGGACAGTGTTCTTTTGGTTGTATGCTTCATTTTTGAGTCTACCAACATAGAGCTGATGTGCCTTACCAAAAAGCTCCAGTTTTGTCTCATCTGCCCAAAGGACATTTTCCCAGAAGCTTTGTGGCTTGTCAACATGCATATTTGCAAATTTCAGTCTGTCTTTTTTATCATTTCCTTTCAACAATGGTGTCCTCCTTGGTCGTCTCCCATGAAGTCCACTCTGGCTGTCCATGTTCAGTGTGATTCACACCTTTTCACAGCAACGTGACTATTTGTCTCCCTTTAAATAGGCAGACTGACTGATTATGGGTTTGAAAACAGCTGTGATGTCAATTAAAGGACATACCTGACTTCATCATGACCCTCTGGGCAATTAGTTCTCAGGCTTTTATGGAGGTACCATCATTTTTGTCCAGCCCTATTTCATTAGTTTTTTTTTTTTAAATAATTCTGTTAATCAACAATTCAAAAGTAATGGCTGATTTGGATTATTTAATTTTCAATAAATTTTTATTTATTGTTACTTTTGAACATTTCCAATCATTTCAGTGAGCATTTTGGACTTTCTTTCTTTAACTGAGGGGTACCAACAATTTTGTCCACCACTGTCGCTCAAAAGATGAAGTGGGTCTTTAATGCCATTTTTTAATTTAGATATTAGCCAGCAGGTGTTTTTTATTTTGATTTTCCCAGGAACATCAAAGAGAACTGTTTCTTTTTGAGGCAGTAAATGTGTTATGTGAAAGCCTCCCTCTATTGACTCAATTTAAATAATCCTAAAATTGTTTCTGAAACTATAAATCCTAAAATAACATCCTAAATACAATGAATAAGCTACTTCCATTGACTGTATATGAGAACTGGACCGAATGTGTTTGACATCACCCAGACAAAACGGCTTACTTCTGGCTCTAACCAAATGAAGTCAATTCAGTCACTATTTTTTTGCGATACAGATGCTGCCATGTTGGAACCAGATAACAGCGGTAAGCAGTGATTGGTCCGAGCCGGTCTGTGTCAAAATTTGAATGGCAACTGCTCTTGGCAATCAGTAGTGAGCTTGTTGGAAGGCATCTAGGCATCTGATTGGCCAGTTATAACTTGAATAACTTCGATATATCATGAAAAAAAAATAGGATTAGCAAGAACTTGATAAAATAAGGTAGCAGACCAAGAATTGTCACTCTGACAAATAGAATGACTAAGTAATAGTAGTTTATTTCTCAATAAAGGACAACGCGATTTTTGCTCCATGGAGCCAGCGAGTGATTCCTATTTGGGACATGAGGGGTGGGGGAGTCATTCAGTTCAGTTTACATACAATGGTTATATCCACTATATGCATTAGACTGGTTACGGATATATTTTCCATTTTCTCAGAGATTTGTGATTCATTGTTGAAGTCAAGCAAGTAACTTCATCAAATCAGCCTTAAAATAGTTTTCTGAGGAGTCTGGCTCCATTGATTCATCATGGTAGGTATTTTTGTCACATCGGTCTATGTCTGGTCTTCTCGCTGCAGGACTTTTTTCCTCTGCCTCCTCCATTTTGCATGAAGTTCTCCTTGAAGTTCCTGCTTCCTGTTCACATTTATTGGCTCTGCTAAAATGATACACAGCTGATATTTAACGTCATTATCAATGAAAAACATGACTGATTTCTAACACATTATCTGGTATAATCTAGGCGAAGCATATCTTCATTTTAACTTTCATCAAAACTGAAGTTTAGATGGAAATACAGTTACAAATGAGTAGGACTTCATCTCAGACAATGCTGAAAAGATAAATCAACTCTGTATCACTCTGATTGCAATCATATGCAGCAGCAAATGAACACAATCACTTTTAAAAATAATTATTTTTCTTGAGCTTCTCTTGCTAAACTTTAAAAAAAAATTCCTAAAATAAGCTCTGTAAGGCAAATCAAAACCAAAATATCTGCTACCTTTAAGCATTGTGCCATTTTGGCATGTTGGGCTGCATCTTGAAGATCCATTTCCCGTTGAAAAAGCCTGTCAGTCCATAGTAACTTCCCATTAATACAACAAGCAGTGATAGTTCATGCACCGAGGACATGCATCAAAAGGGCAGTCTTTGATCTCCTCATTAAAACAGGGATGTGTTCTGGGTGTAACATAAAACAACCTTGTCGGCATTTAACCTCATATCCGTTTATAGAGATCTGTGAGTTAGAATGTTCGGTACACAGAAAATTTGCTGGTAAATAGGAAGAAACACTTTCTTATTGTAACACAATGTTGGCTCTAAAACACATTTCAACAGATTCTAACCTGACAAATGTTTTCGTTTTCTTTTTTGATCAATGTTTGATGGATATACAATGCTGTAATACATCAACCATATGTCAGTCCTAAAATGTACTCATTCAGGTTAAGGACTCCTGAAATGTTATGCCAAATAAAGAAATTATAGTCATCAGCCTCTTTCCTAAACACGACCTCTAACCATGTCCTGTACATTATGGCTAAAGCCTTAGTCACATGGTGCTGCGGGTTTTTGGGTTGTGCAGGGTCATAGAATGTAGAAATAACAACTTAAGAGAAGCACAGGTGTCTCTGTGGTTCCCTTAAGGCTCACACAGCCACCTTAAGGAACATCATAAAAAATTTAACGTACAATTATAATGCATGTGGTAAGTGTATGGTAAAGTGTTTGTAAAGATAATGTGAGTTATATGCACGTCTGACGTACAAGGGATGATGTCGTAAAATACCCTTATGCCACATTCTAGTTAGTAAGGTGCACGTACTGGCTCCTTATTGACCGCATGGAAATGTTGCATGCACGGGGTGTGCCGGTGATACACAAGTGCTCATAAGACGCCTATAGGATGCCTGGACAAACTACGCTCTAATTGTCTAATTCCTTCATTTCTAACAGTCAGTTAGAAATGGAGTGCTTACTACGGCCTGCCACTCTCATAGAAAAAAATGTGCATGGACATTTTTACTCTACAGGCTCATAAGCAGGCTACGCCCATCACATTTCATGGCAAAATTAATGTCATGGTCATGGACCATGGGCCACCTGGGGGCCAGATGCCTGATTTTCCTGCGGCAAACAGTCCATATCCACCAGCAAGGGCAGTTATGATTAATACTTAACCCTTGTGCTATCCTAGGCACTTTGACATTGGGAGTTGGGTCATCTAGACCCCACAAGACAGTGCGTTGAACTTTTTTCTTTAATGATTTCTGATGTTCACTGGTTTCCATGAAATCCATGAAATCCACATGAAATCCTCTCCACCTTCATCCACCTTTGTCATGTTAGGGAGAACACATCAATGGTCATCTGACCCCGTAGGATAGCACAAGGGTTATGACTACTAAAAGTACAGAAGAGGAGCGTTGTAAAAACACTACATCCTTATCAGCACCTATATGATGATGGGATTGATTAGTTTGTTAAAGTTGGTTAGATTTCAAACTCTTTTGTTGGCACCTTGGATTTACGTGGAAGCAACCCATTTTGATTAGCATGCACCTGTACCAAGCAGATGCTACAATGCTTGATAACAAGGAAGCAGGATGTGCAGATGTTGTGCCTGAAGAAAATGTGGATGCATGTTCCATTTGCATCAAGTACTATGCACCACTTGTGTTTGGGAATAATTTGGACAAACCGCAGAAGTCTAACTTTTTCTTTAGAGTATTGAAAAGTGGGCTGAAAAGGTTAAGTAACAAATATTGTTTTAGCAAGATCTGATTTGTTTTCTTTTGTGGTTTAAATCACCAAAAAAGATGAGAGTTCCACAGTTTGTTTGCAAAAGGGCAGAGATCTCCCAACCAGAAGAGTTGATCGGAGTAAGTGTGCTAGAGTTCACAAGATGCTTTTTGTGTTTGCCTTCTCCTTGGTCTTGAATAGACCAAAAAAACTCAAAAAATGTTGCACTTTAGGATACTCCTTCTCAGCCACTCTCACCTACAAAGGATGTGTCTTTATGACCGCTTAAATTTAAGAGCAAAAACTCAGAACTCTATAAAGGTCAAATTTGAGGCACAGTTGCTGTTACTGACAGGGTTGGACAGGTGTACCTATTAAAGTGGCTGATGGGTGTGCTCCTTTTATTTGCCAGATGGTGAAATGGTGGAAGCACACAGTCCAGAGACAGAGCAGCTTCAAAGGGTTTCTAATTTTTTTTTTAATTCAATGAATGCTCATCGTCTCTGCTGCTGAAGTCGCCCTTGTAATAAGTTTCAGTCGTTGCTCATTTTTACTTATCTGATGTTAATGAGAATTGAAGGAAACTTTTTTTGTTTTAGCAGCCAATTATACACATTTTTTGTATACTTACTTTGCATAAATCTTTTCATATAAATCTAAAATGCAGAAATAAATGTTATAAATGTTTGTTTATTGTACCCACCTTTGCCTTTTTCTTTTCATAATCACTTTTTGCAAAGTGCTTCTTCCTCCAGTGTGCAGCGGTGCAGCCGAGGCTATGAAAAGCTGGCAGGCCCACACTTGTCTGCATATTGACCTGCTTTGCATTCACCTGTTATTCAACCAAACCTAATGTTTACACTTTACTCTTCTGCAGCTGAGCTGCAATTAACCTTTTTGTGAGTGCAAGGAAGCCAGTCTTAAGTATTTCTTCAAAGCAGTTCATCACACTCTGTTAAATGTCACTTTCCCCAAAAATGAATAGTTTTTTTTTTCTTTTGGTATGGACATTGTGGACAAGAAAAGTCTGCTAACCTTCCTCACATTTACAGTAGTCGTGAATGCAGCTTATTCACAAAGAATCTCTCTTTTTGTACTTTATCAAGGTTTTCAAAAGGTTGGACAGGATCTCCTGATTGCAGATAAGTAGCCTTTAAAATGTCATTTGCCTATTTAAATAGTCTGAATGGGAGAAAACAGAACTGCATCCAACACTTTCCTTATCTTCCCTTCACTCCTCCATTTCGCCTGCCCTCAATTTTTTCCCACCCTCCTCCCTTCCCTCCCCTCCTCCTCCTCTTCTCCCAGATGCCCTCTTAGCGCTTGTCTGTGTTTGGGCTGTGACTGCAAGGGGTCACTGCCTGCCTTGTCTCACATGAGGAGCACTGCGTGTGTGAGACAGAGACGCAGACCACCATCGCTGAATCATTTTATGAATGAAAGTGCATGAAGATCAGAAAAAAAAAGGAGGCATGAACGTGTTAAATGTTTCCCGATGTGTGGATGGGTTTCCCACAGTGTGTGTCTCTTAGTGTAGGACTGTGTCTCCTTTGCTGTGCATGTGCATGTGTGTGTGCGCCTTGCAAAGCTCAGTGCCAGGTCTCTCTAATGAGTCTGTCAGGCGCTGTTAGCGACGGCGTGCTCCCCTGGCTCAGCACGCTCTTACAGACACATTGTGATTAGTCGGGCCAACGGCACACCACCGGGCCAGATTAAACACTCACCATGCCACCAGGGAACACACACACACACAAACTAACATCAAGCATTACACAGAGAACAGCACAACACACAAAGGTACTTAGACACACAGCATCATCGCTGTGGCAGCCCATTAGCACGCTGTGATACGTTAACAAGTACTTCCACTCCAGAACCAGATGTCAATAGCTCTAGAATTGAAAATTAATATAAAACATAAACATACCACAAAAGACCTATGGCCCTGGCAAGGAAGTGTTAGTATTTCATTACAATGTCCGCCTCTATTGATTTTTTTGTCTGCCAGTAATCTTGAACATCACTTAGAATTAGGGGCAGCCCTTCCGCCTCCAACAGCTTTTAACATCTTCATTAAAGTGACATGATTCACTAATTACAGGTAATTATCCTTTAATGAGCGGGCCAGATGAACGAGCAGATATGCAGAGGAGGAGCAGGCATGACTGCACATCGTTTCTCATTTCTGAGGAGTGGACTTACAGTGACTGAGTGCTGCAGCTGAACCCGGCACAGCTTTCTGTTAAGAAAACTAAAAAACATGTTTTCCTTTAATGATTGGTCCAAAGGACTGTAAATTGTTTGCTTTAACAACTATTCACACTATTCCACAACTGCTTGTTGGCATGTCAACGTATATCATAAACAATTCACATGTTTCCCACTTTTTTCCAGAATAAAGTTGGTAAAAAGGATTATTTCCAGGGAGTAGAACCACTGTAAACACTGAAGTCTTGTTGGTTGCCTTCCAGAAAAAAAGTAAATTAGGCTAAAGACCTCAAATTAAGGCAGTACTGGTTAGTACCAGCGATAAGACCTCTTAAAGTAGAATTTATTAAGGTATATAAAAATGTTATCCATTACAATGAAGTCATTACTGTAAGGTTCTCGGGTGTCCGATTAGGATCAAGTTAAGATTAAAGGTTAAAGCTCAAACTTTAAAGAAATCCTAAAGATGAGCATTTAAGACATGCTGTGATTCGTTGTCTATAAGGCTCTGAAAGTGTCAGTATTTTAAATGCATGTAAAAGAACTTTCTAGGAATGACAAAGAAGTCTGATTGTGTAGCTAGTTGACTTATTCTAACATTAAAAATTAACTAAACGTTTTTAGTGTTAGTAGAGAAGAGGGCAAAACTAAAAGACAAATTAACAAACCATCTTTGCATCATTGCTTTCTTTGAAAACGTAAAGTAGGGCATCAGGGTAGGGCTGGGCGATATGGCCTAAAAATAAAATCTCCGATTTTATTTTTTTTAATTCGATTTCCGATTTTTCCCCCGATTTTTTTTCCCCCCTACTTAAGAAAAGCAATATATACAGACGGCAGACAACTTAAAGCAAATGTTGCTTTTATTTAATCAAAATGCAAGACAAATGTAACCCCCATTTCTGGGATGAATAATAAATAAATAAACACACTCTTGGAATCAAAGTTAAGTATAACATTTTCTTCTTCTCACTCCTTTTGGACTTGTGTTTATATAATTGTTGTGTTTTATATAATTTTCTTGTTTTATATAATTTTGTTTTGTTTTTGTCCTATCTTGTTATTCTACACTTGTTTTCACTTGTCCAAAATAAAAAGGTTACTTACTTCAAGTTCCAGCTGTGTTTTAAGTCCCACTTTGTAGTCTAGACTAAAATGAGACAAACATTCACCTTGAGAGTAGCAGCATTTTCTAAAAAGTTACCAATACAGCTCATATCTGGGTCTAAAGTTTTAAATAAATTAATAAACCCCGTTTTGATGATGAAGCAGCAGGAGTCGCGGTTACCCCCCCCCCCCCTCCTCCGAAAACAAAATACTACGGTGGGCGCGTCGCAAATGAATACCTGTACAAGCAATAATTACAACGCAGTATTCTTTATTAACAAATAACAGCAAAAAATAACTATCTAACTAATGAACTAACTATACAGGCGTTGTAGAATGAGTATGTGTGTCAAGTCGCGTGTGTGTTAAGGCACGTGCATGTGTAAGAAGACTGAGCGCGTACCACGCGGCCGCGCGTGAGAGCCTTTGACTCCGATGGGCTCCTCTAGGTAAATGTTGCAGTTTGGGGACTCTTCCTCCACATCTGAGACAGTAAAGCCACACCAGTTCCACACAACAGATGAGTTTATTTCTTTCTTGGGAACAAACTGCCCACTCTCACCAGTAGCCTTGCTGTCGCGTGCTGTTTCGTGTGTTGTTTGTCGCGTGCCGTGTGTAACTAACGCTACGGAAGCTCTGAGGGGCCAAAAATGCCCCACATAAAAACTCGATTTAGTAATTTTTGAAATCGCCCGTAACAAAAAATTAGAATTAATTCATTTGATCGATTTATCGCCCAGGCCTACATCAGGGTAAAATAAGCTCCAACTGTAGATCACAAATTCTGCTTCAAAAGACACATGGAATGTTAGTGACTGGCTTTCATTCTCAGTCAGGTCCAGTTTGGTTAAATAACTCAAGGATTCAATTTAGGTGGTTTCATTTTGAGTTTTCAAAACTCCAGAAGTTGTTTACTTCAATGTGATTTTAAAATATTCAGCCTAGCAGTCATGTGCTAAAAGTTCCCCAAATAGATTGTATAGATATATAAATCTTTGGTATTTTTTTAGACCAGTATTTAGAGGAATATGAGTAAGACTATTCAGAAGTGAGAGGCGTTACACATCTGACTTAAATAGGGGGAAACGTGAGAGATGATTTAAGATGTTGATTATTTCTTAGTTAAAATATGAGACAAATTATGTTAACTTTCTTTTTTGGTTCTGACTCAGGAAACAGCCTTTAAAAAAAAGGAAAAAAGGACCGACCAAACAGTGTGACAGAAGTTTCTTATCTTGTATTTACAAGACAGAAGAAAAAGTCCCTTCACAAAAACCCTAAACCCATTTTCATTTTCATGCTCATCTCCTTTCCCTCCTTTGTAAGGCATTTTTTGGTTTCCTGGTCACCAACTATTACAGTAAATGTTAAGTACAGCTAATGATAAGGGTTTTGTTTTTGCTTCTCTCTTTTCTTAGATGTGAACACAAACTTTTGTCTGCCATTCAATCCGTCTCTTAATATGATTAGTTACTGATTACATAGAGCAAGCATTTTAGACTCTTGGACATTTCTGTCCATTTGTGCTTTGATAACTCCTTCAACCTGTATTTCATGAAGTACAATTACACGTATGTCACACAACAGAGTCTTCTCTCCAGCTGAAATGTGCAGAATGGCATGTACTGTACTGTGCGGCACAATAGAGTTACTGTATTTTGACCCCTGAATGAGAGTGGAATAACATAAATACCAGAGCATGATTTATGTTGACCACCGATATAAAATAGTTCAGCTGTTGGTGAGGGCAGCTCATGGAGATACATGGTAATGGATTCAGCCATGTTGCTCAGCGTCCACAGGAAAGACTTTAGTAGCTTCCTTAACGTCAATCTGCTGCACTTTACTTTAAGGGTGGATCATTCTGAACGACAATTAGGCCTGTCCAGTTCAAAATGTGCAGAATCAATTCAAGAGAGTAGTTTCTTTATCACATGATTAAAAAAATAATAAAAAACTGCATGAACTTTACTGTCATCTTTGTGCTGCTCTTTAAATGCGACACGCACTGCCTCTTTTGTTCTGCCTCTTTCTACTAATGTTACTGTAGAGCTGTAATGCACACAAATCGATAGCATGCTTTCCATTTCAACACATCTAGCTGATGCTCAGACCAACAATCTCAATTGATCCTGTTCTGTCATCACAAAGTTGTCTTATTCTTCCCTCCAAAAGAACAAGACATACAAACTCTTAACAATGTGGATGTCAAACAGTTACACAAGCTTTGTCATAAAAATTCAGCTCGGTCACTTGAAGGTAAACAATGAAATGGACACAGATGAAAGTCTTAGCAAAAGTGAGAAGTTAAACACTCCAAGATGGGGTTTTGCAGCTCGTGCATTAAAAGGAAAGAAATGTGAACAGAGCATTATAAAAAGCAAAAAGCAACAGCAAAAAAAAAAAAAAAAAAAAAAAAAAATCCAGTAAATGTCACCTGTTGGTCTAGAACAAAGAAGCAAAATCAGTTTCCTTCCCCCACAGGATGTCCACCCAAAGGAAGCATAGTTTTACAACAGCAAATGAAAAGTGCAAAAACCCAAACATGCTGCAGCCGCTTCAACAGCTAGTGTGCAGCTGGAAACAACTCTAAAGCACACATAGTGAGACGACATATTAGCCCAAAAACTCAGATGGCATGAAGGCAGAAAACAGGAACTGACTGTTCTCACTAAAGCAGGTCACTGTGTGCAAACACACTGAACAACAGTGTAGGAAGAGATACTCATCTTCAAATTGCAGAAAAAAATGCACAAGTTCAGGGACAACTGTCACCTGCCTCTACAGTTATGTAATAATTCAGAATCTGACAGTATCTGGAAGTCGAACCCAAGACATTCAAGCGTGTCATCTTTATTCACAATTTGGCAGAGGTTGCACAGCATGAAATTTCACCTCTGACAATTAAATCTGTCTGTTAAGACCTCTGATCCTTCATCTTTATAGTCAAGAACAAGAGAGAATTAGAATGTGTTATTTTTTTTGGCTATAAATCTAACATTGGTCTTTTGAAATGATACATTGTAGGAGGAAACGCTTTAAATATTGCAAAGCTCTCATCCCACACAACACTGTAGGTGCTTCTCACGGTAAGATAAAATGTTTTTAGTGATAACAATAAAGCAGCTCTGCTTGGTTCGATGAACCAAACCATCAGCTCCTGAAAGGCAGATATGGGGGGAGAAACAGATAAAGGGAAAGCACTAATCTCATTACCTTCTCTTCCTGGCACGAAAGAATAATCATTTCTTCTCTGTAGCAATAGGCAAAAGGGTGAGAGTTAGAAAAAAAAATTCAATTTTGCCTTCCACCATTTCATTTTCCATGTAATTAAATCAGTTAAATGTTACAAAACATGTAAACTCCATCAATGACTTTGATCCATTTGCATTTTTAATCAGGTCAGATTAATTCCAATAAGCATGCTGGGCTAAGGCGATGACAAAGCAGGCTTATTGTGTGCTTGTCACACTCATTTAATTCTGTCATTATGCCCCATATCCTATTATGATAATTGGCTTTTTATTCTCAATCAACACTCAGTCAAGGTTATTAAGTAGTAATTTCTGAAGAGAGCACTTTTAACCTTTGACGTTTTGGGAGTTTGTCGCCATAAAAACAGCATGTGCCCCCCCAAAAAAGGGAACTCCTTAAAAACACTGCAGCTCTATGGTTTGTCTAACCAGGCTGTTTGGAGGAAATAGGTTCCCATATATTCTATTGAGTGTAAATGAAATTTGCCTATGTATTTACATTCAGCTGTTAGCTGATGTTGGTTAGAAATGCTGCACGTACCGTTTCCACTAACCAGCCCTATAAAAGTCCGACTTCTATAATCTTTTGATGAAAGTGAGCCTGCATACATTTCCCGTGATCCCTTTGTTAACACTCTCTCCTGCTAGTTCATACAGCCTCTCACGATCCCAATCTAATATTACTGGTGCATCAAAACTAGCAAGCAATATTGGAGATATCTGGCTGTACAGTTCTGAGGAGGATAACAAAGATGTACGTAGATCTATTTGTCTGAAAGTGGATGCATCGGAATGGAGCGGAGCTGGGAGCTTGTGGCCTGTCGATTGTAGTTTGCATGTAAACAACTACAAGCTTTTTCCATTTGCAACAATTTGAATAAAAAAATACTCAGAAACGCTGATGTGTTTGGATGCCAAACTATTTCTTTTGCCACATCTTACTTTGCATGTAGCATCAAGTTAAGGAGGCCTGGGTAATGGGTGGCATTTAAAAACAAAAAAAAAGTAGGGCAGAGAGTGGAAGTCACTTCTCAAGCAACACTGCAGGTCTTAAATAAAAATCAAACATGTGGTCAGCGATGTTCTAGTTGCTACAACACCACAATTACAAATTGTGCCATTTCTTTGCAACAGTTGAGCAGGATGCACACGTTTTAGCCACGTTAGTTTAGTGTCTGCAATCCAAGCTTCTGAATTAGGTCTGACTAAAAAAAGTTCAGTTAAAAAAAGAAAAAAAAAATAGTCATGCTTGTTTGTGACACTGCCATTCCTTTAATCAGCGGGAGAAGAATAATGGAAAAAATATGTCTTCCATTCAGTAGCTCCAAATGTTCTGTAAACAATGCCAGGAAGACGCTGGGGGCTGGGAGTGCTGTGCTTCAACAAGGCAACCCTGATGCAACTGACGGCTGAACCTGTAATATTCGCGCCTTCTTCTTGTCTGCTTTTGCAGACAACTCAGTCTTATTCTTAAGTCTAAAATTAGCTTTAGAGTACAGAAAGCTGTCAGTGCTGATTTGGCTGGTCAGCTGAAGAAAGATCATCTTAATTTTCTTCTTGCAAGGTAAAGTGCTTTTTGAGGTTTCCCTGTTCAGATGCCTTTTACACAGAGGGAGTTTTTTGAAAAATTTCTTAACTTTACAGAAAATGTATAAATATCTGCTTTAACCCAACTCTCACGTGTTATGATATATGTCTAAACTCAGTCATGTAACCTCAACCTCCTACAGTTTCACTTTGGAGACTTCATGAACCTTTTTCATTTCCCAGCCAGACCTCATGAAAGCTCACTGACATTTACATTTTATTCACTATTTATCAGTAAAGACGACCTAATAAGTTCCCTCATATGAGTGCGCAGGTGAGCGTTACTATGGGGACAAAGAGGGTTCCTCTGTGGCAGTGAGGCCTGTTTCATTGTGGCGAGAGACAACAGCTGTCTTTACCTTTGGCAGGCAAACAGACTCATTAAGGGCAGCCATGTTTGTTTTTGCGCCTGATACCTAGCCTTAAGCAAACACTCCCATATCTACACTGCGCAGCCTTTGCAGTCTCTACATTTCCTTCCCCATTGTGGAGGGAGGTCCTGGCACGTTTATGTATTTTTCCCTGCAAGCTTTGACCAAGCTGCCAACTGCTCGCAAAGAATGCGTGCTTAATTGAGAAATTTAGTCAAGGTTTATGAAATGCTAAAATAGAGTTCACTCTGATGTTCTGACTGTTTAATAGAAGTCATCTTTTTTTTTTTTTTTTGCCCTGCTACAGCATTATCTGGAATGTCACAAGAAATGCTTTGTTTCTTATGCACGGACATCATAAAGGCATCGTTGTGTGGCCGACTTGCAGCTGACATTAAAATCTGAAGCAAAAAAAGACTTCTTTCACTTATTTTCTCCACGCTCAGCAGTGTCTATGCCTTGACTGACAAGGCAGATTGAATTCATCGAGCTTTGACAAAAATTCCATTTAAGAGGGAAAATAGCGTCAAACGTCATTCTGTAACTTCAACTGGCAAACATAAGAACACTCCAACCCAGAAGGCATTTGCATTAACGTACACAAAGCAGCACAAAGCCTTTTTCTTTGTTTGTTTGCGAGTCGAACATACATCCACTACTGTAGTATTTTGAGCCACAGCATTTTTTTAAGAGCAGTCTTCCAAAATCTGTGCACTTATTTGATTCCCCTTTTCATCATTTGTCAAGTTCAAAGTCAAAATGCATTGCGAAATGAGTTCTTAATGTGGAGTAATGAGGCTGTCAAGGCAAAGCAATCTCTGCTTGTTTGAGTTTGACTCATGCCGTATATTCAATTAAATCAGCTGAAGTCAAGCTGGCCCCAGGCCTGATCGGTAATGGTTGACCTCATTCAAACAATGCTCTGACATATTGAAACAATAAGAGGAAGGGCCTTGAGTCAGTTGCAAAAGCAAACCCTACTCAAAAGCGATAAGGGTAGGAAAACTCCAATGAAGTCATTGCAGGGTTTGAAAGCTTCATGCCAACATGTGTTCATCTAGGACAGTGTTTTTCAACCTTTTTTGAGCCGCGGCACACTTAAACCTTGACAAAAATCCCGCGGCACACCAGCATTCAAAAAAATAAAAAAAAAATAAAAATAAAAAAACGGGAGAAACTCAGTCTGTTTTGAACAGTTCCTCCACAATCTGACATTCTTTTTTTATAATTGTGGCAGAAACGCTGGAAGCTGCAGCTGTTTTTTTCTCTAAAAGATGTAATAAAAGTTAAGTTAAAAGATGTAAAAACTGTTTGATTTGTGTTCGGTGAGGTTTAAAGACGTTAAGAGGAGAGACGAGTTGTGCGCCGAGATCCACGCTGTTACTTTTAACCCAATGCATCATGGGAGATGTAGTTCAATAATCCGCCGAATGCAGAAAGACCAGCGTCTCTGAGCTTTATTGTTTTGATCACTTGTTCCACGGTCTGATACCGGATTCTATGGAAAGCTACACCGCTAAAGACGAGCTTTATCTGGTATTTTATTTGAAACTGAGCGACTTTATCAGCAGAATGCACAAGGAAGTGAAGACTTTAACCACTTCTGATTGGTCAGACTGATGACACGTGATTAAGAATCCAAGAATGATTGGTGGAGACAGTTAAAGGGGCGTGACTTTTACTAAAACGGAGATTAAGCTGCAGCTAAATCGGTACCATCATTTTTATCAAAATGTCTTTAATAGAATCAAATAAACACAAAGAAAAAAGTATTTTATGATCTGTCATATTCCTTATTTCTTAGTGTTTTTTAGGGCTTGTTTGGATGAACAAAGAGGTGAAACCTAGTGGGGCTGCAGCGTTGGAGTTGGAAGTTACATAGTCATAAAAGCTACAAAAATAGGAGAGAAAAAAAATCTTTTTGGATATTTTTAGATCAGTCAGTAACTTCCTTTATATCAGACATGTTTGGATAACAGCAAAAAGAGCTGAATGCCCTCGCCGAAGTTCAATCAAAAGTTTTCTCATGTTTAATTATGTTTATTGTATTTTCCACATAATGACACAAAACAAGACAAACATGACAATTTTCCCTCCCGCTGTCAACAATGGCACAAATTATAATGGCAGCATATATATATATATATATATATATATATATATATATATATATATATAATAGGGCAGCACGATACAAGGAAAACTTGCGATATGCGATATTAGTGATCAAAATTGCGATGACAATATAACTTGCCCTATATGAACAAATAGTAAAACAACCAAAAAAATATCATTCCCATTTCACTGCAACATTTTAAAAATTATACTCCAAATGACAATCATCTACATAGGAGGCGAACATCTGACATAAAAGGGCTCCATCCGATTCGTCAACAACGTGAAGGGGTCCACCTGATTGGTTTAAATGCATAAAAGGATTCATTTGATTTGTTAAATACTTTAAATGGCCATAAGATTGTTTTAGCACATTTAAGGTAACCATTTATTGCAATTTTTGCCGTCTTTTGCGATATGCTTGATGTCACGATAACGATACATTTGCGATATACTGTGCAGGCCTAATATATATATATATATATATTTATACCATGGTCTGGGTAAATACTAGATTCTGATTGGCTGATGGGTGTCCATTAAAAAGTGATAACACACAGTGATAACTGCACGCCCCAAAAAGAAGTTCCGGTCACCGCCAGCTTCTCTAAAACAACCTTTAGCTTCATTAATCTGGACAAAAACAAGCTTTAAGAGGTGAAGTTTGTCTCTGAACTGATGCTTTATTCAACCTATCGGGACGATCAGCATACATATATATATATGGCTTTATATTGCCGAATCTTGACTGCAGCGGTGGTGCGGCACCTTGTCACGTCCGTCAGTATCTATCTATCTATCTATCTATCTATCTATCTATCTATCTATCTATCTATCTATCTATCTATCTATCTATCTATCTATCTATCTATCTATCTATCTATCTATCTATCTATCTACTTAACAGCCTGAAAAAACAAAATGACGAAATAAATACATAAACAACAGAGACAGAAGGTCATTTTGTCACTTTTTTAGATGGATAATTGAAAAATAGTCAGAACTAAACGTTGTCTGACGCTTCCAGAGTGAAGTTTTGTAATGTGTGTATTTTTCCTTTGTTCCGGGTTTCCCTTTTTCTTTATGTTCATATTTGTGCATTTTAGCACAACTCTCATATCTTCTACCCACTTACTTTTGGAGCCTTACATGACCTTTGAAGAAATCACAGAATTACAGAACTGAATACTAATATTGATTGATTTGATTTATTTCAAGCATTAATTGTAGACAATCATAGAGATTTATCTAACTCATTACAGAAATGATGAAATGCATAGATAAAACAAACCAAAAACAAAGACACAAATAAGTCACAATTGATTCATTAAATATAGTGATTATCAACTAAAATCAAGTAGATCTTGATTTATTGCTTGAAAAGGAGTGGGAACAATCACACACCTACTGAGTTATTACCTTTTATAGTTTTGCATAGTTTTCATAATTCAGTTCTGATCAGATCAAGTCCAGATTCTTTTCAAATATCAAAATCAACTGCTTATTGATTATTGATTATCTTCAGAAAACATTCTTTCATGATTTAAGTGAACAGCAACGTAAATCACACACTGTGTGACAGTGTGTCAATAAGTTGTTGATGACTTTCATCATTTACAAAAATGGAGAAAAACTCAACTTAACGTGTCCTTAAAGGCAGCTACTGTCTCTACATTTGGTTCAATGGGGAATCATGGAATTTCCAGCCTGGACTGATAAAGAAAACCAAATCTAAACGGAACAACCTGCTTCATTCACACTTGTTTTTACTATTCACCAGGGCAACAGCGGTTACAGTAAACAGAGCAGAGAAACGCATGGTAACTGCAACTCATTAGGCAGCATTCCCTCTGGCCCTTATTCCATTAGAAATTAAGACTCTGCACAATTAGTGGATGACTAGTCTCAGCTCAGTGCACCGGAGTCACCCTCTCAAGGCTCCAGAATGACTTAATTACAGGTACTTCTGAAAGCAGCATAAGAAAAGCAAGTGATGCCGCTGATAAACCACACTGTAGACACTATAAACAAGTGTCAGGACGAAGAGACTAAAACCACCTGCGTCAAAAAACGCTAAATCTGAACAGATATAAAGTTATCACGAAAGATGTAAGTCCCAGTTAACACAAAAATGCACAAATAGAATAAAAAATTTGTGCAGCCCTGTGTTATTTTCATTGATTGTTCTTGTCTGCTACAGACTAGGAGATACACAGTTGAATGGCATGTGTATATATATATATATATATATATATATATATATATATATATATATATATATATATATATATATATATATATATATATATATATATATATATATATAAAAAATAAAGCATATCTTTTATTGGTTTAAAGTAATTATGGCTACAGCTTTGATGTGAGAATAAAAACTGCAGCCCTATTGGGAAAAATCATCACAATTGAAAACACCATTCAACTGCGTTTCCAACAAAGTCATCCCATTATGGCAAAATATTTTTCTAAATCCAAAAGTAAAATAAGCAACAAAGCATTTTCTCCAATGTGCTCCATCAATCTGCTCATGACAAGCGAACAAAGCCCATTTTTCTGTAATTGAACCAACTCTCATCTAAATGTAACGACTGACCGTTCTGCCCTTCGAGCTGGAGAGGAGCTGAAAGAGATTTGATCACTCTGTCTACTTAGTTTTGATCACGTGACATCATGTCCCATTATATTGTGATGTTGTCATAGGAGGAGAGGAAATGAAATGCCTCGAAGCTATGTGGAAATTGTGTGTGTGTGTATGTTTGTGAATGTGTGGATAAAGGGGGCATAGGGGGTGTAAATCTCAGCATGTGACTGTGCGGGTTCTAATTTTGATATTATAGATTCTAGAAACAGTATTTTTGCATCTTCTTTGTTTTGTTTTTTTAACCACATCAACAACAGAACATGTGTTTAAAGAGCCACTCCAATAAAAATAGTGTTTTTGGTATTTCTAACATGATGATGCGGTATTTCTTCTGATAATGGCAGACATATATAAAAAAAGTTGTCATATTAACTTTAAAAGCCCAGAAGATTATTGTTTTGAGGTTACCCCGGGTTCAAATAGGTCAAAAGATGATTGGAGTGGGACTTTAAAGAGTCTATATACAGTTTTTGATGTTATTTTTTACTTCCACAAAATCAGCAGAACATGTGTTTAAGTCATTTTCAATGGACATTGTACTAAAACTGACCCCTAATGTAGACTAACAAAAAGATCTTAGTTCCTCTTACCTGAAACTGCTCAATGTACCCAACTCAGCTGCAGTGTCTTTTTTGGGTTTCGTTCTAAGATCTACAAAAACCTAAACAACACGTCATCACACTGAGCCTGAAATCAGCGGCTATTAGCAGCTTCCACTCTGAAAAGGCAATAACTACTTAACAGCATAACTACTCGCTTTGCATTTGAAGATATCTTTATGCAAATTCGTGCCTGATGGCATACGAGATGTTTTAAAGCTTGCTTCCTACATGACAGCAATACGAGCACATATCCCTGTAAAATTCCACGTCTGAATAAATGATCATTTGTAAGTCCTTCTACAGTGGCTACAGTTAATGAGTTCAGTGATACAGCTGTGGGTAACCGCACATTATTGAGTTAAGAGTTCATTTCTTGTGGCTCTCCGTTACAATGCTGTTAAAAGATAGGAGTTTGCTAATACGTTTTGGTCAATGGTTCATTTAGGGCATGCTGTGTGATGGGACATGGTGAGAAAATGCTTACTGTAGGATGAGGTGAAACACACAAAGAGACAGAAGATAACGTGTCTATAGGGTGAGGTTAATTGTTGTTTTCATGCATTTGCACATGCAGCGAGGATTTTAAGCTTAAACCACGAAGCGTGACGCGAGCTCCTGCAGAAACACTGCATGAATTCAGCCGCTTTTCATCTAGTCTTTACTTGGTTTCTTGAACCAAATGCTGTTGCTTGAAAATTATCCCAGATTACACTGTAAGGATAATTTAAAGGAATAAAGTTATTCAGTTCTTATGCTACATACACGCAGGGCACATGTTAAAGAACGGGCTGAACATGGATTTTTGAATATATAGCATGGTGTTCAAACTGGACTGTTGCAATAGATACTCCGATACTTGTGCATGTACACACAGTTGGAAGAGGCTTGGTGCCAAATGTCAAAGCGCATTAAACCTTGTGAATCTTGCTCTAGCCTTTTTTCTTTCTCAGCTCTTTTCCGATATATGAAATATTTGATGTCATAATTCCATCCGGCACAAACTTTAATTATTAAATGATTAATTTTCAAACAGTTGGCACATTCCTGTTTGAAAAGGACGCTAGCCGTATGCCACTACCAAATCCAAGTTCCTGACTGGTCAGAGTTCAACTGGTTTAACTTTTGACACGCACTCAATCGCTGCACATTTTGTGCGTACAGCCCGAAAACAAACTTAAAAGCTTATGTAGCGACACGTGAATGCGAGTTTTAAATGCACATACATACGCGTTCATACACACTTTTCATTGAAAATGTTTCCCAGCCCAGTGTAGCATTAGTTCACCGTGTGAGCATGAAAAGAATCTGTGTCATAACACGTTATGGTCCACATAAAGAAAAGAGATAGATTTTCAGCAAAGAGGACATTGGGGAAACAAAACAAGTCTTTTTTTTATGATTTTTATTTTTTTTTAAAGCAGTGTTGGTTGAGAATGTCGTTTGTGCGCATTTCTGTGTTCAGGGATGCCGCATGAATGGTCAGTCAGCATTTAGGGTTCAAAAGAAACACCAGCCTGATCTCCCGTCCGTGTGAAAACCAAGGCTGCCCTGCTCTGTATCAAGTGCCATTGTTTTGGTAATAGTAAACCTGGGGCACTTGCCAGAAGGCATTAGTCATTCATCTAACAAGTTCCACAAAGCTAACCACAAAGTGCTCCACTGTTGACTACCTCTTGTTAGAGAAAAGTAAAAACTTTTGGATGAGTGGCTATCAGACACACGCGTCATGTTTTCTTTTTTAAATGTATTTTCAGGCAGCATTTGGTGACAGCTAAGATGACAAGTAAAAAGATAGTATGTGAAGGATGGACAGGAGGGGATTAGAGCGGAGTGCAATTATTCAGCAGGCCGGACACATGACATGATCTCTAATTATCAACAAAGCAAAGTGTAATATAAGCTAGAGCCAAGACGTCATGATGAGACTTAATAAAACATGACCACCCATCAGGTTTGTTCCCTGTCCCTCTTGGCCCGACGCAGACCTGTTTTCTCCAAATGACATCCTCTCTGCCAACTGTACTTCTCAGAAAATGAGATGCAGTTGCAATCTGCATAAAACAATATAGGGTGCATTCAAAAGTACGAATAAAAAGCTTTATTGCTGTCATGCATCACGTAACTAAATTGTATCCATCCCTGGATAATTTAACTTGGAATCACTTGACTTTGTTGTGGCTCCTTATGTGACAGAAAGTCACACCAAAGGGTACCAGCAAATCATAACAAAAGACTAAATAACTAATTTAAAAAATATAATTGCAAAAAAAGAAAAAAGGACCTGGGGCTCAGTTTTAGACCTTGTCGCTGTTTACAGCAATTTTTAAAGAGAAATTAAGAGCATTTTGGTTTTAGCAACTGTGGTTTCAGTGATGGGTTGATGTTAAGCAAAAAATACACTTTCCTTTGACTGTAAAAGTGACTATTTTACCCGAAAGCTCTGACTTGATCCCATGTTTTCACTAAATGGAATATCATTTGGTTCAACAATAACAATTGTGCTTTTTACGTGATAACGTTATGTCATATTATTTTTAGCGCCAGCATTTTTTATATGGAAAATGGTAGCATCTATATACTTTTCTGTAGTTCAAGCATTGCATACACAAAAAAAAAAATGCACATATATATTTAAACATGCACATAATTGTTTCGTTCATGTGGGTTCCGCAAGTAAATGTGGGTTTAGGCTACGGTTTTTCACTACTGTCTACTGTGTTATTAACAATTCTATAAAAAGATCTGCTCAAGTTTCCCCTTCCTGTGTGTTAACAAGCCCTCTGAGCTGCTGTAAGCTCGCTCAAGCCTTGTTAAGAGAAAGGCAGCCCTAAACAGCGTAATACCATTGGCCATATGTCATAATTTCCAACAATCGTGATTTTTTTTCCATTGTTTGTTTTCTTAGCAACATAACTCATCAGTACGCCTTCTGGCCAACTTCAGAACAAATGAGTAGAAAAAACAAAGATTGTCTCATTTTTTGGCTTTGTTTTCTTTTTATAAACTCTCACACCTCACTCTACATTATTATCGTTACATTGCACCTCTATTTCTTTTTAATTATTCAAACTTCCTACAAGGCAAACCTCATAAAATAGCACTTAGGATACAAGAAGCAAAGTGCGTTTAGTCATAGGTTGCTCTTTGCCCACTGTAAAGATCATAGAGCTCATCATTAGCTCTCAAGAGGATGAATGAGCCACCGTTTGATTACCTCAGTGGCTCTGTGGGCTCCCGCAGCCTGCTGACTGAACTGGACGCAGACGATTACAGCCTTGCACAGGCAATTATATCTGCCTGCTAAATATGTCACACATAATAAACGCGTGCTCCAGACAGACAAGTGGCATGGCGAGGGATCTCAGGCGGCAAAGAAAGCTAATCCTGATTCAGATGGATTCATCGAACACGCCTTTGTGAAGTAGAAACCTGTTATTGTTCATGTTTTCAAGAGAAGAAAAGAGACCACAATGCAAGTGCAACACCAAGCTAAGAATACTTGCACGGGATATTTAGTGAGTGTAAGCATGGGGAAAGAGACTTAAACTCCTAGGAAGGAACTTCTTTCATGGCATGCAGTGTTTGCACAGGACATGCCTCAGGAAGCTGAGACAACTGGAAACATTTGTATAGATTTGAGCTTTCTCTTAGCTGTAATACGTGCTGCTCAAACACGCATTAGATGCAGCAGAGATCACTTTTACCCATCGTACATAGATGTGGCGGCTCACAAATACAACTTGAAACTTTTGTTTTCATTTTTCTTGTGAATTTAGAAAACTGACATTTCAAGAAATGAAAAATAAATCCAAACTTATGTAAAGCCTTTATTCTTTTAAGAAAAATAACTACAGTAAAAATAAATAAATAATAATAATAAAAAAAATAAAACTTGCTCCAATGAAAATTGTATTTTGGTGTTTTTAACATGTTCTTGTGGCATTTTTTGGATGATGTAAAAAAATAAAGCTCAAAATTTTGTTTTTGGTGTTTCTTTATTTTATGCAGTTTGCGTATTTGTTACGTAGAAAATATGCTGGACAGACTACAAGCTGCCTGCTCCGCTCCATTCTAAAGCATCCACATGCAAACATTGATTTTCATGTATGTATTTATTTTCTAGCTGCTCAAAACTTTACAGCTGGATAGCTCCATGATTGCTAGGTAGGAGGTGTGAGGGGCTGTAAGCAGGAGAGCGTACAGATAGGTCAGTTACAGATTATGGGAAGGGGTGCAGGGTCACCAACGGTCCTGTAGGCAACTCAGAGGTGAATTTCTAATGAACTGGTGCTGCTCTGCAGAAACTGTCCAAGACAATTATATAACTTTTTGATTTTGGATAAAAATGGCAGAATCCTATTTTAAAAGACCACTTTTACAATAGATCACATTGGAGTGGGTCATGCAACACAAAAGTCATGTACCATCTAAAATTGAATGTTCTAATGTTAAGCTGTACTTTCAGAACAAAGCTTCTTATTTTTTTGTGTAGCTGTTTCTGCTGTTTTCCTATTTACAACTAACAAACTTTATTAGGACATTAAAAAAATGGGTTTATACCACAGTACTGTCTAATTGATTGCACTTTATTTGCTTGATCAGCTATAAGCAATAGTATTCCTGTAGTGAATACACAACTTGATCTTTACTTTTCTCTGTACACGGCCAATAAAATACATAATCAACATTTAAGCAGAAACCCCGAGGCCTAATCTGCAGCAGGTGCTGGCTCTGTTTCTTTTTCTTTCTTCTTCAGTTGTAGAAATAGGAATGCCAACGCACTGCCCCATGGGTAGGCTTGAGCTGACTAATGTAAGCAAAAGTGGGGCGGCTGGTCTTAATTATGGTAACAGACGCTGAGGGGAATGCGCTGATACCTACTGACGAGAAAGTAGCTTAATACTGCCATGCATCCCCTTCCCTCCCACCAGCACTAGACACACACACACACACACACTGTCACTTTTATAGCACACACATCAAACAAAAACACTGCAAGTAAAGGTCAAAGAGACACGAGACATTTGAATGGGGGAAATGTGATTAATGATCCTCCATGTGGACCAGGTGTCTCATCAGTATTCATGTTTGTCCATCACACAACTGCTCTCCAAAAATATCCACAACACAACAGCTGCCCACATAATGTAGACACCTTGGATTTAGTTTGAATTTTGTTTTTCATGTTTCAGTAAGTGTCAGAGGCTGCTGCAGTTTTACTGAAATGATTTCAAACTGTTCGATTATTAAAATCTAAGGACAATTTAGGAAAAAAAAAAAGGGGGGGGGGGGTTGAGATGATGTTTTTTTTTGCTTTGCCCCTGCTCGCAGTCTGTCATACTGTGGTATGCACGGCCTTCCTCTGCACGGGCCTATGAAAGCAAATGGGATTGTGATTCTGTAGTCAGCAAAATGCTTGAATAGCCTAGAGTTAGCATGTTCACACACACACACACACACACACACACACCCACACAAGCACAGTGTCCTCAAACGGGTCTACTGATTACTTCAAGCCTTCCAACTCATCCTTTCCTTCTCTGCCTGCCTGTCAGAATTTGTCATTAGCTAATAGTGAAAACACCACTCAGCATGAAGGTTTAATACACCTATAGCTTTACGGTGATTGGTTATTAAACTAGTCTGTCATGATTAAGCTGTGAGTGCAGAAGCATCAACTTTTCCCATCTATATAAAAGCTTTTTTCACCCGATAATGAAAAAAAAAAAGACTGAAGAAAATAACATAAGTAAACAAACATCATGTGTAAAGAATAAATGAAACCATGCAGTGCATCGTTCTGCAAATAAACTGACAGAAGAGACCACCAGCTAACAAAGGCAGCTCTTCATTCAGGCTCTATCTAAGCAGATATCAGTTGTTGGCAGGATATATGAGCTGGGTGGGGCCCGAGTGTATAAACACACACAGGCTCTGCTCTCTTCTTCTGTACTGTGGACAGCACCTCAGTCCAGCAGCAGCAGCAGCAGCAGTCAGCACAGTTTGATTAAGGTATTCAAATAAAAGGAGCAGGCGTTGCACTCTTAGTACTAGAGCTGGAGAAGCAAACAGTACAGCTACACTTGGACACACCATCTTAATGCAATGCAGTGAATTCTGTATCACTGCTGGTATCATTTTGTGTCATTTTCCTCAGCTGACGGGAGAGCACCACGTTTTTCACGGTAAAGTAAAGTGAGTGTTGAAAGTACAGAAGTCGAAATTTTCAAGGATTATTTATAGATCTGACTGAATCATCTCAATCTGCACTTGATGTACATTCTCATCTCACACTTTCCTGGCATCGCTTTGAGTGTTTTATAGAGCAGACCGTTTCAGAAAATGCAGCTCAGCACCAAATCCATTCTGCAAAGTAAAATACATTTCTTTAGGGCCTTGCTAATCCCAAACATCTGCTGCCAAAATACACAGAAATGTTTACTTTTAGCAGTTGCACAAACAGATGATTACAGCAACTGTTGTTGGGACACTAAAAAGTGAAATCTATCACACACGTGCAGTTATGACTAATTTAGCAACGAGACAAAGGCTGACAGTGGCACCTGTTCCCTGCAAGTCACATAAACTTACCAATCACTCAAATGTCTGCCTGGAGCTCAGTTGTTTACACATACAACACTAGAAAGCAGATTTTTTTTTTGTCACTGGAAAACGGGAAGGTGATTTAGTATTAGTTTTGTTTTTTTTTTGTTTTTTAAGAATATTACCCCAAAAGAAACCATTTCAGTAAAAGTGACAGTTCAGCCACAAACCAACATGTCCAACAGCTGACCTCAATGCTAACGTCTGCTTCCCTGCAGCCTCAGAGAAGGGCCCAAGCATAATTTATAACCTGGCACATGAAAGCTGTCAAAAAGAATTGGTACCATGCAGATGTGATTTACATACAGTTGTTCGGTTTGAGTTGCAGTCAACTTAACAGCAGTTTCAGTTAAAGAGCTGGATCTTGTGCGGCATGTAAACAGGACACCAAATGATCTCTGCAGGCCTGATTTGCATATTTAGTGAAGGTAGTTAGTGTTACACACGCACAGGTAGGAACCCATGCCCCTCTTTCTTGGAAAGAAACCGAAGCAAACAGAGTGGAGGGAATTTCAATTATTCAAATGATCGCCATCCTCTTACTGACAGTAGAATCATATTTTGCTCATATGAAAGCTCTTCATATCATTTGAAATCGAGTTGTTTTGTTTCCCAGCGTTTTGCTGTGAGCGTAGATATTAGCATATTCTTAGGATTATCTGGATGGAGGATGATCCGGATTCATTTGACCTACAAAGATGCAAAAAGAAATCCGGCATAGTTGGGAGTGAAACCGCTTAATCAATAAATGACCTAAACGACATAAAACAGCTTTCTATTTTTAACTCAAAAAAGGTGTGGATGGTGAAAATTGGTAGCTAAAGTGTAGATTGTGGCAGCATTTTTAAGACGCATCTCTATACTGTTTGATTCTTTGAATGTTCCATTCTGTTACAAAGATTTTCCATTGCCCACACAATGAAAGTCAAACATCCTCAACTGACTTTTGCATCAGTTCCTTCACCTGCCATCGAAAGCTATCTTTGATCTGAGAAAGAAAGAGCTCCAAAGCATCTTTATCTCAATCCAAGCTCCAGCTCATGATTCTCACTTTCACATCATGGTAAGCCAGCAACAAACTCTCACCTTGGGAACGTGGATAGCCGATGGTGTCAGCAGAACAAAGGTTAAAAAAAGGCTTTCATTGTTATAGGAAATTCTACAAAGTCTTGCATTTTTGTTAGTTTGTGGAAGTCAAACGTCACTGGTCAATAGTTACATTTCTCAACCTTATTCTGTTTGGGCCTATTTACATTAAGAGATCGATTTACTGCAGCCTACTTTATTTGTTATGGATAAATGTGTTATTTTTAAGAACATGCGCACTTTAAGAGAGTCAGTGCAGGCCAGCAAACCAATGGGATGTTAAAGCGGGGGGGGGGGGTATTGGTCACACTTTATTTTCTGTTTTGGCTTATTTTGTGATTTTGAAATCAGTCCAATGGTGTAAATAAACAGGAATGAGGAACTAATTAGAAACTCACTCTAGGAGACATAGGGTCCAAATACAGGTCTGAGGCTCTGCATCGGCTGGTTCATGCAAAACACAAGCGCACAGCTTCACTCCAAAGTAAAAAATCATATACATGCTTCATTTTTTGAGGAAAAAAAAGTTGGAATGCACCTGATGCGTTTAAAAACAGATTTCGGATGTCACAACACAGTCTAGTTTACGCAGCTTTAAGCCACTTATTTCGTTGTCTTGTTTTAGACGAAATTAGCAGCAGCCCGTACTGCTCCAGGACACTTAACTTGTCGACACTTGACATTTTTGTCTCGGCTGAATGTTTACAGTAAGTGCGCGCGGTGCGCCAAACATGTCCAAAGCTTGCGTTTGCGCAGCGGGAACGCTGCATGATGGCTTCACGGAAAGTAACTGATGAGACACTGACCAGCACACAGTTTCATTATTACTGTTATTATAATTTACCTTGTTCGGGTGGTAATAGTCCAACGAGCTCAGGCAACTGGGATCAGTCGGTAGGGAGCATGTGCCCACGTTTGCCGGGGGCGCAGGATAAAATCTCACATCCATCTCAGGTTGGACGAAACTGAAAGCATTAATCACTTTCAGTGTCTTTGGCTCACTGTTGTCTCAGCAAGAACGTCAAAGCGAGAGAGATGGAAGGAGGAGACCAAAAAAAAAGAAAAGAAAAAGAAAGAAAACTAACGGACAAGTTGTGCTCCGTACTCTATTTCCTCACATCCGTTCGCAGCCGAACTTCGGCACCAACTCCGGTGAGCGCAGTCCTCCTCAGAGCCCCGCACCAGGATGATGCCAAACACTCACTCAAAACAGCGCAGAGTGCAAATTCATTCATAGGCACGTGTGGCTAAAACAATGCAAGCCTCCTTAGATCCTGTCTGATCTGAGAGAGTTTTCACAGATGTGCAGTTTTCCCCGTTTCTCTCAGGGCTCCATGCAGGCTTTGTTATGGAGGTGCATATTCTTGCATTGGTTCCAGTATAGAAGTGAATGGACTTCCCTCTGCCATGCGACCTCTGCCGATAAAACACGGGAAAGAAGAGGAGCGGAGGGTGAAGGGGGAGGGGAGATTGGTGGCTGCCTTGGCAACCGCTCTCCTTTCTGCAACTGCGCGCCTCTGATTAGCTGGAAATGTAGTGGTGTGCACGGCTGTGCATTATAAAGCTCACTCTGCTTCTATCAGTGTTTCATAAAGGCTTCCATTTAGGTTATTGTGCCAGGGCTTGCAGGCGGAGGTTGCAGTATCAAGCATGATGGTTTCCTGCTCGTTTCTTTTTTTCTTTCTGTTAGTTATTTGTGCTATCTGTGGGCTAAAAACAACTAACAACTTGGATCCATTCTGTCAGCTTTTTCAACTTGGTCTATTTAGTTGTAAAACAATATCAGGGCAAAACATTTTTGTTCCTGAAACAATGTTTCTTAAATGTGAAATCAATCTAAATGAACAAAAATGTGGCTAATTGTTTTTTTTTTTTTTTTTTATTTTTTAAAGACCCACTCCAATGGAAATGGTGTTTTTCACATATCCGTGTTCCATTTTCTCAGGATAGAGGAGGCCATATTTACAGAAAATTAAGCTTAAAATTGCATTTTTTTTTTTTATTCTAATCGTTGCAGGAGTAGATGAAAAATTGCTGCTGGAAAAGCCTGTATCAGTGACGGAGGTGCTTCCTGCTCCGCTCCATTCCGATGCAAAGACTTGCAAATAAATAGATCCATGTATGTTGTAACATTCACGGGTTGTTCAAAAGACCACGGGAGCTCAGTAAGGAGAAAAAAAAAATCAATATGGCAGCAAAAAATAACTTCACAAATATGCAATTCTGGGGCTGAACAGTGTTTTTCTCTTTATTAATAATGACCATGAACCTTATCCTAGTTGGACGGCTACTGTCTCAAAATATAAATAAATACAACAGGAGCTACACAATCACCAAAAAAATGTGGTTCAGCACAAGCAAACCGAGTGCACCCTTCAGTCTTGTGAGGCAAACTGATGACCTCATCATTAAGGGGCTCCTGAAAGTCCCAAAAGAACTACTCTTCTCCTTTGACCATTACAACATTGTCGTTTTTCTCGTCCAAGCTGGCATCTGGCTCTAAAACTGAGCAGCTGGATAGATCTGATATTGCTCGCCATTTTCGTAGCACCGGCGAAGCGATTGTGAGGAGTTGTAAGCTAGCAGAAGAGAATGTAAACAGTTGGATGTTGGGAAGAGGAGAAGGCTTACTCCACGAAAAACAACACAGAGGCAAATTTATAATGACCTACAGAAATAATGTCCAAGAAAACAACATAAGTTTTTAAATTTTGGCTAAAAATGGCATTATCATAACTTAAAACACCACTGGGAACAATATTACAATAGAACAAAATATGATAGGAGAGGAGCTTCAATGTTATTACTGTTAGCAAAATAAAAATAATTTAAAAAAAAAATCAAAGAAACATAAGGAAATACAAATATGCTCAGTTACTGAAGAGTGTTAGATTGTGGCACAGACCATGTAATAAAAATCTTTTATCCCCATGCAGCAGCAAATGCTTGCAGATTGAGGCTGGAGTTGCAAAAGCTTCTTCTGACAGTTCACTGAATGTGATGGATGGCACACCCTTGCCCTGTGACGTGCATGCACATTTGATGTTGAAACGGCCTATCTATGGGACCATTGTCTTTCAATCATGTCAAGGCAAAGTACAGAACAGGGCACATTTTCTGCTGCGTGGTGTTATTGCGATGCCACAGTTTGCAGTGCATCTTAACGCCATGTTTGTCCATGTTTGCTCCACTCTCCTGACACAATTTTTTTTAGATAGTCTAATGTAATCCATTTCCATGATGCATTGGTGTTTAAAAAAACAACAACAACAACAGTGTGGACTCTTCAGTAACTTCTGAACTCAAAAGCTTTCATTAGGTCAGAGGTCAGCAACATGGGGCACCTGGGCCACATGTGGCTCTTTACCCCTCCGTAGTGGTTGTCCAGGTGAAGAAAAGTAAAATAACAGTAATTTTTAAACGTAAGGGTTACTAAATGAGCATTGATTTAGTTTAACACATATCTTATGCAGCCAACAGTGGTTTGCAGCCATCCAGAGGGAGCTGCTTATATATTTGTTTATTTTTTATAGACCTTTTCTACTGAAATCATGTTTATGTTTTGGTTAACAGCAGCAGTAAAAAGGATAACGACTCACCAAAGTAGTCTTAAAGGACCCAAAAGAAAATGTCATTTTTGTCTTGCTTTGGATTGGGCATTGGGCATTTTTCATTATATATATATATATATATAATGAAAAATGCCCAATGAACATGTTAAAAAACGCCATAAACACAATTTTCATTGAATTGGGTCTTTCTAAACTTTTTGTAGGAGTCCATGTTTGGCAGAGGACATCGTTTATTCTAAAAGGAAGTCATTTGTCCTCATTCTATTTATATTTTGAAAAAATGCCAGGTTCCCTTTATTTTTACGTTTTTATTCAAGCCAAATTAGAAATAGACTTCATACGTGTTATAAAAGTAGCAATGAAATGAATGCAAAAACGTTTCAAATTTTCCTTAAGGGTAAAATAAGTCTTATAAAAAACACTCCCAAATGTCTCTTTTACTGTTAGAGTTTGCAGAATCCTGCATTAGATGAACCTGGAAGTGAATAAAGAAGCCTGTGAGTCACAGTAGAGAATTGTTTTTGTCCAATCTATGACAGGAGCATCTGCCCACTGCTGCAGTTTCCATGTTCTCAGCACACAGAGACCCCAAGAGCTGATCATTATTACAGCTGCTTCAAAATATTACAAGAAAGCCTTTTTAATTTACAGGAAGGTCAGCCTCTGTTTGGCACATCCTGTCACTTTTACCAGCTTGGCACGCAAAGAGTTAACCACATGGCCTGGTGCCATGGCTTCATGGGAATGGAATGTGGAGTGCTGTGTGTGCAGGGCTTCTTTCCCAGCATCCCTCACTGCCCAGGCGCATGCTAATGATCAGTATTATTGAAGCACAATTGATGGGCTAGCAACCAAACAAGAGAAACTAATTACTACTAAGGCTTTATTGTCCTTTAATTACAAAAGCTCTATGGCAATTAGTGTTGCACAAAGACCCAGCCCTACTTTAATCTCATAAAATGTGATGCAGAAGAAAAATCTGGAAGATGAAAGGTAGATAGGATAATTTGGCCTTCAATGCATTTTGCAAAATTTGATGCCTGATTTGAGGCAAGCGTGGGGCAACAAAAGACCTAAAGAGAGCTGTAATAATTTCAGCATATAAAAAAAAAATAATCTCAAAACCGAATCAAAGTGAGATTGTTTTTCTGAGAACTGAGATAAGTAAATAAAAATATAAATTAAAAAAAGGAGTGAAAGCGGAGCAGCAAGTTATAAAAAAAAAAATAACCAGGCATGGAGTCAGAAATGTCTTTAAATAATGACTTGAACATTTGTCATTTTAATGAAGAACAGTTTGTGGTTTGTTTTAATGGTTTATTTATTTCCCCTGGGCAACCTTTCTGAGCTGGTATAAGTAGGGGGAGAAATATACATTTATAGTGGCTGAATAGATTGCAGACAAAATTACAGTCTATGTTTTTACATCTGGAAACCAGACCAAGTGGACCCTACATCTTACCAGCTCTAATAACACTACAGACATAGATAATGAAATGGTTGGCAAAAAGGATTGATCATTATTTATGTTATGTTGAAGTAAAAATTTAACAATTAAAAGGTGTGTTGGCTTCTTTTTTTGTGCTAATTTTTTAGGGCAGAACACACGACACAGTGAAGCGTGCCATCTGCAAAATAGGTGAAACGGTGGTGTTGTGATTAATGTTGTGGCTTTAAATCTAATGTGTGCATGTGCACATATTCATGCAAATCTGCAAAGGAAACGTTCTTCTGGTGACAAACTGATGCTTGTCAAAGTCTTTGTTTACAACCTGCATACAATATGGGCTGAAAGACAAAACTGATAAATAATAATAACCAATTAAAACAGCGAAGTTATAAAATGTCAAAATGAAAGGAAAAAAATGTTTAGACGTACTTCAGTGGGATTTAAAGCGAAAGCTTAGAGAATGTTTGCTTTTGTCAAAATTTATATAGGAGAAGAATTAGTAAATAAGAGTAACTGCATATTTAAGATATTGACTTACCAAATGTGTGTTTTTTTCAAATAAATCCGCATTAAACTAACTAAACTAAAATGGTCCCAGCATGTAAAAAAAAAAGATTTTAGGATACGTTTTTTCACATTTCTTTTGCTTTAAACTATTAAAACTGCTCTTATGTTTTAACGCTGCTGTAATCTCTGATTGATTAATGATTTGTTGTTATAGACCATCTTTAAAATGTTCATTTGCATAAAATCAGAATACTTTTACATTTCTTTTTTTTTTTTACATTTCTGTTCATTTAAATAATACATTTAGCAATCTTTTTACTTTTAAACAAGCCATTTTATTCATTTTTAAATACAGTCACTGTTCATTTAATTTTCTGTGCTTGTAATCACTAATTAATAAATGAATAATTGATGAAAGTTTGTTGTAGACTTTATGAAACTTGTTAGTGGATCAGATTGAGTGTACTGTGGTAAAGAGGAACATGCCCAGACTGCACAGAAAAAAAAGTAAACAGTCGGATAAAAATCTAAATGAGGGGATAATGAAGCTTCGATTGCTGTAAGTGTCAAAAAATAGACTATTTGTTGGGCATGTTGGTTGGTTTCTGAACGCCCCTCTGATGAGACTTGGAGAACCACTGCTTCCTCGAGCTGTTCTTCATAAACTGTGTGGGAATCTGACGCTGTGCATGAGCTGATGCATGTTTAACCTCTCATTTGTAATCTGACCATTCTATTTTACCTCAGCAGGCGCCTGTGCTCTCAACTCAGAGCTGATTGCTTCTGTTACTTTCTCCATTCAGATGTCTTTTTTCCCTTTATGTTCACAAAAAACAATCCATCAAACCACCATTTCCCTTTTTCAGATTTCTCTCTGAAATTACTTCTTTGCTTTCTCTTAATTTTAATTGTTATTTAAAGTCATCCTATAAATTAAAAATTCACAGTGGTCTTTTAATGATGATTATGCTTCTTTTAGTCAAAGTAGAAAAACCTGTGCCATTTTCTGTGACATTGTTTCTGCACAGCAGCAGTGGATCATTAGAAATTTGCCTCCAATTTGTGGGTGGGACCACTAGCATGAAGTAAGCCTGCCCCTACTTCCCATTCTCCATCTGTATACATGCTCTTCTGCTAGCTCACAGCCCCCCCACAACCCCAACATAACATTACCAGTGCAACAATTTGGCGAGCAATGTTTGAGCCATCCAGCCATACAGTTTTGTTTTTTTACAGCTGCTAGCTGGGAAGAAGACAACAAAGATGTGCATGGATAGTCGTCCACAAGTGGATGCATCAGAATGGAGCAAGAGCAGGGAGCTAGTGGCTTGCCGTAGCAAATTGTACGCAACAACTACAAGCTTTTTCCAATGGCATTTTTGTATCTGCTCCTAATTCATGATGTTTAGAATAAAGAAATACTAAGAAATGCAATTATAAGATGAATTTTCTTTATTTATCATGAGAGAAATGACAGAGAACACATTAAAAACACCAAAACTTTCATTGGAGTTGGCATTTAAAATAAAAAAGGCAGATTGGAGGAGTGTCTTTATTCATTTCTAGCTTAAGTTCAGAGTGGAAATTGGCTTGATTTGATTTGAAATGGTTTATTTCAAGCAATCAAATAAGAATACACAAAAAACAAAACAATCATCAGTTATAAATTCGTACAATAACTAATCAAACTTTGGATTATTGGACATATTACCGGTATTAAATATTGCTTGAAAGTGAGTGGAAGGAAGGGAACTTATATAATCCCACCCCTGTTGTACCGGAACCATTTTATTACATGATTTATCATTATCCACTTCCTAGCTTTTGTCTTGCTACAGATTTTATAAGTTGCCCTCTATTTATTATTTGCAATTTTTGTGAAGTTTTTGCTTTGTGAGCAGCCCCAAATAATCAACCAAAGTTTTGTTTTTCGTCCAAATTTTCAGAACTTTTGCATGCTATCAGTGGCGTGATAACACAAACACTGTTTTGCCCTGGTTCTATTTAAGTGATTCATCGTGTATTATTCTTGTGGCACAGCAGTCTACTTTGAGAACCTGCTGCTAGTAAATGTCATATTTAAAGAGCTTTAGGGCTTGATGACACTGCAGCTGACTGCTTCAGCGGCAGATGCGATTTGTCCATCTTAGATGCCTGCACGTTGACTCAAGCAGCTGCACAAGTCACCAGGTGATGCAATTTGGTTTCTTGAATGCATTTAGTAAGTTTGCTCCTTTGATTTATTGGCTGAGGTTGTCAAAAAGCCATTTCTCAGCAATCACAATATGTCATAGGAAAAATAAGATAAATAGGAAAAGACAGCAGGTTACTTTTTGGGGGAAAAAAATTGATTTAAAACTCTAATTGACCCCATTCATAAAAGAATTTAATGTCTGTGTTTGACTTATCCCTCAGAAGATTTATATAATTTCCACAATTAATACCTTTACTGTAGGGAAATGTTGGTTTCTGCTTTTACTCATCTAAATTTGTGAAAATATTGGATTCTTTAAGTTGTTTATGCATCTGTCAATTTTAAGTCTTGAGTTTTGTCTTAAAAAAAAACCCCAGCAAAATTCACATTTATTAATGTGAGCTCAGCTAACGGAAAAAGGCTGAAAGGTTCAGATACCTCCACTGTTAGTAACAATGTGGTTTGCATAATTGTGTGGGCGTGTGTCTAAGTGTGTGTGTGTGCGTCACTGTTGTGTAATAGTTGCTTTTATCATTTTCTTTTTTTTGAGTACTTAATAAAAATCTAAATAACAGTGTTGTATCATTATAATGTAAAAAAGCTTTAGCAAAAGGTTTGTGAAAATAGTTTGCAATTATTGGTTTTTATTCCTGCCAGCCAACTTTTAAAAATCTTAGTGAAGTCAGGGTAATAATAAAAAATAATAAATGATTGGATTTATCTGCACTTTTCCAGACACGCAAAGCGCTTACAATGTGTCCATTAGTCCTTCACCTTACCAACCAAGCTACCCAGCCACCTTAAAAGGTGCCTTAAAAGGGTAAAATGTTTAATTAATTTGCTGCCATTGTTTTTTACGTTTAATCTTTGCTAACTTTTTTAAAAAGGTATTTTGAAATTTTTCCCACAGTGTAGTTCTGAGATTTTGATGCTTTTCCTTTTTTTTACATTATTGAAACTATTCTGACATGACAAGAATCTTTAAATATCAAACTGTAAACTCCAAAGCACAGCAGTTTGTAGGTTGTTAGTTAATCTAAGTACCACTAGATGACTTGGTTCAACCTCACTAACCACTTTTGTGCCAGTCAGACTCAAATGACACACTTTCACAAGGACAAGCTGTACTTCTACCATCTAGTATTAATCGTTGTGCAGCATGCATGCGTAAGAGCAGCTGTGGTAAGAGGCATTCAAAAGATAACCTTTGAATCTGTCATGCAAAATATCTTGACACATTTTCCTTTATGAAGACTGATTAGTCTTTCAGCCATTTAAATACATTTAGGGGTGTGTATCTTTTACTCTCACATGAGTCGATACAATACCCTCCAATCAAAACATAAAAGATTAATCTAACTGTTGTGATACATCACTGTCCAATTTTTTTTAATCCAAATCTGGGTGTTTATAGCTAATTTTACTGAATTTATCTGAACTTATTTGGCATTGAAATCTATTAACAAAAATGCATTTTGACAGAAAAAAAACATTTCTTTCTTAGACTTTTTATTATAGGCAACAAAAACAAGACGTCTTTTAGCAGCTTTTAACACTGAACCTGGCATTTTGGATCTTTTAGACTATTGTTCTTAGTAGTAAAAAAAACAACAACAGGTGTTTCATTTGAATTTATTCAGGTATTGTTTGACTTGCAAAAAGAAAAAAAGGTTATTATATGTTAAGAGCCCACAACACAAATCCCTCACTGTGGTTCACCTGCAACCAATTGACCTACTTAAAAGCAAGCTTGTGATTGGTCAATCTTTGTATCACAATGTACAGAAAAAGGCATTTGGTAGAGAGGAAAACACGTAGAGAAATTGACCATTTTGGCCAGAAATAAACTTCTCGATCCATTTTATATTTTTTAAACAAACTAATGTTGGTATCTGTGGTTTTGAACAGACTGCTGTTACTCTCAGTGCTAAATTGATTTTTTGATCACTAATGAATAGATTTATTTCAAGGTATCTAAATGACTCAAGTTCGTGATTGTGTTTCAGCCGATTGTTGGGCCACATCTATGTTAAGTGACTTAATGTAAAATGTAGTGAGATAAGGAAAGAAAGCGAACAAATCACTTGATCACCTGAAGAAAGTTTGAGAGCTGCACTCGGCTCCTGCTTGCTGACCTCTGACCTCTTTTGGCAGACCTCATTGACCCAGCTTGTTTCGACAGGGCATGGGAACCAGCCGGGTGTCTTGAGTGTGTCAACAACCTGATTGAAAAGCAGCATCAGTGCTCATTGTAATATATGTTTGGCATCATTCATTTATCCCAGGCCAGATTTCTGTTTAGCGTAAAAGTCCTTTCAACTGCTGCTGTGCATTAGCAAACATGCATCCAAATAAATATTGTTTTTTGAATCCCTGTTGGAAAGCATGGAAATAAATAGTGCGGCTCAAAAAGGCAGAGAAGGTCGTGACCTAATTTCCCTAAGGCCAGTCCTATACTCTGTTGCAGAACTTTAAGCCTCTGAAATCCAAACCACTTGCAGATTATGTCCACATGTGTTTTTTTTTTGTTTTGTTGATTTACTGTCAAGAAAATAAAAAGCTCTCTTCCTAAAACAAGTCACAGTATGACTAAATTTGTACATTCAATGTGTTGTTTTTTTTAATATTGTGCAAATTGTGTCATTCACTATAAGAGTCACTGAGAATAAAATATTAAGGTCACTGTGTGATTAGATGCACTGACAGCTGATTTGGTGAGAGAGTTGTAAGGAAGTCTTTAGATACACACAAAAAGGAAAAAACTGGAATTGTCACTCTGACTGTTTTCAGCATTGAAAATTCAAGTGAATCAAAGAATCTCTTAAAGACTCACTCCAATGAAAATAGTCTTTATAACATGTTCTTGTGGCATTTTTCTCTTGATGGAGGACATTTATAAAATAAAATTGAGCTTAAAATTGCATTTCTGAGTGTTTATTCAAAAGTGAAATCAGAAGCAGACAAAAAAAATAATTTGAAAAAGAGTTTGAGACTTAGAAAATACGCTGGTTGGGCCACGACTCCCCTGCTCCAAGGTCTTAGCAATGGAGAGGTAAAGGGGGGCGGGGTTGCTCCATGTCAACGATTCCACCCACAACTCAGAGGCAAAGTTCTAATGAACTCGTGCCGCTCTGCAGAAACTGTCCTGGAAAAGTTGATGCTTCTGCACTCACAGCTTAATATAGCCAAAAAACGACCTAATCATTTTAAAGACCATTGAGAATGTTTTTATAATAGATCAAAAGAGGGATTGGAGTGGATCTTTAATTATTCACACAGTAGGAAGTGAAAACACATTCTTAAAAAGTTCTGCTGTGCAGTGGCTCCTTTCTTTGAATTAAAAGCCATCTTTGTACATTTTGACAGCATCCAAATGATGATATGATCTCTTTTGTCTTTACTTTTAATTAGTGTTGCTCATAATGGACTTACTCTTGTACTACTATTTCCATGTTTGTCACCCAGGAACATATAAAACATAAAATATCCAACATAAAATATCCAACAAAGAAAGAATTGGTGACTCATTTCCATATGGAGGAAATTCAAGCATCCAATCAGGGTTCCTTTCAAACGAGCAATCAGGATGCTTTATGATCAGCTCAGACTTTTTTTGTTGTTCAAATGCTAGAAAATAAAAAACGCAGGGTAAAAAAAGTCTTTATTTTAACTCACTTTTTTTATGTGAAAAACCAGCAGTGAAAAGAGCATTTTAGAGTAGATAGAATTCTTGTATTTTATGTTTTTCTGTCAACTTTTTATTCTTGTTACAATTTCTCAGAAGATTTTAGCCTTCACATATTTGTTGTAATCCATCAACAGTAATGTCCTTTATGCCAGCATTAAAAATGGCACAACCACAATGTCCTCCTAGAGGAAGTAGAATCAACTCCTGTTTTGTCTCAGCGCTGCTTTGAAGTGAAGCATCACGTATCTCTGAAGATCCATCTGTTCATAAATGGAGCACATTTGATTTTTATGCATCTTGAAAGATGACGCTTGTTCTGGCCTCCATCCACGTCCACATGCAGGCTGTGAAAAAAAAAGAAAATCAAGCATTTATTTGGCAATAACATGGTTTTTATGTTCTACAAATCTGAAGATGTCATCCAAAAGTTCAATTTACCTCAAAATGCAGGTATAAAATGTGGCAATCACGAAAAAGATTCCTCAACAGACAAAGTTGACAGGATATTTTAAGTCATAATTGGACCTATAGGTGTGTTTGCATTAGCATACACCACTACTTTGTTTAAGATTAAAAGAGTCATGGTTAGTTTTTACTTCCCTAACGATTGTTTCAAATTGTGAGGAACTGCAATATTAATAGAATTCTTATCAAAAACTGGCAAACATGCGTAGCGGTAAGGTGCCAATGCTGTTGTTTGCAGGATGCTATTGCGCAAGTATCTTCTGTTTCTACAATTTAAACATTGCCTTGTTAAAATATTGAAATAGTAGTAACCAGGTCAGGTCGCTGCCACCCCCCTTCATGTAGCCTGTCATCTAGTAATCAGCAGTGTTTCACACAACTGCTCTGCAAATGAAAGTCTTTGCTTCTCCTTCACTCTAAGAAAACAGAAGATTTTCAGTTTCATCATAGCACTTGAGTCTCCTGGCTTTTGACTTGGAACAGTTAAAAGATTTCAGGTTTTAGACTTGCTTAGTTAAGAGAAGGCAGGATCTTTTGTCTTTTGACACCCAGAACTCTCTCTGCGTCTCTTTGGACAGCGGATGTGTCTAGCGTCTGCCTGTTGCTGCCGTTTCCCTCTCTGCTGCTCATTGCTTTACTTCTGGGTTTTTCTTAACACAGCCGTTCTGTTTTATGACCACAGGTGATCTTTGTTGACCTCTGCGATTCTGTTTCTGCCTCCTACCACTCAAACAATAAACCTTTTCTTTATTTTTTTTAACTTGTGTCTATTATTTACTTGCATCCTTAAAGGTTAAGAGTATTTCCTGGAGGGGTTTGCAAATCTCTCATAATAAACTCTACAGCACAACATGATGAGTTCTTAGAGCTGGCAGTTGAAGAAGCACAAACTCAAGAGTTTACAGTGAATGTTACAAATAATAACATATAGCTTTGCTTTAAAATACACTTTAAACAGTCTAAAAAAACATTTAATACTAAAAAAGATCAGCAATACCCGAATTAGAACTCAAAGAAATAAACAAATAAATAAATGGCATTGAAGGTTATTCTACAAAAGCAGAGTAGTGGCAACTTCATCTAAGAAAGACACTGAATTCATAATTTCAATCCAAAACTGTATTTGTGTTTTACAAGTGTCAGTTTTTAAGAATTGCAGGAAGAAAGGTATAAAGGGTCAAATTAGGATCACTTGCTACACATACGTCTGCCTGGAATGAATTAAAAGAAGAAAGATCAGGATCAGAGAGCTACACAATTATTGAAATCTTACAAAACAGTTTAGCGTGCAAATTAAGCTTTATTTTTTTCATGATTGCTGTCCATATTTAGAGCTAATGATTGCTTCTTTTTAATTAAAAGTCCAGTCTTTTTAGTAAAGAGTTTCAATCTATGTTTTTTTTTTAATCATTTCTGGTTAAGAATAGTGCATGATTGAGATTTAAAGGTCTAGCCAGCCACTAGGAAAGGTGGGCAGTTGGAGCAGAAACTATTTCTATTTTCTGCATTTAACTTTTAGTAAAGCCACTTTTTAACAAAAACGTATTTGTCAGATACCAAAGTATATGCACTATATATATATATATATATATATATATATAGGGACCTGAATATGACTCCTTATATGAATATAATATGCCCACTTTGCATGTTCAACACTCAGGAAAAGACTATTAGCTTCAAAGAGGATTTTAAAGTTGGTAGTGTTTTTACTTGACTGACAGAAACAAAAGCAGACTGAAGTATAGTTTCAAGAGTGAGAGAACTGTACAACACCATTAAGAGTGAACATAAAGGGAAGAGGGAAAGTCCATCAGATGGTGATGTAGATAATGTTTTCTCTTTTGAGCTCAGCTCACAGAAAAGAAGCTAGAACACAATCACTCTCGGTCTCTTACCTAAATGAAAGGGAGCGCAATTTGTGTGTCCAACATGCCTCTTTGTGCACCTCCAACATGCCCCTTCATAACGGAAAATTGCCTCACCGTGTTGGGATTTAATGGCAAAACACACATTTTTTAACCCGGAAAACACAGGAGTTTACAGTAGACATCTTTTTTATTTCTTTTTTAAAAACATGATTATGCAGTTCCTCATCTTTGCACATACAGAGAACCAGTCAATACATGTTTAATGCTACAGTAATTTACCTTCAAAAAAACACACAAAAAAACACAACAGGAAAACAAATGTGTTCTGGGAACCGTAGATGAGGTTTAAGGTCTGAAAGACACAGCTGCTTGGCAAGCAGGAGCTGGCTCCTTTTGTCTTTTATCTTCTTCTATAATGTGCACAGGTGCTACTTAATTCAATTGGAGAACGTTGCCATGGTTTTACATTAATATATTTCCATGTTACCATTACGACTGTTGTCATGGAGATGATAGGACCTATTTGAACTGAAAACAGTGATGGTTTTATGGGGGATTGCTCTCTCTTTCTCTCCATTCCCTCTTTTTCTGCTTTCCTCTCTTTCATTTGCTTGCTACATGTCAAGTCACATGGTATGCAGCCAGATTTAAAGCTTCACTTCACCCCGCCACCATTTCTTTTTCTTCTTTTTTTTGCAGCTTCTAGCTCTGAATTGTAAGATGCATTCCTATCACCTAAAAAAAGAATTGCAGAATTGCAAAAACATAAAAGAAATAATGAAACTCCACAGCTTTTTAATTCTTCTTTTTAAATATAAAAATATATTTGTTTGGAAACAACTAATACTGCATTTCCTACAAATGCTTACTTAGAAAATGGCTGCAAAAGAAAAAGAGCAAACTAATCAGGTACTAATGTTGCAATGGAAATGGAATTTGTTCAAAACCAAAACAGCAATATGCAAAGTAGACATTTTCGGAACGTCTACCATGAACATCTAATCGAGACATGGTTATTTCAATTAAAGTAATTGCACACTTTCATAAAATCAATACAGCTCCTCGGTAGCATAATTGCTTCTTTCAATCAATCTGATGCATTTTCTAGAACAAAAGGCAAAGCAGGGGTATTCAATTTACTCAAGCATACCATAGTTGATGGAATGGTTGTATTGGCTATTAAAGCACGGCTTGTTTTTTTTTTTTTTTTCTTCTTAAGGATGCAAGTGGAATATCTTTTCAGAGGTAAATTCAAAGTCACCTTGTGGGATTTCATTTGGAAAATACTGTAACCTATTATATTTATGGCACAAAAGCAGGAACATTTAATACCTTTTTACCTCTATATGGTGGGGCAACATTTTCCTAGGTTTGGTGAAATAAACCTTGTAGTTTCTACTAATGAATCCATTTGCTTTTGAATGCAGAACACGCACACACTCATTCACACTAGAACAGCACATAAACTGAGCAAAAGGATGCACAGGAAACTGGGCTAGATACTGACAGCTTTGATCCATCAGCAAACCAAAGTCAAATGTGCCCCATTTCTCTTTGCATTAACTGAACTCAAAACAATTTTCAGAATTGTTGCTTCCCGCAGTATTTCAGGCTTCTGCACTGTTCTCACATGAAATAAGTTTTTCTGGAATCAGAAATGGGTTACTGTCTGTGTCCCCCCCCTCTCTTGGTTACACACATCTCAATGACACACACACACACACCAACCCACAGATAAACTGACAAATCCATGTCTGAGGCACCAGCATTCTATCTTTTTCTGCATTTTTATCTATAGCATTTATACATCTTTTTTTGCATATTTTACATACGTGGCGTAGCTCCGACCTCCTCACTATTCTTATACAAACACAAAGTGACAAGACGGTTACTCTCTCTGCACACTGACAGTTCATTCCGGACTAGGAAAAATGTCAAAAATGTTTAGTTACGGCTGAGTGGACTTAATTACCATCCTCCAGGCTGCCTCAGAACTCAGTGCCACTAATGGTCGTGAGCTACAGATAAAATTCCATTTACAAGAATGTGTCTGCCTCCATATCTGGTTTGGCCAATATGAAATATTTACTTTGATGTAATTAAAGCGACAACACTTATCACCCTGTTTTCCCTTTTAAAAAAGAGGTTTAAATAGATATAAAAGAGGGTTTGCTTCCATGTCTGATAAAGACACGTTTAGCATTTCTTTCATTTGAGGATAGTTAGACATGTGCGAAACTTATCAGATATCCGAGTAATGCAAATTATTACACTTTTTTATGGAAATATTTAAATGAAAAGTCCCCCAGACGAACTTTGAGATCGATAATTAGTCAATGCGGGCAAAAAAAAGGTGTTACATTTTGATAAACATAAAAAACAAGTCACTGAAGATGTGAGACTTTTCTCAAAAATCACTGAGAAAAATTTTAAGATTTGATTCTGGAAAGTTTTAATTTATCTAAGGGGAAACTTTTTAGTTTCATTTCAATTAAAAAAAAGGGAAAAACAAAGTTTTATCTTCAGATATACGTTTTTCCATTTCTGGGTCAAGTCAGTTTTGCTTTCATTGTTGGAACATTCTGGGAATGAGTCATGACTGAAAGAGGAAAAAAAGTTATGTTTCAGAATGGTTAGATTAACGTCTTTATCTGATCAAGGGAGGTCTGAAGCAAGCAGTTCAGGGGAAAATTAAAAATTGCATTCTATGAAAAAATGAGCATGAACACCAAAATAAAGTTGTCTAAAAATAAAAACTAACCAGGGTTAGGGGTATATTTGTTTGAAGTTAAATATAGAAATCCATTTATCTCCATATTTTTCACAGGGCAAGTTTTTCAGCTGGTGGTCAAATGCCAGTCCGCCACACTCTGCAATGTGCCCTCAGCTCTATCTCTGCGCTGCACCCTGTCTGTCAACTGTCAAATAAAGGCCAAAAAGTTGAGGGGAAAAGCAAGGCTAATCTCAACAGTTTACAATAGTTGCGATAAACAAGAGCAACTCTAACGAAGCTGTTGTGTTTACATTTCTGTCTTTTTGTGATTTACTCCTCACGCATTGAAGCTGTCAGCCTTTTGGAACATCTCACTGGTGCCAGTGCTGCTCCAACTGAACATCTGTGGGATTTCTAATCCTAATGAAAGTAATCAATAGCAGATCCATTCCAATAATTTATGGTAAATGGCATATACTTATATAGCGCTTTCTACCTTCTTTTGAAGGCCCAAAGTCACAGTCCCATTCACCCATGCACACACACATTCACACACTGGCGGCGGCTCTGCTGCCGAACACTGTCGCCAACCTCCCACCAGGTTCTTCAGGTAACCACATTCTTCAATGGTTAATCAATTAGTGTATGACAGATTTGCAGAAGTGTGTTTATGTTTCTGAATAAGTGTTCCTATGAGTGTTACGCTGCGGGTTGGCGAGAGTACCCAGATGCAGACAGGAGGACGCTGGAGTTGCAGGTGAACAAGGGCTTTAATATTAACAAAAAACTACAAACCAAAATCCACTGCTTAGCAGGCTAGAAAACTTGGAACTCGAAATACTCCAAAAAACAGGGAACATCAAAACTACACCAAGATATGCAAACAGCACCATAAACTACAAACTATGGACCAGCACAGGAGGAAGGGAAAGAAGACTTAAGTATATGCAAGACAACGAGACACAGGTGGAAACACTCAGGACAGATGGGGACCCAAAGTAAAACTCACTACTACAGCAAAACAGGAAAACCTACAAAATAAAACAGGAAATTGACTCAGCCCTATACAGAACAACAAGGAACCAAACACAAAGGCAAAGCAACTGAAAACCGTTACAATGAGATTCTGAATGGCAGCATTTTTATATGAATATGCATTATTCTCTGTGCCCCATAGAGCAGTTGCTGGTGGATGTGAAACAGAATGGAATGACACATTTTAGGTACTTGGGTTTAGGTGCATCTCTGGATCCTGGCACTTTGCATCTCTCTTCTTGTCTTCAATTATACAACATTATATACCAACATTTATTTGGCAAAATGGCAGTTTTTCATTCACTTATTTTACTCACTTATCACATGCTTATCATTCCTGTCATCTCAATCAGTCCATTCTAGGTAGATAAGTGATGTTGACCCTTTGAGGTGATCTCCAACAGGGTATGCATGCTCATTCCAGTGAACTCCTACAAACCTTGCTCTGGAATCCACTCTTCCTCACTGTCAGAAGGAATGAGTCGAACTGCTTGATACAATATTTCTGCATTTGTTTCCTGTGAGCTACAGTGGGTAGTACAGAAAATAAAAATATGCTGCTAATTATGCATCCCTACACATCTTCATCCATAAGCATGTTGTAGTTCACACAAAAGTGGTCTATAGCTCAATGTTGTCCTTAACCAATTAATGAAAAACTGTCATTTATGTCTGTCTAATATAAGAGGCACTCAGCTCTGATCTGCTTGCTCAGCGTATGGACAGGACAAGTTAAAAAAATAAAAAATTAATAAAAAAATAAAAAAACTGCAATTTCTGTACATAAATGAAGACAAAAGTTGTACTCAAATATGCAATTTCACATGGTCATGCACATCAGAGGATATTTTTATACAAATGTATTTAAGTTCAAACATGTCAAAAAGTGAAATTTATCGTACCTGCTGCTAGTAGGGCATCCAAAAAGGACTGTTTAACCCCAGGGCTAAAGGTCAAAGAAGCCTCACCCATCTTAAATTTAACTGGTTGCAGACTTGTCGTTAGACTTTTATTGTGATGTTCTACTTTTTAAAAAACTTAAAGGGACTGTGAGTGAGACAAAATAATGGTAATAATGGCTTGTTTCAAATCATTTAAAACAAAAAAAGTTATTTAGAATCTGCAAGCCTTTTGATTAAAGGACACATGAATGAAAGATGATATTTTCTCAATCTGTTCCTTTTGATTGGAGTAAAATCGTTGCATGATGTACTGTTGCATGCAAGCTGTCCAAAAATGCAGCTCCAGGTTATTATCATTCACAAAACGTTTGTGCGGCTCCAGCCATCATGACGTTGTAAATCTTTGTTAACTCTTTTCCAAAGCAGCAGTATCTCCCAATAAAGCATTTGCACAAAAATTATGGCTTTTTTCAAAGTGAACTGTTTTTACTATGAAGCCTGCATAAATCAGTCTGAACGTGGATTTTGAATTAACAAGCTAATTGGACCAAAAATGTGATTTAAAAAAAATGTTAAACTGCAAATTATAATCAATAAACAATGCTACCATAGTGGCAATTAATGAAACACCAAAAGCCTCCAACATTTAGCTTGATTTTAGTCAGTTGAATATTTTTCATAAACATTGAATGGTATCCATCTAGATTGGAGAGTTATGTCATTCTTCACTCTTAAAGGTATACACTGAAACATCATATTGTAAATGTGCATGCAAAAAAACAAAAACAAAAAAAACAACAAAAGAAGCAGATCACACATGAAAGTCGTTATACTTTCGAGTTTCATGCTGTACCACAGTGGAAGCTGGAATGGTCAAGTCCAGAACCCGACGTTACACCTCGTAAAAAACACAGGAAGTGACTGCTCACACCCACAGCTCAGATGCTGCGGTGCTCTTCCTCATCTCTGACATCCATCATGTGAAAATGAGTTCACATGCATCACTGCTAACATAATGTTCTTAAGAGGCAGAGAGGAAGGCTCACCTAACATGCAGGGTAGCACAATAAAGAAGAACCCACTGACATTAATGAAAATGAATACCATTCAAAACTAGCAGAAGCAATAGCTGAGACGAAGATAAACCATTATTTATTGATAGTAAAGGACTAAGTGACTTGCTGATTATGGTAGGGGCTATTTTCATACTGTCTGCATTGACCCGAAAGTCTTTGTTGTTTTAGTAAACCTCCAAAAACAGGTGTTTTACAACAAAAAATGTTAATAATGTTACACAGAAAGGTCACTGCAAGGAAAAGGGCCAATTACATAAACCAGAATTTATTCTACTTCTTATGAATAAATGAAAAGTATTTAGAAAAAAATGAAAGCCTGCTTGTTTATCTTATATTCTTAAAAAAAAGTAATTTATTGATTAGCTTAGGAAGTTTTCCTTCTGTGACAAATACTCTAACCTTGAAATCTTTGCATAAATTAGTTCTAAATTTTGCTTTGCAAAACAGTGATCTGTTTTGATGTGACAGTGATAAATTAAAAAAAAGAATGCTCTGTAAAATTGAGCTATTTTTATTCTTCATTAGTCCTGCTTTTATAGTTCATATTTACTGTATACCTCACTGAATCTAAAACATTCTCTCATTTCTTCATCCTCCCTCCTCCTCGGTTTGTAACCCGAGTACAGTAGCACAGTGGACCAATCGATCATAGGGAGTCCTTTTTTTCCATTCTGGAAATTTTCCTCAGAGGAAAGGGGGATAATGTGAGCTAACAGTGTGGAAAATCAATGCTCGTCTGGCATAGAATAACTTGGATTCAGGCTGGTTGAGAATGGGGCTCCATGAAGCCAGTTTGACTGATAAAGCCGCCCTACGTCCCCTCTCTTATCCTACGTTACATGAAACTGCCCCTGCAGAGCTACCACTTCTGCCTACAACGGGATAACAAATGTATTTAGCAAATTACTCCTGATTTATCAGATGTGCATTCATTTTGGGGGTGTTTGAGTTGGCAATCTGTTTTATCTGCAACCCGATGTTCCGTTTATGTAATCGTACACTAAACCTCCTGACATTTCATTTCATTTTTAACCACTAAAAGAACCGGTTATAATTAGTATACCCTGCAACCAACTAACTACAACAAAACAACACACATTTGATGAATTATAACATGCTGTCACTTATGGCTCTCAGTCACTTTTTTGGAGTCTCTAGCTAATCAACTTTCAGATAAGTTTTAACATCTTGTTAAAACTCAATGTTGGACACAAGTCCAACATTGAGTTTTTTTTCATGTTAGGGTTGTTGGGTTAGAGAAGCAAAGCCAATCACATAACTTTGTAAGATGATAAAACTAATTATTTCTCTTTATAGAATTCTGCTCATCTAAACTGGTGGACATTTGCAACTGCAGACTAGCGGAGAGCTGCTGCCATAGCATCCTGTTTAACGTTGCAGGATTTCCAAATGCAACATTCCTAGTTGGCCATTAATTTGACTAATTGACTTCCAAACACACTCATTTCTAAAATTGCTTTTGAATCGGGTCACTTAGAAAGAGCTCCTTTACAACCATGTGGGTCTTCACAATAGGAATGGATTATCAACTCAAGCAGTAAGATCTCTCAAACATTCAAGCAGACTTAAATTGATTTCCAAAACCTAACCAAAACTCTTGGTCTAAAACCAGCCCAGGTTAGTTTTTCAATATAGTCGCAGAGGAGACGTCATAAGTTTTTGGTTAAACACTGCAGAGAACTGGAAAGCAGATTTAGAAAAATGTGGCCTCAGCCACCACCGAGAGCGGAGCATATAAACATTCAGCAACAGGTGAGACGAATCCTGGTAATCAACAGAATGGGGTGGGTAAATGCTCAGCAGGAAGATGATTATACAAAGCTCACACAGCCTGCTCAGAGTTTATGACAAGCCGAGACAATGAGGAATTAAAGGTAATGTCAAACTGTTCAAAGAACTGGACAATGATTATAAATTATTTTACATTTTTAAATTCACCTTTATAACTTGACTTCCTTAAAATTGGATTATAGATGTAAAGATACAAATAGTGCTGTTTATATACTATTCTACTTGTTTAAAAAAAAGTAATTAAAAATGACAATAAAATTAGTCAATCATGATTCCATTCATAGCGATGTTTGTTACTTTCTTGTATTAAAGGAATTTAACACCTTTAGCCTGAGAGAGGCTACTGTTTCCCACCTTATAGCACAAAGAACTACCATTTTTCAACATTTGTCACAAGTTTCACAGAAAAAAAACCTGCTTAACACCTTGTTATTTTTCTCAGTTTTGCTATAACAGGTACACCACAAAGTTTGCTTGAATACAGCCTGTACATCCGTTTAGCAGTTTTAATCCCATCTTCAGCACCCCCCACTATGACCCAGGCAATAGAAAACCTGCTGATGTTGCTTTTGCTAAAGTTTTAGCTTTTAGATGTTTTCAGAGGGAGGAAATGATACATTATTAACATTATGTAGATAAGTCTACTTCAATATCATGCTTTTGAATTTCATTTTAAAACAAACTGAAAATCAAGCAGGGTCTCTCTTGATGCAAAAAGGGTATTTTTAAGGTTTGGGTATTTTATTTAGCCAATATACGCTACACTTGTCCTTTACATAAAATAGGACATTACATTTTAAGTAAAGCTTTAAGTTTATAATTTATATTTCACTTGTATTTTAATATGTTTGTCTTATGTTATTTTATGGTGTTGATATTCAGAACTTGAGTCTGCAATAAAATTTTGTTATATTTTATTTTGTGTTACTCTTGGCATCTCATGGCCCTTAACATTAGATTAAGGGAAAAAAAAAAGAAAAAATTCTATTTACAATTTACCTGAACAGTCATTTGAAAATGAAAGTGTTGAAAAGTTGAAAGTGCACGTACAGCTGAGATATCAAATATTTTTTCCTAAAAATGACAACATTGTTGCTTATTAATGAATAAATCAAAATATAATAAAATGTAAAACAAGTTTTTATATTGCAGGAACCTTCTCAATTGTTTTTTTTTTGTTTTTGTTTTCAGAGCAAAACCTAAATTGTAAAACAGTCTTAAAATAAGAAAAATATATCCTGATGTCAGGAGACACTTTTTTGGGGAGTGAAATATTAACTAATCTCAATAAGTCCCTCCAAACACTTGACAAATGCACACCACAATGAGACAAAATATAGTTTTAAAAATAAACTTTAGATGTGTCTTACATTTGAAAATGTGACTTTAAAGGGAAGGAAATGAAATAACATTACCATAAGCTTGGTGCAATGCATGCATAATAGATTGTTGTTTTCACTCTGCATATGGTAGGAGCTGGATTCGCTTCAAAGTGCACCAAATTTGCATGATTCGATGTGAGGGATTCTAGGATTAGAGAACACCACTTCCCCCCACCCCTTTTCACTCAGCTACAGAAAGGTATCACATTCCCACAGATGGTGGGAACATTGTGAGAGTCCTGCTGTTATAATACAAAAGAAATGAGACTACATGAAAAAAGAGCAAGGTTTCCGTCTCCCCTAAATTAAGTTTTACTCTAAAACATGCTTCATTTTAAAATACACACATTTTTGACAAAAAAAAGATAAACATAGCAATTAGTTGAGGCTACAGAGATCATATATTTTAGCTCAAAAGGGAAGTGTCAGCTCACCAAAAGGAGCACAAACAATGGGCTTCCTTGATGCACACACTTTTCACTGATGTCAACATTCTTTTTAAAATGACAGGAAACACAAAAAGACACAACCTCTGTGACTTTAGCCCAAGAGGCTGCCACTGAAATATGTGTGAAAAACAAGAACAAAGTTATTCACAAAGTACAGACAACACTCAAAGCTGCAGTATTTATCAGTAACAAAAATGGCACAAGTGAACCAATTCCCTTCAGTTCTTGTTAAAAAATTAGTTTCTTTTTTTAAAATTCCTTGTCTTGTCTATGATTTTTTTTTAACTCAATGTATCTATAAAGCATATAAACCAGAGACGTGTGCCATAAGGGTTCAAGGCAACTGCTTTTTTTTTTGGCAACATTTTGAAGCAAAACCAATGCCAATCTGTCCCTTTTTAAAATGAGCCCACAAGTTTCGTCTGTGCATCCAACTGTCAGTTAAACAGCTACTCTACATGAAGATTCTACATAGGTATGTGTGCACATGCATGTAACATTCATTAAAGGGTTTCAGTTATTTTTTATTTTGCTCTGAAAAACAGTTCAAGACAAATAATTAAAGAGGTTTTAGTTCCACCATCAGTTATTCTTAATGTACCACATTTTCTCAATTAAAAGCTTTAATTTAAAAAAAGAATGACTGTGTGTCTTATAATCCAGAGCTCCTTATATAAAGCATAATTCTGGTTGTGCATACTAAAGTCAAAGCAATTTGAGAGTTATATTGCACTCTGAAAAAAAAACTGAAACATTGTTTTTGACATGTAGTGGTGTCGTACTGGCTTTTTTACGTGTCACTTAAGTTAGTTTTAGCTATATCTGTTTTTTTTGTTTGTTTTGTACTGCAAACTAAGTTGGGAATTACAGATATTATAATTATATAACAATACTGCGGCTAATACTTCTCATATAGCTCTTGTGTAACATGTTAAAAACAAGTTCTAGAGTCACTTTTAACAAAGAAAGACCTACTCACATATGGAATTATCTCTGCTCTTTTAGTCTCATTAATGCACCTTATATTCTGCTCAAAGAATAAAGGAAAAACTATGAAAACATATCCAAACCTGAATATATTAACTCCTCATTGGAATTTTTTAAATGCTTTATTCTCCACATAGTTGCATGTGTTGGCAACACAACCACATATACATTAGATTATGGAAATTACATTTGTTAGCCTGTGGAGTTCTGGAAGTGGAATCATACTCAAAATTGAAGTGGAAAAAACACTACAGGGTGATCCAACTTCAATGCAATGTCTTTGAAACAAGTCAAAATGAGGCTCAGTAGTGGGTGTGGCCTCCACGTGCCCGTATGACTTCCCTGCAATGCCTGGGTATGCCTCTGATGTGGCAGTAGATAGTCTCAAGGGGGATCTCCTCCCACACCAAAGCATCCGCCACTGACATACTTCAGCCACATGAGATCTAGCAGTGTCTTAAAATAAGAAGAACCCAGGGCCAATCGCACCAGCGTATGGTCTCACAAGGGGTCTGAGAATCTCATCACGGTACTTAATGGCAATCAAGCTAGCCCTGGTGAGCACATGGAGAGCTGTGCTGCTCTCCAAAGAAATGCCACCCAAACCATTACTGATCCACTACCAAAGCGGTCATACTGGATGATGTTGCAGGTAGCAGAATATTCTCCACAGCGTCTCCAGACTGTTATGTATTTCACATGTGCTCAGAGTGAACCTGCTTTCCTTTTTGTAAACAGGGCACCTGTAGCAAATTTGCAAATCTCTGTGTTCTCTAGCAAATGCACTTCTTCTTTAAGCTCCCACCTGTGGATGTCGGGCCCTCACACCACCCTTGTGGAGTGTGTTTCTAACAGTATGAGTAGACACATGCACATTAATCTGCATGCACACAGGTCATTTTGCAGGACTCTGGAAGTACCCCTTCCGTTTCTCCTTGCACAAAGCAAGAGGTAGTGGTCGTGATACAGGGTCGTTGCCCTAATACCGCCTCCTCCAAATCTCCTGATGTACTGGCCTGTTTCCTGGTAGCACCTCCATGCTCTGGACACTACGCTGACAGATACAGCAAACCTTTCTGCCACAGCTCACACTGATGTGCCGTCCTGGCTGAGTTGCAATACCTGGACCACTTGTGTGGGTTGTAGACGCCGTGTCATTGTGCCGCTGGAGTGACAACACTGTTGGCCTTCAAAGGTCACCGAAAAATCAGCCAGAAAACAAGGTTAGAGAAGTTTTCTGTGGTCACCATTTGTAGAACCTTTGTTGGAGGTGTCCCGCAAAGTGCCATCACAGCAGACAACACACATGAGATGTCAGCAAAAAAATTATCAATCCATCATTACAGTGTGTGAAAACACCTTGAATTTACCAAAAACATGACCATACAGTGTGGTAGAATGTTCTTATAATGTATCATTTTGATGTGGAAAACCAACTGTGGTCGGAACTTTATCAAATTAAAATGTGAATGGATTTGCTTTGTACACATTTAATGGGACTGTTCAATACCCAGGTATTTATCTCTGAGTCACACTGGCTACATTTTTGGCTAAAGATGTCCTGGTTCGATTTTAGGTAAGTGAATTGGATCGTTCAAAATGAACCAAAATTGACTATGATCATTTCATCAATTAAATTATTGATGATATTATCTTAATCGAATCATTGATAAAAAGAATCGTTAGACCCATAATTTGCTCTGAAAGCCTTAAAGGGAAGCAACTTCCCCTTGCAATCTTGTTGCAGAATAAGAAAGCTTAATTAAAGAAAAGTTTAAAAAAATAGTACCCTTTAGCAATAATTAGATGTCTTTCGGATCTAAATAACTGCACCCTTTTAATATACTGATGGTGTAATTAGAAACAAGATGCAGCTGTGATAACTGCAAACTAAAACCTGGTGGGATCATGACCGTGACACTTACCCTAGACGAAGGGAGCAGAAATATGAGCTACATACCCAAACAAATAAACTAAACACCAGTAAAATAGCCTACAAAACAAAGAAAAATGCACAAATCCTCTTATTGCATATGTTTCCTTTTAAAGGTTTCTGCAAACAAATGTTCCGGACTACTTTGTTCATGGATTGAACTCTTATAATTACACTGAGAAAGTGCGTTTCAATTATTTATTACCTGAGATGACAATGTGTAACTTCTCTGTGAGGGCAAAAAAACATTAGAAGTTTGCTAAAATATTTAGGAGATGTGTGCACTTTAAGAAATTACAAACCACAAGAGTGACTGTACCAAAACGAAAAGAGGAAAACGATTTCACCAAAAGCTTCAGTAGACCTCAAAGAAAGAGATCAAGGCCATGTCATTATGAATCTATGAGGCTAAACAACAAGCAAAACAGTTGTGTGTCCTTTTCTGTACTCTGTTACCCCGTCCAACCTGCAAAACACATTCTGTCACAACAACTGGGGGTACAGTGATGCAAAAATGAATGTGACCTGTACCTGGCTTTGCTTGGACCTAAACCCTAAAACAATGAAAAAAGTTTCCTACAGTAGTGTGTGCATCTAATTAAAGAACCTTAACTTAGTCCAAAAAAGCTTGGCACAAACATCACAAACATCTCACTTGTGAAGTTTTAAATTAGACATATATGTTAGACATGTTTACAGTTTTATACTGAAAATTCCCAAGTTTTTCATTAGTGCTAAGAATAGCAGGTAAAACAAGAAAAAGATATTTAAAAAAATCTACAATTGCTCTTATTACTGAAAAAAATAGTTTTGTACATATAATATGATATGAAAACGAATTCACTTCTCAATAGTCTGTATTTTAAAATAACGAACGAGTTACTTTGCTCATTTTAATCAGCTGGTACACAGAAAAAAGAACATTGGACATTTAAAGTATTACAGTTTTGCACACGTTTAGTCTTTTACTTTAAAATGTATATGTTTTTTAACAATGTTTGAGTCCCACTTATGTTTATCTTAAGCTACACATCCCGGACATTTGATGGTCCTAGAAAGCACTAAACAGGGGTTCCTGAACATACCTTTACCCCATGGTGTTCCGACTAGACAAGCAGGGAGAGCCTTCTTCTTCTTTTTCCACTGTTCACTAGCAAAGGTAAGCCTAATACAGTGGAAAGAGGCTTAATCTCCTGAATCTTAATCCAGGCTTTTTCTTTCACAGCTCTATTCTGATATATGGAGAAAACTTGGTGTCAAAGAAAATCAGACGGCCACAAACTGTAATTTTTAATTTCTCCAACATGATCAATTTTAAAACAGTTGGCACTTCGGTGAATTAAAAGGGACACCAGCCATACGTCACTGCCAAATCCGAGTCCCTGAGTGGTCAAAGTTCAATGAAATTACCTTTCAATGCGCGTTCAGTGGCCACGTGTTTTCTACATAGAGCCGGGAAACGAACGTGTCGTAAAACTTGCACAGCTATCCAGGAACACTAGAGTTTTTAACGCCCAAGTCCTAAACACAGCTTCATATTGATATGGTGGAAATGTGACCATATGTGAAAAATCGTGTTATTTACTGTTGGTGTTGCAAACAATATCTCTGGTATCAAAGCGTTAAAAGGGAAAATGTTAATCAGTTAAAGTAATAATAAAAAACTGGAAACAAGACTCTTACTGGATGCTGAGCAAGTGATGTCCGGACCTTAGCTTTGGCATTGGTTACTTGTATAGACTTATACAGTAAACTCAAATCTTCTGACCTTTGTTGTACTTTCATTTACATGTTACAGTCATCGACTGTATCAAAAAACTAGACTGAGCGAGTGTGATGTCGCTCCTAACTTTCAGCTCCAGCGTAGTGAAGTTAGTTCAGTCGTCATCTTTCCACGAAACGAATACAGTTTGTTTGGAGCCAGACGACAACAGTATAGCAGTGATAAGTCTGAGTTGGTATGAACCAATGCTTCTATGGCAGCTACTCTCATAGCAGTGGGTGTGGAAGTCCACACCCTTTCTGAAAGCAGGCTCAGGAATATCTGTCAAAAGAAAATTTAGAAAAAAATTTATTTAAAAAATTAGGATTAGCAGCAAAAATTAAATAAATAAATAAATAAAAGCTACAAAAGGTGTTAAAAAAGGGTATCAGAGCAAGAATGTTATTCTGAAAAGTATAATGACTGAGTAACAGCTGTTTATTTCTGGGATTTTGGCTTCTTGGAGCCGGTGGGTACTTCCTGTTTGGAGTGTGTGTGTGTTGGGGGGGGGGGGGTTGTCACTCAGCCTAGTTCTCATTTACTGGTTACAGCTTCTTCTTCTGCCTTTGTTGTTCATCAAAGTCCTCCATCTGCTGGACACAAGGTTATCTAGAGGTTTTAAACAGAAACTGTTTAAATTTTCATTGTAAATCATGATTCAAAATCTATAAACATACGTAGCAAAAACATAATTTTATTTCTTTTCTATATTACCTGTAAGGCATGACAACTTAAAAACATTTTTTTTTACTTTCTTCTGCATAATGAGTTAAGAAATCCTTACAGTTTTGTTTCCACATGAGGTATTATACTTTACAGAATCCAATCAATTAAAGTAAAAGCCCGATCAAATGGTGGCTCACCGTCGATTAAAAAGAATCTTATAAGACAGATCAGGTTTCCTGATTGCAGAGTAAGGAATTAGGTTATCCTAGTAGTATCCACTATCATCCTTACTCTCATGTTTCAGATTAAATTATTTACATACTCATGTTTTAACTGTTTTGCATTGAAGTTAACTACAAGTTCACAACCAAGCTTTGCCCGTGTGCTTTTATTTTCCAAGTGTTACCGTTAAATTTTGTTATTTAATATAGTACGCATTTGTATTCATTTTTCTTTGTAGCCCAATGAAACAATAACCTTTAAACAACTTAATGATGGACAAGCTCCCAGAGAGAGCAGTGAAATTTCTCTCCTTTGCTTAATTTTATACAAAGCATTCTGACGTGCTTCATTGAGTGGGAGGGGTTTTGTGTTCTTTATGCAGCTACAGGTCACTCTTGACCTACAGATGAACTAAGTGACAATAATTGAGTTAAGAGGGAAAACAAATGATGCCTTGAATGCATAAAGTGGAAAAAGGCAACTGATTTATTTTTTCCAAAACAATACATGCCAGAGCAAATCAAGTTTATTAGGACATGGAGGGAGGGGTGAGGAATCAAACAAAATGTGATGCTTTTATGGCCACAGTGGCTAAGATAAAGAGCTCAATCACCAAATACTCAACAACTAAATGCTCTAATCTCTTGCAAAAAATGAATACTTAAGAAACTGGTAAATACATTTTTAACACTAATGAAATGTCAGTAATATTCATTTCTTAAAATTGACTTTCTCTAAGGAGAAAATACATTTTGACGAACTGCGAAACTGCAAAATTAATCATTTATTTAAAAATAAATTTTTTAATGACATAATTTTCCTGATTCATTGTCCTTTGTTACCTAAAATCTGGAGTTCATTTCGGAGTTAGTGTAAAAAAAGAAAAAATGTGTAAGCTGTGCCTCACTTAATTACTCCTTACTTGTTGTTTAAATGTTCTCCTGTTGCCCGCAGAATGTTTTTTTTTTCTTTCATCTTCTTCCGTTTTGTCCCGTACGGGATCACAGCACTGCCGGAGCCTATCCCGGCCACTTAAAATAAGTGGCCTGCAGAATGTCTGCAGGAAAAAAAAAAGAGCACAAGCATTTTCACTCTACAGCATCACCAAGCAACCTGTGTGCCCCATACAGGTTTGCCCTTTTTCACCTGCAGCCAGTCTTTAACCATCCATAAAGGCAGTTGTGACTAAGGGCTTGACATTTGCCATCTTAAATGCTAGTATTTTCAAGTATTCCAAATGACTAAGTTGCTTTCCTGCAGTTGAAATTTTGCAGCTACAGTGGTCCCTCGTTTATCGCGGGATTTACCTTTCCAAAAATAACCTAGAAAAGGCTAAATCAGCATATTAGTCAGATTTTTAAGATAATTATTTTAGATGTTATAAGGGTCTTAAACCCCTCACTAACCAATTTCCTCAGACAGACATTAACATGTTCATATTTTTCGCTCTTTGTGAAACTCTCAAAGTACAAACCATCATGGAAAAATAAGTTAAGTACATCAGAGTCACACCGCTATCAAAGATTTAACTAGACGTGGCAAGATGAAAGCATTCTGTACAGGAGACATGGCATGGAGGAGATTAATTGACAATGCTTCACAGATGGTGAAGGTTTGGCTAAAACTCAAATAGCAGGACTAATGTTTTAAAATTGATCTGTAGGATGAGTTGGTCAGCTGATTGTTAGCCAAAAAAAAAAAAAAAGTTGACTGTGGTATGATACACATGGCAAAATTTAAAAAATTCTTTTTTTTCATGTAACATTTAGAAGAAACCGCACTGAATCTTTTACACCACACCTAAAAGTATCCTCCTGTATGATAATGTTCAAATTTATGGTATTACACTTTAATCTACAGTTTATGCAACTTTTGAGTTATTACATTTTTCATATAAGCTTTTATTAATAAACTTGAGGATTTTTTTTTCTACCTCATAGATTTGACCAAAGCAATTATTGGTTATCCACAGAAACTTTGAAAGGTCAAAAGTGTCACATTCTCACAGCGAAGTACACTGTCTTATCTGATCTGTCAAAACCTGGGGCTCAAATTTAACCAGAAAGGTTACTGCCCTAGTTTTAGAGTTGGATGCAGCTAAAAGCACATAGTCAAAGTTTCTACTGGTAAAAGTTTCCCCCATGTTGTAGGTGTGTGGTAAAGCTGAGCCTCTTGTACAATCGGAGGAACATGACTCATAATCCCAAATGACTCATGTGGTGATTTAAAGTCAATCTGAGGTTCACAAGAAATCCTCATTGTCAAACCAAAAAAGCATGAATATTATTTAAAGAGTTTGTGCTTCCTCTTTTTGCTCCACTTTTGAACAGATTGGGTTCTTTTATGTTGCCGTGTTTTTGAGTTGCACTAAGTCACATTTAACATTCATACTTTGGCAAATAATGTCAATAAGAATAAAGCCGATTTCGATATCATTCTAAATGTACTGTATGCACATCAGTCACAAAAGACTGAAAACCTGCCACTCATAAAAAAGGAATAATATTGGGTGCTTCGGCAAAAACAGCATAAGGAATGAATATGTTTCTTTATTGAGACGTATTCATGGCTTCCATGAGTTACAACATGCATATCATGCCAAAGTCACTCTCTACATTTACATATGTCCAAAATTAACATTCTGATATTCTGATGTTTGCACCATTCAGAAAGCATCTGAATATTCACATCAGCATTTGTCAACAACTTTCAAACTGGCAGAAAAATGTTTTTTGGGATGGATATTGTTAGATGATATTTGTAAAATATTATTTTAGATTGAAACAAACAAAGATACCTTATTTTTTTTCCCATTTTACTGGCTAAGGCGTCTTCAGATCACCAAAAATATTTTGTATTAAAGGTAAAAGGGGCTTATTTTATACATCACAATGTATTTAAAATAGCGAAACAAAAATCTGTCCGAAATATGGTGAGTACTCTTCCAATGCTCATTGTTAACAAAAAAAGGGTGTTTTTAATGCTAGAATATTTAAGATAAAAAAAATACAAGGATATAATAAACAGACCAAGTGTGTTTACATAATAGTATCTTATTTAAAATGCTTTTTTTTAATAGAATAAAAATATTGGTGCATTTAGTATACTAGAAATCACAGATTATCTTTTAAAGGAACCCAGAAATAAAATGATACCTCATTAAAAAGACATTGGTCCAGTTATACAGGTGGTTATTGATTAAAAAAGTCCAAAAATAAATTTTTGAACTACTAACTTTAAGGGTTACAACAGTGAATTATTCACCTTTATATAACTATATTCTCATCTTCCCCTTCACTCACACCAACTACCTTCCTGTATTGTTTTAAAACTGTGGAGCACTTTGTGAGTCGTTTTCTGAGAAAATAAAGATTAACTCACTTACTTACCGTCCTCCTGTACTACATCCATCATAGGTTGGTTGACCTTTAGGCCTCCTTTCTGCCAACCATAAATTCAGAAACTTTCACAGTCAAAAACAGAAGTGGGAAACATTTATATTCAAAATGAGTATAAGTAAAAGAGAACTCTAAAGCAAATCAATATTTGATGTGACCACCCTTTGCCTTTAATAGGTTCCTTTGCACACGTTTTAAAGGTACTGAACGGGCATGTTGTTCCGAACATCTTGGAGAACTTCCTATAGTTCTTCTGTGGATTTAGGATTTCTTTCATATACTTCTGTCTCTTCATCTAATACCAGACACACTTCATGATGTTAAGATCATGTTTCTTTGGGGCCCATGCCATTACTTCCGGCACTTCTTGTTCTTACTTATGCAAAAGAAAGTTTCCAATAACTTTGGCTGTATGCTTGGGGTTGTTGTCTGGTGGAGAATACATTTGGAGCCAATTAAATGCCTCCCTGATGGTATTTCCTGATACATTTGTATCTGCCTGTATCTCTCAGCATTTAGAAAACTGTGAATCCTAACCAAGTCGAGAACGCCATTTGCAGAAAAGCAGCTCAAGATGTTAGAATCCTTCAACATGTTTCACTGTTCGTTACCTTCACTCATTGTTGTACTGCTCTACAGCCCTTCAACAAAGAAACAGCCTTCTGATTCTGACAAATATTTCACATTTTTACTCATTAGTGTAGCCCTGTTCCTGTTTCCATGCATATTTGAGTTGGCCTTTTTTCCCCACATCTAAGGTAGAAATGGCTTTTTGGCAGTAATTTTTCTATGAAGACCACTTCTGACCAACCGCCTCTGAGCAGTAGATTTGTGTACCTGGTTCCCACTAGTTTCTGTCAGTTCTTAGCTGATGGCACTGCTGAGCATCTTTTGATTTTAAAAAGTATTAAACTAGACGTGTCTTTAATTTTTTTTCCTTGGTTGGCATGGCCGACCACTTGCGCTGCTTCAACAGAGATAGAACAGCCAATCTTTAAACCTCAGTCTGCCTTGAAATCTTTGAGAGGGACCTTGCTGATGCAGTAGAACTGTCCTGTCGCTGTGCTCAATCTTACCATGACATGAAACTGCCTTTCACACCTAAACCTTGGTAACGGAGTTCTGTTGTTTGTCACCCAGTTTTAAGCCTCCTACACAGCTGTTTCTGTTTCAGTTTGGGACAGGGTTTCAACCTACATGTGACATTGATCATCTTTAGCCAATCTTTGGTATTTTATATCACATTATTTTCTCACCCTCTTCAGGTGGTTTCTCATCCAAGCTTGGTTACTCCACCAAAGCCTGGGAGCTTGCAGGTCCTTTGCAGTATCTACACAGTTTTTGGCACTGCTCTTCTCTGGACTGAAATATCAGGACATCTGGAGAACATATATAGATATACACATCAATGATCCAGAAGAAGAGAGATAGATGGACAAGCCCCCGCATGAGATGTACTGCATAACTGAGGTGACCGATGTCAAAAGGTCCTACAAACAATAACAAAGGGAAGGCATGAAGGACAGGGTGGCAGGGAAAGCATACATTCAACTCTACAACTAACTGTGCCTCTGTCAGTTTGTTTTAAAACTGTGCAAACACCCATTGTATCCAAGGATGAATAAACTATGTATGTATCACTAGTAACTTATATAACTACTCATGTCAGGACATTGTGCAATCTAAATCCTTACGTTGTACTTGCTAGCATTGAATCCTAACCTAAATTGAACTACCATTAGCCTTCATCTTGACAAGCAACAGACCATGTCATGTCTGTATTTAAATTAGTCTTTAGTCACTATACAATCTTTGGTCCTAACAAGTGAGGTGTTTACACCAGGAATTGTCCTTCAAAGTAAAAAATACAAGTACAAACACACACACACACACAAACACACACACACACGCACACACACACACACACACAGAGGAAATGATTTAGCATTGTACATGATTTAAGACACTTCTTAAATACCAGCAGGGACATGAAGAATGTATTCACCATAACAGATGAAAGAAAATTGACAAAGAGCAAGAAAATTAACTTATGTGCAACCACATTCAGTACCTTGTTTAAACACGCAATGCTGTTAACAATTTAAAAATAAAATTGTTTGAGATTTTTCTACATTTTAAAGCACAATCTTTGAATCTTACAAAAATACTATAAAAGTCAATTGTATTAGGTGTCATTTAAAACAAATCAAACAACACTATGTTGCCTTTTGGAAGAGGATAAGGGACATCAGAGCTTCATGTCAAAACTGGTCTTATTGATGTTTGCTGAAGATCGAGCACAGAACGAATGCAAACAACATTACCTTTATACTTGAGGGAGCTCATTCCCTCTGTATTTTCAGTTCAGTGGCTTTCATCAGATGTAATAGCCGGGGTTGGTGGTAAATTATGAATGAAGAGCCACTCTGTGGACCAAAGGGACGATGCAGATTATTCATCACTGCTTCCATTCTATGCCTTTTCTCAGAGGAAGGATTTCACACCAGAGGGATGAGGGGTATTACTCAATAGGGCAAATTAAGTCGATTACAGGCAGTCACCAGCAGCTGGTATCACCTTCTGGATTAGACTCTAGATCAGAGATTTCCAAGAAATATTTTGAATACAACTTTTATATGAGTATGCAGGAACTGCTGCAGCATATGTACTATTTAAACTACTGAAACTCTTTGTAATATTTTGGAGTGATGAATCATTTTAATATATATTATATTTATTAGGACGACTGCACTATTAAATTCCTTATCCTTCTACTCCAAATTCTTAAAAAATATAGTTGGATATTGAAGAGCTGGGATTGAAAGAGAGTGGTTGAGATCAGGACATATAATATTTCAACGTAACTTTATTACTTTCTCTATGATTAGAAGTCTGATGCTTAGCTCCAGAAAAAAATAAATCACATTTTTAAAATGTGGCTTAGTTGAACAGTTGCACTCTGGGATGAACATCAGTGACACAGTGGAGACTCATTATTGCTGATCATGCAGTCTGCCTGCTACTGATGGCTTTATTGTAACAGATCAGATTATAGACGATGCATTTGGACCAAGGATCAATGCATGATGGTTAGTTTATTCAGGGCTGCTCTGGCCATGCATGCCTTCATTAAAAAATGGTGGAAAAACAGCTTAAGCCCAATTACTATTCAAATGATGGATTATTTTCTAAAATAAGAGTTATCTCCAAACATATTTTTGCAGTGTTTCTTTTTATCTTTAATATTATTTTTGTTACTGGGCTAAGTTAATCAATTTCTTATGTTCAAAATTTCTCAATCCGTAATTACCAAATTTATTTTTGGATTGGTCGTCTGCACAAAACCTGAATAAGAAGCTCTGATTGCAGTCTATCTACAGTTCTGACAGTGTGCCCTGTTTGCTGAGGATGGCAGGAAAGAAAGTTTATCTCTGATAAATAAAAGCAAAAATAAGAGAAGAGTGGAATAAAGAGGAACTGGTGTAAATGAAAGAATGGATAAAAAAATGGGTAAGGGGGGGTTGGGAAAAGGAAAAAAGATAGAGTGGGAGGGGCGAGAGAGTGCTGAGAGGGTCTAACTCGAGCATAAAAGTAAATTCAAATGCATTATTCATGGATCTCTGTGTCAAAATATCATTTACGTGTGCTGTGTTGACTCATGGCTCGTAAAATGAGAAGGACATGAAAAGAAAGAAAGGATGAAGGAAATAAACAACTCACAAGGCTTCTCTATTCTTGGCCTGAAAATAAAAAAAGGCCCACCATACTCTCTCTTGACTTATAAAGCTTAAATAATTTATTGTAGCCTTGGTTTACCATTTTTATCTACGTAATCAGCTTCTACTTTGTCTGAGGAGAAGTTACATGTCAATCATCAGAGTCTGCAGATTTGAAGCTCACTGAAAGAAATTCAAATACCTTTTGTATTACTTATACAGAAAAACAAAAAAGCATATATTTTCTTTTTATTACCTTTCATAAGTGGTCTGAAAACTTAGAATGCCAAGCATGTAATGTCATAGTCGTTATTGCTTTGTCCCATTTGAATCTTTTGTCCTGTTCTTGAAATATTCTCAAAGATGGCAGAAACTCCTTTTTAAAAAAATCTTTTAGATTTCCTCTAATGAGATTGGCCTCTTCTTTATCATTGAGCTTTTTCCCCTCTGTGCTTTCAAACAAATGACACCACAGCAGCCCCCACAGGTACAGCGCAGTACTGCAAACACAGTTACTCCAATCCTTTTGTATTATCTAAATACAAAAATTTCAAACTGGGGGGAAAAAAAGTAAATTTAATATAATAGTAATATAATATATTGTTCTGATTTACTGAAGAACAACTTACTTACTTACAACATATTAATGATATATTAGTCAAATTATATTGTTCCTCAGTATCAATAAGAATGTGATCTACATTTAGGGTTTCCAAGTTTTTTCACTCTGGCACCTGTTAGTCTGCAAACCACCACACTTAAAATAACACATAAAGACAGAAAAATAAAACACGGAGCAGCTAAACTCTTACAGTCAAATTTGACAATGTGTAAAGTAGCATAATGTGATATTGCTCCTTTGTTTTGGAAGATGAGGTGGCTGTCTGGAAATACAACTGACAACTGAAATGAAATATTCAAAACAATTAGACTGTATTACATATATCACATTTAAAAGAGGTGCACCCATCAGCTGATTTACTCAGCTTTGCTTTGACAGCTGCTGTCATATTTTAGTAAGGCTGAACGGTGATGGAAATTCATGTTGGCCACACGTAATACATGCAGCCAAGATGCGCATTGCTGCATCATTTTAGGTGTGTCCAAGGTTGCATTTGCTAAACCTAAACTTAAAGTCCTATTAGTCATTACACACCTAGGTGTGTGAAATGTTTTCTCCACATTTGATCCATCCCCTGGAGGAGCGGTGAGCTGCAGAAACAACCGCACTCCGGAACTCTTTGGGGGTTTAACCCTAACCGCAACCGTAATCCTAACCTGAACCCTTTCTCTAGGTCCGTACAGCCAAGAAAAAAGTTCAGGGCTGGCCGCATGTATTTTTTAAATTAAGTGCAAATAGACACTTTCCTTTGGGATAGGGCAATGTAATTTGAATGCATTAGACAAGTTTGTATTTAAGTATAAGTTGGAGCATATATGTTAAAAGGTGGTAGGAAAAAAGGCAACTAATAAAGGAAGTCCCCTTCAAAATGACAGGATGCGTTGCAGCAAGAAAACCATTCTGAAAGCACCAGAATAAGGCATGAGAGACTTATCTTTGCACTGGCATGCTGGATTATTGATGCATGGAAAGTTGAATGTTTGGTTCTTCACAGAGATTCTTTGTATTCTGTCAAAGAAGGAGAAAGGATGGCTCCTCAGCAAGGCTGCCAAACCCTGGTCCCCAAGATCTATAACAGTGTCCGCTTTACAATTATCTCTGCACTGCTTTCTACTGATTGGCTGACTCAGGTGTCTCCTCATTTTGATTGTCTGAACACACCTGATCCAGGTAATCAGCAGCAAGAAGTGCAGGGAGAGCTAGGATACAGGCAAGTTGGTAGATGTCGTGGACCAGGTTGGGCCGCCCTGCTCTACAGTATTAACTGTAAAACACATAGGAGGAAGTATCATGGCAATGAGGCTTTTTTCTAGAGCCAGGTTCAGTGACTTGTACAGAGCAAAGACATTCTGTGCAAACACATCAAGTCGAACAGGGCAATGGACAGATGGAACCTACCTGCTGGAAAACATCCGAAGGTTACATCTTGAGACTTTGCACAGAGTTGGACGTTTTCTTTGACACACATCCAGGATCCAGACTCTTTTTACTTTTGAGGACAGTGGCCTGTGAATAAACCATTTTATGCTGATACTGTAATGTGTGATGTGATTTATTGTCAATTTTGAGTTTTTTTGTGAATGTTCAATGTATTAACTTGTATGTATTTTGATTCCCTTTAATAAATAAAAAAAGAAATAAAACACAACTACCTCAGCATTCTGCAGAGTCATGCAATTCCATCTGTTAGGTACCTGGTTATTTAGGGTTCATCCTACAAGATAAGGAATAAAAACCAAAATTCAAGCTCTTCCAGAACCACCTGAGGGCAAAAGAACTCAATGGAAAACTTGCTGGTTTGGGATAAAATGGTGCAAGCAAAGAACCTAGAAAGTGCCAAACCTTTATAGAAACTTCTGCAGGAGACATGTAATGAAACTTTTGGAAAATATTTCATTCCAAAGAATCTTTAACACGTACAACATCCCTGTTAAGTTTCTAAATCCAGCATCACACAAACAAAAACTCAGCCACCCCAAAGACAAAACACAGATGAAGAAGCAGAGCAACCTGGATTATGCTCTACAGTGCAGTCAGGAGTTCTCTGATCTGTACAAAAGGAATGACACAGCACAGAAGAACCACAACTTTTCACAACTCTATGATGTGAAGGTCTGTCTCAGACATGTTCAACCCCGATTTGACGTCTTTGCCCACTAAAGGATCCCATATTCACACCTGCCACATACAAACAAAAAAAACACAAAAATGTGCCTCCATCTCCAGGCTGACTATTCTGTTGACTATTGTTACCATTTGTATCTGGACACATTACTTCTAGTTATACTTTTTGTCATCCTTTGAAGCAGTCAGTTCATAAATGACCAGAATTTCCCCATCAGTAGTTAGAACCTAAGAAACTACTCAGATTATCAGCAAAACTTCATCTAGATCTGCCTTCAAAGTCCAGAATCCTGCTACTCCTTTCATTGTACAAAACATACCCGCAGGTCATTAACAGACAAAATAACCGAATGTCTGCTTTTATTAATGCCTATTGGGTAAAAAAATTGATGCCAATGATTGTAAGAAATTATTTAAAAAGTAAAACACCTTGGAAAACGTTGTCCAAGCCTTTCCTTTTGAGCTGCATGTAAGCATTCATAATGATCCGTGTGAAACAGAGAAAAACTATTACTGAAACAGCTGCAGTTTTTCATTATAACAGTAGATGGCAACAGCAGACAGAGTTAAAAGTCTCAAGGTCAAGAGTTTTCACGCAAAACTAAACTTGTATCACACAGATTTAAGAGAATTAGGTATTTTAGGAAATCCAGAGTATTTCTTCCTTAACTTAAAAGGTAAATAAAGAAAATAGGGTCAAGTTTGTTCAGGGGTTTACAGCTGACATGGTGTCATTGTGTTTGCAAAGATCTTCATCTCAGACGGACGTGCCTTCCTTCAGTTCCATGTATTCCCCCATGCCCTCTAGGTGTTCCTGTAAGCAAATACGCAGTCAATTTTGTAGCAATGGGGGACCTTTCTGTGTGGAGTTTGCATGTTCTCCCCGACCCCTGTACATGCGTGGGTTTCCTCCAGGGACTCCGGCTTCCTCCCACCGTTCAAAAACATAGGCTCCTAGGTTAATTGGTTATTCTAAATTGTCCCTAAATGCTACATAGATGTGCATGGGTGTGTGATTTCTGGCCCTGCAACAGACTGGTGAGCTGTCCAGGATGCCCCCTGCCTTTGCCCACAAGTGACCGGAATAGGCTCCAGCAACCCTGTGACCCAGAAAGGGACAAAACGGGTTTAGTAGATGAATTAATGAAAAGAGCTATCTCTTAACTATAGGTATCTAACTGTTTTACAAAACAAATAACAATAAACCAAATAAACACAACTAATCAATGACGACAGTTGGCCAAAAAAGTTCAATTCAATTCAAAGCAGTTAAATTCTAAAATTAGTAAAATTATCAAAAACCTTTACGTTTCATGTGTTTTTCTGCTTTGTGATCTGCTCTAAAAGCCTAGTATTTCTGTAAATGATCAAATTTTCAAAATACATGCGGCCTGTAAATGATCAAACTGATTAGTATGACTTTTAACCTTTTAGAATTCATTGTGTCATAAAAAAGACAGTTTGAGTACTATGATCTGATATGAATTTAGAGTCTGTCACTTAAATTTGACCTAAACCAGCTGCAGTGTCTCCTCTCAACCAGACACCATGTTTACACCTTCTGAGAAGTTCTGTTCTTTATCTGACTCTACGGTGTTCCTCAAAACTGCAAACACGTGGTGTTTTTTAAACCTTCAAGGACAGTCTTCTTGAATTTTCTTTTTAAAAAAAAGAACAGTTTCAGAGAAAAGCTCAAGACAGTGTGTACATTTTACTTGCGGGATTCTTTTTTCTGACTAACTTGGTCCAATGTATTTTTATGTCTTATTAAAGTAAAATATTGGAGACTTTGGGGTCAATGAGGCAGTAGCTGATTATCATTTTTAAAGTATGAACATGCACAAATAGATGCAGATTCCATATATTGTGGATCGGTTTATAACCTGGAGTAAATTATGCAAAGACTAGTGTTGCATAAGAAGTTAGTGGACAACATTTGTGACTCCCTACATGCAGCAATATCTTCAGCTGGCTTTTCACATCCACTGCTGCACTGACCATCTTACCAAATTTGTCCTCAGTGCAGTAGCGCAAAAAAAAGCTAAGTGGACGGCTATTTGCTTGTCTTGTTTGACTGAGAAAAGTGCAACAACAGAGTTTTTTCATCTACAGTTAATCAAGTACTTTTTGAATTTATAAATGATCTTTCATTCGCTAGAGTTCATTATATTAACTTCAGGCTGCCGTAGTTTTGAATGAACACAAAGTGCAGCAACAAACAAAAAAAATATGAATAAATATATGGGCAACTGCAAATAGGTCTGCACTAAATAGTTATTTCACAACTCCCTCCCATCAATGTTTTCCTTTTTACAGGAGTTGGTTATCACATCTTAAGGAGTTTTTATGTAACTCAACAGGCACAAGGACCCTGAGTCCCACCTCCTGCACTGAAAACTGATTGTATGCAAGGATATTTGCTTAAACAAGAGCTGAAAGGCTCATTCTTGCCAGCATTTAATGAAAATGGCAACACATTGGCCTTTAATTGCTGCACTGTTCTTTTTCCTTTGTGTTTTTGTGCACTCTTCTGCACTATTTTATCCCAAATCTGGTAGGTTCTATCTTTTTTTCTACTGTATTAACCAAATAATTTATTTATTATTTCTTAAAAATTCTTGCTTTTTAATATCTTGCAGTTTGGGTAATTAGTGTATAATTATGTTATCATTATTTATTTTATTTTATTTTTTATCTTCATTGAGGCTCAACTTACTGTCACAAGCTCCATTAATCCATGCACATACTTATACACTGATGGAGACTGAGCTGTCATTCAATGACCACCAGGAGTAATGTGGGGTTCACTGTCTTGCCCAAGTACAGTTTGATACATGGGCAGAGCTGGAACCTGCAACCGCAATGCAACTGAACCTGCAACTTTCCAATCAAGGGTCAACCGATTTACCCAAAGGCAAGCCCGACTTTGGCTGATATTTTGTCCACTTCTTTCCCTCAGCAATAGATGCAAAACCAGGGAGATGCCCTAGACATCTCTATGGTTTCCCATCCCGTTTCCACTGCAACTGTGACGATGACTGCGCTGATGACCACAAATGCTGTGAATATAGCTGTGGATTTGTGTGTGTGCCTCCCGCTATCGGTAAGTCTTCAATCTCCTGATTCATTTTTTCAAAGCAAGTGATGTGGAAATTAAACTAAACCAGCTTCTAAAAAAATACAAATAAAATAAAACATTTTCATTTGAACTTGTTTTAACAAATTATTGCTTGTGATTTTTTTTTTACCCAGTAAGGCTCGAGTGTCCGAACACCCACGGGTCCGTAGGTGCATGTGTTGAAGAGTGCACTTGTGACAACGACTGTGGCAGTGATAAGAAATGTTGTTCAAATGGATGTGGGCATGTTTGTACAACACCAATAACAGGTGAGTTATGAACACAGCAGTATGGATGGACAACAGGATGGACTAACTGAGACTTTGTTTCTTCTCTGGTATGACAGTGAAGCCTGGTTTCTGTGTGCCCAGCTTAAACTGTCTGGGTGCATCGCCCTGCGTCGAGGATGGTAACTGTGAAGGGGATAAAAAGTGCTGCCATTCTCTGGGTTGTGGCTTGGTCTGCAAGGAACCCTACTAACCGGAAAACAGCAAAACGATATTGGGCATTCTATGTGTAGCAGTACTGATTAAAACTTTTATTTACAGTGAAAGAGTCAATCATTTTTGTATTGTGTGTGTTCTTACTTCCTATTTTATACAAAGTTCCAGAATTTGGTTAACAGAAAAGATTTGGTTATTCCATTCTTTTCATTTGTTTCTCTAATATGTTTTTTTTAAGTATGAATAGCTTCTACTCACAGTGACAAGAAAAAGATCAAGGTTGTAAAAATAGGAAGTCAAAGAAAATAACAACAAAGTAAAACCATGTTCATTGAACTGAAAACTCAAATTACAGAAAAAAAGAAATGAGGAAAATGTGATCAAGAAAACTTTACTTCCCCATTTTGAAATCTCTTTTAGATATTTTTTCTTAACCATAAATGTAGATCAAATAGATTTCAAACACACATTAAATTACAATATCTTCAAAGTGTGAACTTTAAATGGTAAATGGCATATACTTATATAGCGCCTTTCTTCCTACAAGGACAAAGCACGGACCCATTCACCCAGTCACACACACATTCACACACTGGTGGCGGCTCCGCTGCCAAACACAGACGCCCGCCTACCACCAGAGGCAAGGTGGGGTTCAGTGTCTTGCCCAAGGACACTTCGACTCATGGGCGTGCAAGGCGGGTATCGAACCTGCAATCTTACGATCATGGGACGACTGCCCTCTAAGGTCTAAGGTCTCTTAGGTCTAAGATATGTTTGGGACTCTGGACATAGGTCTTAAAGAGGAGAAAAGGAGGATTAAATAACTGTCAAGACCTTTGCTGGCATAAACATTCAACCTGAGACATCAGGTGATGTTCAATATGCCTTGAAAACAAGTTTCATGATAAGTTGAAGTTTCTCAGACTGGAGCGCTTTACACTTGTGGTTGTGTTTAAGACAAATGTGTAAATTGTTAGGGATAAAGTTAGGCATTGACTGGGGATTAGAATATCTAAAGCAAAGGGAATCCAAACAATTTTCTGAGGAGAGAAGATGCTCATTTGTGTTTGTGAGCTTTTTTCTGTATTTAGAGTTCCAGTGATTCGCTGTACGAAGGTCCAGTGGTCTGCCTCACTGTGAGATGGCCCTGGTTCAAATCCTGACTGGAATCTTTTCTGTGTGGAGTTTGCATGTTCTGCTCGTGTTTCCTCCCACAGACAAAAAACATGCTTCATAGGTTAATTGGATTTTCTAAATTTCCCCTAGGTGTGTATGTGACCCAGCAACAAACCAAAAAAAAATCTGTAGATTTACTTAAAACTTTGCGTCAAGCGGTTGCACACAACCACATTGAATAATTGCTGCAAAGCATGCTAATATGGGATGAACTACAGAATCCCATGAGTATAAACATTTTAGTATTCTACTCAAGGGTGTTGCGTAATCCTTTGCCTAAATTGTTGAGCAATAAAAATAATTAAATGTATAAAGTAACATTTAAGAAGGCATTGTTAAAGAATATATGAAGAATCAAGGAGTTAAATACAAATAACAAAATGGCCTTTAGTAAAAGTGAAAACAGCCATAGTTCATTTTAGCCTTTGCCCAACAGTTACTGAGTTGATTCCAGCAGCTCATGACCCTGAAAGGGATAAATAAATAAAGAGTTTTTTGAAACATTGTGGATGAAAGGTTGGACACGAGAGAAGTCACGGTTGAGGTCTGATAAGGTGTCATTTTAACAGTCACTGTGACATAATGTGTCAGTGGAAGATACCAAACAAGACAAAAAAACCACTTGATTATTAGATTATGAAGGTCTTACATAATCACACCGATCAGTTGCTGCATGTCTCAATGAGGTAATAAGGCATTATTATTGTAATGTCAATGTGGCTTACTCAGGTCAAGGCCCTGAGCAAAAAGTGAGCAAAAAGTAAAATATGCATTAAAATCCTTTGTTTTTTAATTAAAAAAAATCATTATTTAAAAAGCTGATGCTTTTGAATTTACATATATTTATATACCTATTTATATAAGTAATTAATTATAGAACCCCGAAATAATTCTGTCAGTGAATAATAAAAATAATTCTGCTTCTGTTATTTGTGTATAACAAGTAGATCTAACAGGTATTTGGGTCCCACTGCAAACTTTAACAGTTTTAAATGTTGACTAAAAACCTAACGTTTTAGAATGGCTTTTAATACTCAGTAGTTGGTGGCATTTTCTTTTCTTTTACTCGTTTTGTTGCATTCTTATCTGTCTTTTATGTATTTTATTGTTTTTGTGCTGTTTCTGTTTTTTTTTATTATCCTAATGTGCTTAACTTTAAACTTCCTTTTGTCTTTAATTGTAAAGCACTTTGTTACCCTGAATGAGTTGTAACGTGCTGTATAAATAAAGCTTTATTCATTACATTAGGTAATATTAAACTAGGAGCCTTTAAAATCAATTATTTATTAAACTTGTAGCCAGTGTGAGAACTTGAAAACAGAAGTGATCATCTCTCCTTGTGCTGGTTCCCACTACAGAAGCAGCGTTTTAAACGTTTTAAATCTTTGATTTTATTGTGATCAGATCTTTGAAAGCTCTGAAATCTGGCGTTAAAACAGGTTTGGAATTAGGTGACTGATTTAAAAACACACAACACAAGGAGAAAAACAAATAATCAGAGATAATGTAAGGCAAATATTTGTCTGTTATGTGTAAAAAAGTCACACTGCAGGGACCCACCTTTGATCATTTGTCTGGTATAGCGTTTCTATAAGTCGGACTGAGAGCATTCCAGGATCACATTCAGGAGAACGTTCTTGAAGGTATCCATCAAAAATGGAAAATCACTTGTCTCTAATAAGGACACTCCTGCTGGTCATTGCTGTCTTTGTGCCACCCTGCCTAACTTTTCCACCAAAACCTGGTAAGTTTTTCATTCATCTATTTTTTTTTTTTTTTCAGTTTGACGCAAGCATATAAAATCCAGATGAATTTCATTGATGTGTTGCTGTTTTTGTCTGTTTTTTGTCTCTGTGTGGCCCCAAACTAGGTCACTGTCCATCATACTATGTTGGTCCAGAGTCTGAAGGAAGCTGCAAGTGGGACAGAGACTGTCCTGACAACTACAAATGCTGTGTGTTTAGGAACAAAGCAACCTGCGTCCCACCAATTGTTGGTAAGAAACTAAACTATTGAAGCATATTTTATATTAGTAATGGAGAGGTTTTTTTTAAATGAAGGGTTTTTTTCTTGCAAAAGTCAGAATTTATGGGATTTCATTGTTTTTACCATAAAATTCTGTTGGTTTTTATAATTTATGTTCTTTCTTTTCAGTTGAACAAGTGTGTCCTGACACAACTGGGATGATTGGGATATGTGTAGAAATGTGCAGCTCTGATGTGGGCTGTCCAAATGGGGGAAAATGCTGCTCCAATGGATGCGGACATGTGTGCACAACCCCAATAACAGGTATCTATGTCAAATGACATATTACTTTGTATGTTCACGCTAAGCCATGTACCATAAGGTGTTCCTATTTTGTTCTTCTATGTTTAGTGAAGCCAGGTATTTGTCCTGATCCAAGATTCACACGCCAGTGTGGCAAAAGATGCCAAAACGACGGCCAGTGTCCAGGAGAAATGAAGTGCTGTCAGACGAGCTGTGGTCAAGCCTGCAGACGTCCTTTCTGATCCAACACTCAGCAACTCTGTTGCATCAGTTGACTCAAAACAAAAAAATGTATTAAAAATAATTATTCTTTTTTTGGAATTTGAACTATAGTGTGCTTTCTAATATGCAACAATTGTGGTAAAATCTTTAATTAGATTTTTCCCCCATTTTTTATTTTGTACAGTTTCTGAATTTTGTAGTCTTTGTAGAGTTAAGAACTCAGAGAAAATCTGTGATGAATTTTAATAATTAAAAAATAAAATAAATAAAAAGGTGATCAGTGAGCTTTTAATGTCTTTCAAAATGACCTCTTGACCTTTTCTTTCATGACCAAAATGTGTCCCTAATTTCTAAAAAATGTGTTAACCTTAAAAAAGTTATTAAAATTATTGTTATGTCTCTAGAAATAGGTCTTTATTGGAGGAAAAAAACATTAGCATGAAACAGAAAAATAGCACATTTATCTAAGGTCATTTTTCCATAAACCCTGAAAAGGTCACTGTAACTAATGATTTGAATGTGGATTTAAAAGTGATACATTACAGTAAGAAGTGGTGATTATTGTGTATAACATTTTAAATAGAAGTAAAATCTTGTATATTTTTGGCATTAACATGTTTTGCACCATTGTTTGTACCATCCTTATGAGCATGTGTGATACGTTGCAATAAATTTTGTAATATTGTACTCTAGTTTGATACTTGACTTGTGTAAATGATTTTTAAATAACGTAATGTCTTTAATTAAAAGTACAATATGATAAATGTGCAAAAAATTACATAAAATAGTTAAGTAAAGCATAATAGAGGCGGAAACATAGAAGTTTGTTTCCTCCCATTCCCTTTCAAGAAATTACTTAAAATGATTTAGACAAATTTCACATTTAATGAATGAATTATGTCATGTTCTACCTACAAATATGTCTATTTATGATTTCAATTAGTTATAATGGCATAATTTACATGTGTATGTGGATGTATGGATATGAATCTCTATTTTTTTTTTAATAAAACTGTGACTAATTATCTTATGTTTGAAATTTCTATGTAAATCTCTTGTTTTTTTTATTTTGCTCTTATATCCTCAAAAAAATTAATTCTAATTCTGCTAAATTTTCCTCCGGGGATTAATGAAGTTGATCTTAATCTTAGTTACATTAAAAAAGTATTTTTGGGGTCTTGCTGAAATATTGAAGGATAAAATATGTCTTTTGGTTGTCAGCTGCAACCAAGCTTCCTCGATCATGGTTGCTGATGCTCACACAGATTAGGAACAATTTTTGGTCCCAGTAAGTCTCCAAGGAGGTTATTATTTCTACCAGACAAGATTTACAATCAGGCAACTGATACAAAAAATACACAGAAAAAAAACTAAAAATACAATTGTTGTGCAGAAGTTTGTTATGTAATGTTATGTAACTGTCCTGTGATTTTACAGGCACAGGGACCCAGCTTTGCTTGTGCTGCTGAGCTCTAGTGTGGCATAAAATAGTTTGAAGAGAATGACAGAATCACATTTAGGAGATCATTTTTGAAGGGAACCATCAAAAATGGATAATCACTCATCGGCAATAAGGACACTGGCAGTGGTTTTTCTTGTCTTTGTGCAGTCTTACCTAACTTTAACTCCAAATGTTGGTGAGTTTCTGTTTGTTTGTACTTCTATTTGATCAAATCAGTACAAAATGCCTTAAATTCAGATTCATTTTCTTGATTTGAATGTTCTTGATTGATCTTTATTGACCTTATTTCTTAAAAACTAGGTCACTGTCCCTCAAAATTTGATGGCCCTTTACCTGAGAAGACCTGTTTGTGGGATATTGGGTGTCTTGATGGCTACAAATGCTGTGTGTTCAATAACAGACCAGTATGTGTTCCTTCAATCCCTGGTAAGAACTAAAGCTTTAGAAAACATATTTAAACACTAATCCTTTTTTTTTTTTTTAAAGTCATATTTTCTTGGTTTTTCCTGCTTTAGCTAAAGCTATCGTCACATTTTTTTTGTCTTTCTAATTTGCGTTTCTCCTTTTTCAGTTGAAAAAAAGTGTCCTTTGATAAATGAAGATGGGATATGTGTGGACTTGTGCAGTTCTGATTCTGACTGCTCAAACGGTCAACTATGCTGCTTCAATGGGTGCGGACATGAGTGCAAAAAAAAGTGTCCTTTGATAAATGAAGATGGGATATGTGTGGAATTGTGCAGTTCTGATTCTGACTGCTCAAACGGTCAACTATGCTGCTCCAATGGATGCGGACATGTGTGCAAAACTCCAATAATAGGTATCAGCTATGTAGATAAAGCGACACATTCTTCTGTGTTCATGCATGTAGCAACAACTCATTATTCTTTGGGGTTTCAGTGAAGCCAGGTCAGTGTCCTGATCCCAGATTCACACATCAGTGTGGCACAAGGTGCTTCCAGGATGGCCAGTGCTCAGGAGAAATGAAGTGCTGTCCAACGTCCTGTGGTCAAGCCTGCAGACATCCGATCTGATCCCACACTCAGCGACACATTTGGGCTGTCTTTTTCAAAGAGAAACAAATAAAAAAATTTCAATTTCAAGGGTCATTATCCTGTGGGATTTATTTCATTATCCTTCTAAAAGGAACATTTTTTTTTCTGAAGGCATTGTATTGTAAAAATGAAAATGGGTGAACCCTTAACCACCTGACAGGCAGTTGAGGCCTTAAATTGTTGGTTCACACCTAGTGAGTTGAGCAATTAATGTATTCTGTTAAAAAAAAAATTGTGATTTGGGACAGCTTCAAAATATAGTTCAGCAGTTTAAAATGTTTGAAACATACATAGTTTTTCGCTGTTTGTAATTCTGTTTGCTTTTTCACTACAAACTACTTGATACTTGCAAAGATTCAAAAACCTTTTTTCCAGACATTCAAGATATTTTACCAGGTTTTCCAGTTGTTTTTTGACAGTCTCTTTGCTTTAAACCTTTTCAAGTTTTTCTCAAAATCAGCACAGTGGAAAATGTTTTTTCCCATTAAGAGCTAGGGTGTAGAAATAAGGAAACTATTAGTAGTCAAAATCATTTTGCTTCAAACTGTTGACAACAGAAACCCTCAACTGCATAGCATTGCCTCAAACCACATTTTCATGTCTCACCATTAGCAATGTCAATATTTTTTTTTTCCAAAAAAATGCAACAAGTCATATTACTGTCCAATAGCATGATGAGTTGAAAGTGGTGTGACTTTAATTATGGGTTGGGGGGGGGTCCTTTTCTGTAAGCTGTTCAACAAGAGAGACGTCACAATAATAAGCCAAGATAAAGATCACTTTTATAAAAGTTTATTTTGACGTAAATGTAATTTTAAAACATATGCTCAGTGGACGTGTCAGGTGAGAGGCATGCAAGAACTGGGATGTTTTTAGCTTCCTTGCAACATTATCCCGCTCCAACATGAGGTGAAATTCTTGGATGTATGGCACAACAATGGGCCTCAGAATCTCCTCACAATATCTGAGAGATATGCACCTGTGTTTTACATCCATAACACGACTCATGCCCATACTATAACCACTCCGCCACCATGGGCCACTCAACAACCTGATCAACTCTATGTGAAGGAGATGTGTTGCACTGCATGAGTCAAATGCATGCATGTTTCAGAGTTGTCTTTTATTTATAAGGCACCCCTGTGTAATAATCTTGCTGTATAATCAGCATCTTGATATGGCACACCTGTGAGGTGGGAGGGATTATCTCAGCAAAGGAGAAGTGTTCACCATCATCAATTTAGATTGATTTCTGAACATTTGAGAGCAAGAGCTTTGTTCTGTTTTGATGTTTCACATCTTTGAGTTCCTCTCCTGACAAATGGGAGCAAAAACAAAAGTGTTTGTATTTTGTTCAACGTATGATTCAAATCCAAAGTTGCACATATACTTCACTTTAACGATATCTGCAACAAGCCGCACAGAGGTGTAGTGGGTAGCAATCTCATCTCACAGCGAGAAGGCCCTGGTGTGAATCCAGGCTAGAAATCTTAGATTCATGTTCTCTCGGTGCATGTGTGGGTTTTCTGCAGGAGCTCCCGCTTCCTCCCACAGTCCAAAAAAAGATTCACAAGGATGTCTGTAGTTTTTTTTAGCTTTAATGTTATAAAATAGGGCTGTAAGGCACAGTGGTTGGCACTCATCTCACAGCGAGAAGGCCTAAATTCAAATCCCATCTGGGCCTTTCTATGTGGGGTTTGCATGTGCCCCCATGCATGTGTGTGCACAGGATGCATCACTATCTATAGAGTACACCCCGCCTTTGACCCATCAGCAACGTTCTGGTCTTAATAAGAAATAAAGCAAGTTTGGAAAATTGAAGGATGTTTTCAAGGAACTTTTGCACAGCTCCCCACAATGTTTATGTTTTCTGTGGTTGGTGAGAGGAGACTAAATATCAGTGTTTTGTCTGACTTTTTAAGATTTATTTTGGTATTCTCAGTCTGAGGGGGTCACAGTGGCTTAAAAAACAGTTTTATCTTATCTGTCAAGAGAAAATAAGAAAAACACAGAATAAAAACTCCCACACAATGTGGAGCTGGTTATCCAGTCAAAATGACAAATGCGTTTTATTTTACAGCAAAAGTATTTTTTTGGTAATGTCTGTGACTTTCAACTTGATTTTGACAGGACAATAATTTATCACAACATGAGTCTGTTTTGATTTATTTCATTCATCTTCTAATCCGTTTGTTCCCTTTTGGGGTCACGGGGCTGCTGGAGCCTATCCTGGCCACTTGCGGGCGAAGGCAGGGTACACCCTGAACAGGTCGCCAGTCTGTCGCAGGGCCACAGTCACACACCCATGCAGTCTCACACCTAAGGACAATTTAGATTAACCAATCAACCTATGAAGCATGCTTTTGGACGGTGGGAGGAAGCCAGGGTTCCCGGTTTTAATCCATGTATCCACAGGGAGAACATGCAAACTCCACACACATTTATTTCAAACCTCAAAAGTCTCTTTAGTGTGCAGTACAAAAGCAACACTTAGGTAAGTCAGAGCAAGTAGAAAGTAGGTCAAATTTTGAGTTCCAGAGAAAAACAGCTGAAGAATACTTCTCTTTTATCTGGTTTCAATCCAAACTTAGGTGAAAAAATCTGATGACTGCTGACCTTTCAAACTAATGTGTTCAGCTATTTGAACAAATGTTTGCTTGCACAACAAAATAAAGTTCCAATAGGTTGTGCGTGGTGTCTTTTCCTGCTGCTGGTGGACGATAAAAGCTGTTTTTCATAAAACAAGGTTCGGACAGAATTTTTGTTCGTTTAGTCTGTACAATTTTTGTTTGCATTGTGAGGAATGGTTTAACCCTTATTAGTCAGATGCCCTGTTGAGTGTTTTTTTTTTACTACTTTAAATTTGCTCTTATAATTGATCTTTAAAACAGGTTTTTGTGGAAATGGTTGCTATACTACTTTTCAGTAAAACCCTTTTTTCCTGTCATTTGTCATTACATTACACAATAGTTTCACAATAAACATGAAACTGTCCAAAAAAAACTGAATTATTTCATGCTTTTGTGGAAAAAAAGCAAAAAAATTGGGATAAACCTTTTATGTTTTAATACAAAGATCAAATGTATAAAGAATAAAAAAAATATATAAATAGACAAAGTCAAAACAATGTAAAAAAAAATGTCTATGAATGGTCCTAAGATTTATTCCAAGGAGTAACAATTTTGAGCCATAACTTGTGTGTTTTAAACCAAAAATGTGAAACTAAAACCGTTTTGAAACCTTAAAGTTACATTTTGAATAACTTGTTTAGACTGTTGTAAACAACTGACGTGATCGGCAAACTCACTGGAGACCTTAAGAGACTGCTAAGCAATGATGTGAGCATATTTGCAAGAAACAGAAGCCTAAACCGTTAAAGCAGCTCTGATTCTACTCAAGCAGGTACTTCAACTGGTTTTGCAGAATAAGAGTCAAAACATGAAACCACCGAAGTAAATCTTTAATGCATTAAGTCACAATGTGAAGACGCGTTGCAGATTACTGTAGTTCCACAAAATTGTACATATTAAAGCACCCACTTAGTTTAGCATTTTTAATACTTTGGCTAATAAAAGACTTAGAAATGACATCTGAAGACATTAGAACTTATGCTTAAAAAAAGTCTGTAGAAAGATCTAAAAAGAGCAACTTTTTATTTGTTTCTTTATGGGCATTCAGTAGTGTACAGTCCGTGCAAAAAACCAAAACAAAAAACAATGAATCGCAACTGAATAGAAAAATATTTCTGTAAGGTGTGTAAAACTATAGAGACCAAAGCAAAACCACATTTAAAGATCACCACCAAAGCCTCAAAAGGTGTCATTCTGACAAAGTCACTGTGACTTTGTGTCACTTTATCTTATCTCTCCTGGCAGAAAGATGTCAAACAAGTCAAAAACAGTGCAGAGCCGAGGCGAAGGTGTTCTCACAAGAGTGCACATACACCAAGGTGCATTTTATCAGTCTCAGACTGAAACACAAATGTCTTGGCCTCCATTGAATAAATCTTGATGATTTAACGTTTAAAAAAAAAACATCATAGAATGTTGGCTCTTTGTCATTTAGAAGAAAATAAACACCTTTTTAAATCTTTTTTTAAACAAATATCAAACAGAATCTTCTCTCTTCAAATTGAGAAAAAGAAAGCATTTATGACCAAAGGCTTTATAAAACCAAACCCAACTCAGCTTTACAGTAATTTCCCCTTTTTACAGATGTAAAAAACAAACAAAAAACATGTCAGTTTTCAGACTCAGAGTGGCGGCACACCCCTCATCCTCCGAATGACGTTAGCTATCCGCTTGGCCAGTCCTGGGTTAGGCTCTTCAATCTGGAAGCTGCGGGTCAGGAGATTGTAGAGGGAGCCGTACCCCACGGCCACAACGGTGCAGGTCAGGCAGATGACGTTATAGGGCATGCTGAAGTCAGGAGTAGGGAGGTTGACTAACAGAGGCTCTGTGTAGACACGGGCAAAGTAGCTAGACTCCTCTTTACACGGGAAACTGATGAGAGAGAAAAGAAACATGACAAAGATTGTTTGTCTAGAATGTTTCCCCCCCAAGAGAATAAATGATAAAAAAGACCAAACTAAACTTCGGACTTACAAGCTGCTGAAAAGCGGTTGTTCCATAGTGATGTTGGTATCCATGGCAACAGTACTTGGTACTAAAGAACTGATAACTGAAGATCTAAATGCAGAAAATCCAACTTTAGTTTTCAAAACCCAAAAGAAAGTGAAAAGTTTGTGAACATTAAAGGATAACTCCTAACATTTGAATCATCTGTTCAATTAGTCATCAGCAAAAGCCAAACATACCCCACATAGAAGCCATGGTTAGGATCAGGTGTGTACTCGGTCCATTTTAGCAGTGCCCTTTCAAACTGCACGGTAACCTCGGTAACAGAATGCGGAGGAAGCTGGAGCAGCATCTCTAACAGGTGGGGTCGCTCACGGTCCTTAGACGGCTGGTAGTGAATGTAACCTGACAGGAAAAGAAATGCAGGTGGCCCCTCATCAGCTACTATTTTCAGGGTAAAATAATTAAAATAATTTAGTGCTGGTTTAAAAATAACATTTAACGTATAGTTTGTTAAATAAAAATAAAAACAAAAGATACTGATAGATGCTCAAGAATGTGCCAAAACTAATTTGACTAAAAATGTTTGACTTAACATCTCCCCCTTATGGTGAAAAAAGAAAGTGCAAGACACATTGATTTTTCATTCCCTTCACCTCTATCAGGTGAATTCTATGTCTACGTCGCAAATGAATACCACTACAAGTAATAATTACAACGCAGTATTCTTTATTAACAAATAACAGTAAGAAATAACTATCTAACTAATGAACTAACTATACAGGCGTTGTAGAATGAGTATGTGTGTCAGGTCGCGTGTGTGTTACTGGCGCGTGCGTGTGTAAGAAGACTGAGCGCGTGCCACGCGACCGCGCGTGAGAGACTCCGATGGGCTCCTTTATGTAAATGTTGCAGCGTGGGGGGGGGACTCTTCCTCCACACAACAGATGAGTTTATTTCTTTCTTGGGAACAAACTGCCCACTCTCACCGATAGCCATGCTGTCGCGTGCCGTGCGAAACTAACGCTACGGAAGCTCTGAGGAGCCAAAAATGCGCCACATAAAAACTCGATTTGGTTATTTTTGAAATCGCCCGTAACAAAAAATTCGAATTAATTCATTTGATCGATTTATCGCCCAGGCCTACTTTCTCCGAATGGTTTTTTGTGCAATGAACATGCAAAACATGGGAATGAAGCGTGTCTTACACAAACTGAACCCATTGGCTCCTCATGCTTTAACAGGAAAGTTGTTTTAACACAGATGAGTCTCAGTTAGGTTCTGCCTGACATTGTGTCAACATTTGACTAGGAAGGGCTGCGTTCTTCCTGGGCAGCATTTGAATTTGCTTTAATGTCTCAGCGCCGCGACAAATGCTGTCCAAATTCAACGACTCCTTCAAATGCAGCCAACTTCTTTTTCCCGATTTCACGGATCGGTCTGGTGTATCCTTCTGTGCTGTCCATATCCCAAGATGCATTGCGGCCGAAACCGGACATTTTTTTTTTTTTTTTACAACGGTGGAATGTGAAGCGGAGAACCCAGAGTTGAAAATAATTACACCTTTTTATATGTACACCTCCAAGATTAAAAGTTGGATCAAATAAGCCAGAAAAATTTTGAGCTTTACGCTTGGTTCACTACTCCTCTCTGTTCGCGACACAAGGTTGCTAGGCAACAGGACACTCGCTGATGTAACGGCTGGAATTATTTAAAGACTAGACTCGTCCAGGTTCCCAGCTGTTAACATCCGGCCAATCCGCTCGACGAAGGACCCGGCCACCGTCACCCGGGAAGGCCGTGGCCATTGAAGGATACAGCCCTCGAGTTTGGAGACAAATTTCAAAAGTACACACTGTTTGGTCATCGCGGTAAATGCGTGTTTGAAAGCTGGTAGCTTTATATTTACTTAACTTTGTCATCTTTTGATAAACGTCCCTAACAAAATTGTGGTTTGTCTGCAAATATGAGACACAAACGTCCCAGCGTTAAAAAGCAAAGAAACTCACTGGGGTTGTTGTCCTTCCCTTTGCTGATGACTTTGAGTGTGTGGATATAGAGGCGCAGATACCAAGGCACGGAGTCCAGCAGCAGCACCGGAAAGGACCTGAACGGGTGGTTGTTGTACATCAGGGTATGAATCTCACCCGTCTGCAGACCGTATCCAGCCACGTAACGCTCAGCGTGAAGCAGTGGGCGGAGCATGTCACCTGCAGGGACAAGGCAAGATGAGCTCATATTTGGATAGCAATTTATCCTCTTTGTGTTTTATCATTTACTAGCACAAAACAAGTACAGAGTCAAAGCAGGGATGCTTTTTCTGCTATCAAATCCTGGGTAAAGCTGAAAAAACAAATTAATTGTGTGCCTTCATTCACCCTTTGAACCAGGGGTCCCCAAATCCAGGCCTCCAGGGCCGGTGTCCTACATGTTTTCCAACCAACCTGCCATTGGCTCCTAGTTGGCTAAACACACCTGATCAAGGTAATCAGCAACAAATAAGATAGGGTTTCTGGAAAACCAGCAGGTCACCGGCCCACGAAGCCTGGATTTGGGGACCCCTGCTCTGGACAATCACCTTCACTGGATTTCCAACGAATCATCAGGTTGAGGGAGCGCACAGTGCCAAAGGTGACTTGTTGGGTCAGATCGTAGACAGAAAAAGTGCGTCTGTCCCCGAGCACCACCGCCTGGCTCAGCAGAGGAGTGGCTGGACTCAGCTCGAACTGCTCCTCCTGCAAAAATGCATCGTCTCCAGTTACACATTACCACAACAACTTTAACTTGTATCTAAACTATCACTGCGGTAAATCACTGCAGATTTTCTGGATTGTGAAAGGGTGAATGATTTGAAAGAACGGTCAGACCTGAGGGTTGTCTGTGACGTCGATGTATATTTTACTGGAGGAAGCCAGCGGACATGCTTCCGTCAGCGTCCGAGAGAACATCTTGAACAGAGACCACTCTAAATGCAGAAGCAGCTGGTGTTAGTAAAGACCACCAGGGTGTTAGCTAGAGTCTAAGGAAGGCCTCTGCTCACCACGCTTGCTCTGTCCAGACGTGTGCAGGTCAAAGACTACGTTCAGCGCCTGCCTCAGCTCCCAAGAAGAGGACTTGCACTGCCAGTCCTGACACACTGGTCTTATGTGGACAGACTGGGAATGAAAACTGCTGTGGAAGAGCTTCTCTGACTTCAACAGGACGGCAAGACCAGCCTGGGAAGATGAAACAAGAAGTCATTTATTTATTTTTTTTAAAAACAACTTTAAAATGAAAAAAAATAAATAACTGCTGGTACTATGAACACACAACCTGCAGACAGAAAAATTCACCTTGGATCCACACGGCAGGAGTTTCTTCCAGGGGGTTAAATTCTCAGTGCAGACAATTTCCCGTGGAAGGGTGGCGTAGCGGAGAAAGCGGTGGTCTGTCTCTTTAAGGATTAAGACAGCAATCATATAATAGTGAATATATAAAATGAAGAAGACTTTATCAGCAATTTTAAGACATGTCTTCACTTTACAAGCACTTTTATTGGTATGTGTGCAATTTCTGGAAAACCCTGTGAGCCTCAGAATGACTACAAAACATTTCTTGGGTTTGTGGGGTGTCTTTTCTCCTGCAAGAACTAGCTAAAATTTAAATCCACACAAACATTTGTGGTATTTTCCCTCTGAATGTGATGCTTTAAAGTCAGGGATGGATAAAGGCTTTCAGACCAAACAAGCAGAGGGCTCCACTGGCGGTTCCTCCATGTACCCTGTGCTTCTGCTAAGGCATCCACAAGCCTAATTCCAAATGTGACAAAGTACATGTAATTTGCCTAAGAGTTGTGGGAGGGACCGTTCATGTTGCAGAGGAGGGAGCTCATGGCCCATCCAGCTTACTTTCTATGTAGCAAATTAACTCTTTTACAAACTGATTTTTTTTTTCATCTGCTCCTGATAATTTGAATCAAGAAATCCTCAGAGAGACAATTTTAAGCTTAATTTTCTTAATATGTGTCCTCCATCACCAGAGAAATGCCACAAGAATGTGTTAAAATCACCAAAAAACAGAGTTTTCATCAGAGTGGTTCTTTAAATGAAAAATATTAGGGGCTCATTGAACACATAAATGTTGTCCAGTCAAACAATTTTAACTGTTTTAAAGTCTGGAGTTGATCCCAGTGAAAAGCTGTGGTGACATCTGAAAAATGTTTTAGCAGCAGTTTTATTTTATTTTTCATTCTCCTATTTCTCACTGACACAGCTGCTTATCTTATTCATGTTCTGCAAAAAGCTTCTGCCATGTTTGCATGGAGACGCCACTAATGCTTTGCATCCCATCATCAGCTTTTACACGCAACTACAGTGCAAGGCAAAATGCCAAAGGATGCCGAGGAGGCTGGACTGTACCATTGCCTATTCCCAGAGGTTTAAATGACGCGCTGGGCTGCAGGGTGTTGGTGGAGTCGATAAAGTTCAGTGAAGCACAGAAGATGCCTGACAAAACGTTGGTCAGCTCTTTCCAGGTGGCATCGACACTAAAAATAACAACATAAAAAAACAGAGGTGAGAAAACTCAAGTTGTCATGGCGTTCCCAATCTTTTTTTTTTTTTTTTAATCAACAGGAATTCCAAGTCTCATTTTTCCTTTGAGGATGAAAAGTTGCAGATTGGACCTTAGCAACACCCACAATCCCCATTTAGCACAAACAGAAATGTTCCAATTATTATGATTTACACTGTTTCTTGAATAAGAATGTTTGTACACCAGTAACGTTGCATTTGGGCAGGTTAATATGTGATCACAACTTAATTAAATCACATAAATCCCTGAGCTTTCCCCCCTCTCCTTCCAAAAAAGGAAGCAGAAACTCTCATCACGAATGTGAAAACGCCACTAGAGGGCAGCACTCACTCAGTCACAGAGTCCTGGAACCAAACCCAAAGCTCAGCTCCTGGAGGAGAGGGTATAAATGGCTGCCCCCACTGCATGGTCCTCCAGTAGCCCTGTGTGAAGGAAATGTGCAGCTCCCTCACCGAAAACTTGGAAATAACTTGACCAAGAGACTTTGGGAACAGCCTGTAGTGAGACACTGAACACCACAACAACATAGTTTTAAAGGGGGGGACATACAACATTATTGCATATTTCCACGCTTAAAAAAAAAGTCATTAAAAAAACGTGGCATCTTAGCAAAATGACAATAAACGCTCAAAGAATGACAGAAAGAAGTAAATAAAGACTTTATAACTGCCGTTTACAACCTGAGGCTCCAGAGCCACAGGCTTTAGTCCTCCATTGTTGCTCTTTAGCTTCAAAGAAAAATACTAATGATTTGAATTTTGTTTTGGTAGTTTTTAATTATTTTTGTTTTAGCTGCATTTTGTCATTAATGTTTACATTTTTAATATGTCAGATAAAATGATGGTAAAAGGTTGAATCTATTGTCACAGTGAGTATATATTATAATAAACTTAAAGTACATTTAGACTATATTTTAAGATTGGATTCCCGACCTATGGTGTCATGTTTATATTTGATAGTAAAAGGAGAAACGGGATGACGGTGCACAATGACAGAAAATATATTTGACTTGAGTTTCTTACATTTTTTATTTAAGTACATTTGCTTTATAATTCACTTATTGTCAATATTTATAAGCCATGTGTTATAAATAAACAGATTAATGGCTACGGAAACATAAAGACTTCTGCTGGGTTTTGGTCAGTAAAGAAACCCAACCAAATGTTGTTTTTTTTAAGTATTAACGGTGACAGACTCCTGCTTTAAATAAAAATGTACATCAAAACACGTTATTTCTGTTCCCGTCTTTCATGAGCTGGTTTTAAAGATCAAAAACATTTATTTCCATCATGTACACTTTGTTCTCCAATAATGTTCACAAATGTGTTTTAAGTGTCTAAATCTGCCTTTGACATAAGCCACCACATTGGAAAAAATATATTAGACTGCTTTAATGATTATATTTAAGAATTAAATAAGTGTCTTCGGGTATTAGGGATGACTAAAATAAAGAAACAATTACTAATAAAACTAATTCAAGAATGTGGATTCTGACATGTTTTTACAAAATATATAGAATAATAGAGAATATTTTATCCTCAATAATATATAATATATGGGAGAATTGCCCAGTTTTTTCTCTCACAAGTATCAAAATATTTATATTAAGACCTTTTTATTTAAAACATAGACATATTGTTTAATTGTTAAATTAACATAAAAAAAAAATAGCCATAAACCCCTTAAAACACTTTGGTTTAATCCACATTAACTTATTCTAAAATGGTTCCATAGTAAATGCTAAATAATAACCATCTTACCCTTATTTCCTTTCATGAAATCGGTTTCCCACACGGTGCGAAACTGAAAGCTAGCATAAATATCTCCTGAATGCAGCGGTCTGATCACCAACTCCTCCTGGAAATCCTCATCAGCTTGTGCTTTAGATAGCACAGCAGTGCCAGATGCTTGTGTGTTCTCTTTCAATTTGGTTTCTTCCCATCTCTTCTCTTCCACCGCTGGCTTCTCTGCCGTTTGCTTCGTCTCAGCCCGAGTTTGGGGGTCGTCCACCGCACTGGCATGCTGTTCATGCCCTAGCGTCGTTTCCTGACTCACTGTAACTATAATTACGGACAAAAATAAAAGAAGCATACATGCTAAATAACTACACCTGTGAGCTGCCATTTCTTTTAGAGACGGTGCTTCACTTCCGCATTGGGCTTTCGTATCAGCCAATAGGGTGCTTCGAAATTAAATCACGTGTTACTGACGTCAAAATGCTTTGTTTTCGGGAAAATCTTTTAAACCTATTTTTGTTGCAAATTCCTATGCAAATGATAAATTAAGGGCATTTTTAATTAACTTCTAAAAATATTTTTAAATTAATTTCGTTGTTTTTTTTTAAATTAGTTATTGGCACACTAAAACAAATGCACACGCTCCCAATATAAGGAGTATGATAATTTATTAAATTAACCACTTACACTGAGTGCAGGCTTTTAATTAATCAATGCTTACACGGTTTAATCATCATTGATAATTCATAGCAAATGCTTATTTGTTATTAACAACCCTAAAATTAGGAATGATCCAGGGCCTAGCAAAAAAACCCAGAACAACGATGGTGGTGCAAGAGAATTGGGGGTCACTGTGTGGATAATGAAGCCAAACAAAAGGAATCTGTTCAGTTCCAGCTTGTTCATGTTTCCAGCGTGCTTTTGTGTTGGACGTGGTTATGGTGGCTGGTCAGGGATGGGCATCATCAACCCGCTGCTGGCATAATCGTGGGGTATTACACCCCTCCCACATCCACAAACCGTCGAGCAAAGAGGCCAGACAGCGCACACTCACACACAGCCGCGTACACGCGCGCGCGCACGCGTAATTTCAGCTCAGCCATGGCTCCCATGTAGATGCTCAAAGCGGCTGTTGTCAGAGCGAATTAAATCTCCTCTCGCTCGCTGCTTCCCTCCTGACCTTGCCTGCCTCCGGTTGGGTTTTCAATATTTTATTTCGGATTCCTGCGCTTTCTCTCCATGGCTACATCAGATGGACTAGACGGCTGTCTGCAGCGAGGCAGATCTCAAAGTGACCCGAACATACTCACTGAACCAGGCATCGATTTGGCTCACAGTACAGGTAGGATCTCTGCATTTCTTATTTTCTGATATTGTTGTTATTATAGTGCATGTCGTATGCAGACATATGTTGCTGCCCCGCTGCCTCTTTCTTTGATGATGCAAAGATGCTGGCTTGCCCGGCTGGATGTCAGAACACCGAAAGCGACAATTAGCGCATGTGCTTTCTCTGCGTTGGCCGCCGAATATTGACTGGAACACCGAATCGTGGTGGCTGCAAATTGAACATTAACGTGCCCTATCCCCGTCTGCATTCCTCGCCAGATTTATGAAGACGCCTGTAGCGCGGGGCTGATTTCATAGACGCATACACACAGCCTCAAATGCTGGTTATCTATTGTGATTCTGACAACCAACTTTTACTGTATGTGCTGCTTCCTGCTCAGCCTCCTTGAACATTTATTTGGCGTCACTAAATCCGCGCGCGTGTTGGGTCATGATGCCAGGATGCGGTGTTTGTTGTTGGATGCGAGCCGCGTCATTTTTCAGATGTAGCGCTTGAGTGATGCACTTGAAGGATGTGGCAGGATCTCTGCATTGAGACAGCGGTGGTATCCCCACCCCCTTTTCCTCTTCCCCATATTGGACTGATGGCTGCTTGGGATCAATGTTTGACTGTCCACGTGATGCAGACTTTTAGGTGGAGAGATACCTTTGCTGCTGTCAGGCCTGGATTCAGCCAGCCCCTCTATGATGTGCAGGTAGAATATCAGAGGGGGCAAGTCTGGGTGTGTTAAGAGTTTGGGGCGTCAAAACCCTTAGAGTTCCTAAAATGCATAGAAAACCATAATATCATCATACCAGTTCTTCTATCCATATCTTTTTTCCTTGATCTATTTGATGTGTCTTATAGGTTTTATGTTGAGTGCTCTTCCTGACACTACCAGCTGCATTTCCTGGGTTTGAGACTGGCACAAGCAGGACACTGGTTTGTGCCTTAGGCTGCATTTATCTTATTTTTATTTTATTTCTTTTTTTGTCTGACCATTTTTCCTTTTGTCTGCATGTCCCTTCTCATTCACCTTAATTTTTTTTTGGCTTTTTGTTGTTGAAATTTGTGTTTTTCATTTTTATATCTTTAGTGGATTCATGGCATTAAGGGGCATGGCATCCCCCCCCCCTACCATGCCTATATCTTTGTCTGCTTCAAGGAAACGATAGCTGGAACTGTTCTTTATGCATATGCCGAAGACTAATGAAATGGCATCACTAACTAGCAGAACAACTTGAAGGGTCGTGGCCTCTGATAAACCCCTCCATACAATAGGTTTCGGTGGCTTTTCCAATTCTTGAATTGTATAGTTTTACAGAAAATACAAGCTTTTGAATTTTACGTAAGTGAGGCTATTCATGGTCATATTGTGTGGGCTTGGAAAGACTCATTGCTTTCCTCCCACACATGCTGAGTTTTACGCACATGATAGAAACTGAGTAATTCAGAAAAGAAGAAAAAAAAAAAACTTGTCACAAACGAGATTTGCAACAGCAGTGTTTGGCCCCAGCCCATTTATAACAGTCCCAAAGTAGGAATTCAGTCCTTCCAAAGATGGTTTAATTCACACCTAGGTGAATGTGGTAATGTCACACTGGGTTTTGGACACACCTGAACAAACAGGATAGCAGTTTGGTAGATTAGCCGTACAAGTGATGAGAGCTGATGCCATCGATGAGCACTAAAAATCAGCCCATCGTGCAGGAATACATATGCATATGCATGGATAGGGTGCACGCAGACTATGCAAGCACAAAAGACAGAGTAAATATAAACCGTCACAGCAAGGACAGTGTCAGTGTCTGGTGACACAAAGTACACATCATCCCCCAACCCTACCCTTCCCTGTGTGGATCATCACTTCACCAGTGTCTGGGGCACCAGTCTTTGCCAAAGTAATCCTTTGGCAAAGACTGTCCCCCCCCCCAGTACAGTGGCTCATGCAGCTGCAGAGCCTGACACCGTATCATCCATTGACTCAAGAGCGAGAAAAGGAGTCAGCAGCTGAAGACGTCCAAAACAAAGTTTCTTTCAGATATGATAATCACGCACTCAGACAATCAAGGCTCCAGTCCCACTCTTCAATCAGGCGTTGCAAAAAAAGAAAAAAAAAGAAAAAACATCTGCCCACTTGATTCACATGTGTTTTTCCTTAATCTGGCAATGTAATTGCAGATGTGCATTAAACTCATCGTGCCTTATCTACACTGTAAGTTCAGCAATGGGGGCAGCAGTTCAAAAACGGATAGTTTGTTTACACAACCACCCCTTAGATTCCCCTGCTAATAAAATGCCACTTTCACTTTCAGCTCCTCTTACTCCGTACAGAGTGCCGACTAAGGTAATTGTGTGGAGAGGACACCTTGAAGCTTTGCAGACAGAAAGCTTGTCCTGTCCCTGTGGTTTTGTTTCATGAGGCAGCTACACTCACCAACAGGAAAATCTGCTTAGCTAGAGGAGCACTGTTTATGAAAGAAGCAGAACTGAGACACATGAGTATAAGTACAGAGTGCATTAAAACTCAAGAACCTCAGGTTAGTATAAGGGCTAAAGTGTGGTCTACATACATTATGGTTTAATTATGGCACGCAGCAGCCACTGACTGCAAGGATCTTATTGTTTTCACAGCTGGAAACATTTCTGCACCTTTGAGCAAAGATTTGACCCCTACCACATGCCCGAAAAGTCACCAAAATTTGAACAAATCTAGTACCTGGTGAAAATTAATTTTCAAGATGATGACATCACAGCGAGTGATACCATAAAAAAAAGAATGGGCTGAAAATCTTTTATAGAGCCCCCCGCCTCGAAAAAAGTCAAAATACAGTAACAAAACCAAAAACACGCGTGTGAGAGTTATCCAAAAGAAGTTTTGACATTATTATGGGATGCCCAAACAACTTACTGCTTGGCGGCAATTTTGAGGCAAAGTTTGAGATTTGGCGTTTTTCAACAATATGGGAAAATGACATTTTAGTTTGTCTGATTTTCACAACGTTTTACACACATGTTGCCAGCTTAGGTCTACAACGACCACAAAAGTTTCACTGATCTTTGACTGTGAGGTTGTCCTATTTGTCTGAAACTGAGGTCGATCTGTTCGTTTTCCCCAGGCGACCAAAACACAAAATGGTTGCAATGGAGATAAAACCAATAGAAAAGATGCTATTTTGAAAAAAGTGGATTCTATATCAACTTATCACATGTAGCTCTTAACAGGATGAGAACCTTAATCAAGGTGTTATTTTAGTAAGTTGGCGATGCTGATTGCAGTGCTAGCACTTTTAGCCACATTAATATAACTACGATAGTTAGCGGGCTGCACGGTGGCACAGGGGCTGGAGCAAAGGCCCCCAGTTCAAGTCCCGCCTGGGGGATCTGAAACATAAACACCAATGGGGGACCTTTCTGTGTGGAGTTTGCATGTTCTCCCCGTGCATGATTAGAATCTTAAGCAATGCTTTTTGATGAGACAGTTAATGATACCAATAGCATTGCCAGCACCTTTAGCCACATGCAGTCACATGCAGCTTAGACAGCCTTATAGAAAGAGAAGGGGGAGTGAGATGTGCATACTTGCTGCTTAGCAAGTTAGGTTGGGTCAAAAGTGAGTGGTGAGAGCGGGAGTGGCATCTAGACCCGGGAGGCTGTGGTACGTGGAGGCGGGCAGTGGTGGTGCATAGAGGCGGGAAATGAGGGCGAGTTTTGCGTAGCGGCGAGGGTGAGGGAGGGTAGCGCCTGCGGGCCAAACAATGCCGCTTGCAGCTTCAATTTTTATGAATTCCTAACTATTACTGCTTAATCATGATTGTGCCATTTGTAGCCACAATAACTTTTTGGATGTAGTTTCTGCAGATCGCCAGTAGTTCATTAGATATTTGCCTCCGTTGTGGATGGAACTGGTTGCACAGAGTGACCCCCACTTCGCATCATCGATCTGTTCATGTGCTCTTTTGCTAGCTTACAGCCCGTCACACCCCCAACACAACATTATTGGTGCAACAAAAATGGCGAGCAATATTAGGGCTATCCACCTGTACAGTTTTGACCCAGATACCAGCTTGGATGAGGAAAACAAAGACATACATGAATCTGTCTCCCAGTGGATGCAGCAGAATAGAGCAAAGCATGGAACTTGTGGCTTGCCAATGGTAGCCTCTACGTCAAAGCTACAAGCTTTTTCCAACTGCATTTTTCGTCTGCTTCTGATTCACACTGATTTAAATACAGAAATATAAAAAAATTCAATTTTAAGCCTAAATTTTGTAATAAATATCCTCCGTAATCAGAAAATCCCAGAACATGTTAAAAACACCTAAAACACAATTTTCATTGGAGTGGGTCTTCAAGCTGACCCTTGCTGATCAGGATTGCATAGGCCCCTCCTTCCAGAATACTCCTGTCAGATTTCACATGAGGACAGTCTGAGTGGATTACAGGTAAAAGAGGAATAGCCAAGATCACCAAGGAGGTGCACCAAACCCGTGTGTAGTGATATTGAAACACCACATGACTCACCCAGAGATAGAGCGATTTCTTCTGTTTAATTCCTTCTTTTCACACTTAAGCTTTGATGAATAAATATGGGAAATTATGATTCAACAAGCCTTATATAACATGCTCCCCATTTAACAAAGGTTTGTTTTAAATGTAGAGCTAATATTGTTCCCAAAGCAACATCGCTGCCACAGAAATTCCTTACATAACAATGATTGAGGCCTTGCACTTTTATATCATCATAATTGCATATTAATCTAAGACATTTTTTTTACAGCACATTTATAAATTACTTCCTTTATGGTAAATCCTTGTTTTTTTTCCAACCAGTCTTTGAAATGCTTTCAACCAGATGATGAACGTAGTGTTTTTATTTGTTTGACAGTAAACCATCTCTAATGAACCTAGCTTGGTTTTTCAGCTGACTCAGCAGATTTAAGCTGCATGTAGTTCACTCCGTTTTTGCTTTTAGTGTGGGCCATAACTTCCTCACATAAAACTGACAATTGTTCAGTTTTTCAGTCAAGGAAATTCAAATGTGTTACAAATGCCGACATGAACAAAATAATCTTTAAATGTGTGATATAAAGTAAAATATACTCACCAGGTCTTATACTGTCTATTAATCCTAAATGGAAACTTGCTTTACTATCACCAGCATCCATTGCAATTTTTCCCACGTTTTGTTTTCAAACTACAACTTGATTTTGTCCTAAAAGTGGTTAGAAGTTTAAAAACTTTAATAATTTATAGTTGGAGCATATACACATTACTATTTGGGAGTTTTGATGTAGTGTAATCTCATATAGACACTATCAAGACATCAGCTCATATAAATTTGTTGGAAACTAACAATTCTGATCCATTAATTTGACATGAGTACATGTTGATGCAACACAGTTTTGATTCTACTCTTTGAAGTAAAAGTGCTTAGATGAGTTCTGTATTTGTGTACTTTGTAATGAAACAGTAACATGTTAGTAATGCTGGAGATGGAGATGACAGAAACACATAAACACTTAGAATTAGAACAGTAACAGGTGGAGCCTTTGTTAAATTATGTATAAATGAGGCTAGTTTCTTTTTTGAAGTACCCTCTCTGATCAATTTTTTTCTATTACTAAAAGTGTTCCCAGAGGTCTTTTAACTATAGTTACGCTGTTTATAGCCGAAATCAAATAAATCTGTGTAGTTTTCTAGGACATTGTTTCTACAGAGCAGTGTTAATTTATCACTTATCCTCCTCTGAGTTGTGGGCGGGACTGTTGGCACAGAGTAAGCCTTCCCTCATTTCCCATCATTCGTTTCTTTACATGCTCTCCTGCTCACTTACAGACCCTCACAACCCCAACCCAATATTACTGGTGCAACAAAAATGGCGAGCAATATTGGAGCCGTACCAGCCGTACACAGTTTTGACCCAGATACCAGCTCGGACAAGGAAAACAAAGACATACATGGATCTAGTTGTCAACAAGTGGTTGCATCAGAATGGAGCGGAGCAGGGAGCTTGTGACCCAGCGACTGTATCACCTTCATCAAGCGTTTTCAACAGTATTTTTTTGTCTGCTCCTGATTCAGAATGATTTCAACAGAGAAATATTCAGAAATGCAATTTTAATCTTAATTTTTGTTATATATGTGTCCTTGATTATCAGAAAAATGCCACAGGAACATCTTAAAAACACCAAACACAACATTTTGATTTGAATGGGTCTTAAAACTAAAGTAGAAGCAAAGCCTAAAAAACTGCCATATAGATCACTAAGAAATGCATTAACACAATGAACACATGAACACAATAGTTGGACATTTAATTTGTCTTAGGTGAATTATAGAAATATCCATTCAACAATAGTTATATCACAAAACTACTCTAACTATAGTATCAAGGGTCTATCAAAACAAAAGGACATGTATGTCACAATAACAGCACAGAATTACCTTAAAAATGGTCAAGTGTCATCCAGAGCATTAATACAAGCTTGATGAGGACGTCTTATGCTTCAGTTCAATTCAAGATTCAGACACTGGTATCATTTTTGTTGTTATTTTGGAAAAGAATAGAATGATGTGGAATAAATCCAAAGCCTTGTACATTAGAAGTAAAACACTTGAATAAAGACAGACATAAAGACAGGCTTAAAGGTCACAATGCATTTAAGGTGAATCTAGGATTTCATCTGAAAGCTGAGGGTCTCCAACTTTTTGTGAGGAGTTTATATTTGATGTGAGCTGACATGAGAAGCTGTGAATCAATCAAAAGCTGACAAACGAGCCGGAAAATAAGTTGGATATTTAAGCGGTGAAGCGGTGCAAATATTGCCAATCTTGCTCCAGGATTTGTCTTTTATAGCTCTATTCCGATATAAAAAGGGATTTAATTTTGACCGTGCACAAACCGCAATTAGTAATTTCTCCTCTATGATCAGTTTTCAAACCGTTGGAATTTTAGAGTCCCTGATTGATCAAAATTGGACTTCTTAAACTGACAAAGTGCTGCGTGTTTTTCGTAGGATGCCAAAACTGTTGCAGAAACTTGCATAGCAAAAGTTTTGAACGCAGGAGCCCGAAACGCACATTAATGCGCGTTTGCATAGACTTTTCATTCGAAGTGGTGGTTTGAACACACGTTGCAAAGGGCGGCGTGTACGTAACTTCAGAGCTTCTCCAGATACATCTGAGATTTCTGTCCAGAAAACAGCTATTCTGGAATTGCTGAGATACTGAGCAGCATCCGGAAACAAATAAACATCCAAAAGAGACACAAAAAAAACACAATTTTATACTGAATTTGTTTACTTAGATTTGTTTTTTTGTGGATATTGTAAAGGTTCAGCTGATGGATTTGGCCCTTCAGGAAAAGCACCTGCAACACCAGATGCTGGTAATTAAGTCTTTACTTCCTGATTGCATTTGCAACTATGTCATCCTGCCTTCTTCCTCACATTCAACTTTAAGAGCAACGAGTCACTCAATAAAAGCCTGAGTCAGTCAAGGCCACCTGTTACTTGTAGCCACTAATAAATTATTCATTCCCTTCTCCATGATGCACAGAGGTTCCCACAGAGGCCAAGGAAAAGTGCTCAGCATGTAGTGACTGTAAGGGACTTCTTGATTACCTAACAGCTTAAAAAGCTGACCACATCTCTGGAGTAATTTCGGAGAGAACGCCTTAGTCACAATCACAACCGATAGATTTTGATTTGAATGAACTCCTAAGGGTTCTTCCATAAACGTAGGGGGAACTCCGTCATATATGTATGTTTTGTAAATAACAATTTGATGCAAAGTGCTGAAGACATGTCAATGTCGTCAACAAGCATAAAAAATAAACACTTTTTTGGTGGAATAAAGAAGTCCCCACTTTTCCCCAGTATATAAAAAACTTTTTAAGTGAACTACAGGGAATTACATAAAAATCCCCTTGTTTTGCGCTAACTATGTAGCCAGATAAAACACAGGATTGTGCCAGGAGGGGCATCCGGCATAAAAATCTCAGCCAAACCAGCTGTGAGAATCAGTGAAAGCTGATTTACCGCCGAAGGGATATGGCGAAAGGTGAACAACAACAATCAGATACAATGCAGTTTATGGAAAATCATACACAGAAGCACCTTTTTGAAAAAGAATGTCCATGTACACCTCCCAAAAATGAGACAGCTTCAATTAGATCATATATTTCTACATCACCAATTGTTACTTTTATTTTACCAAAATTCACATTTTCTGCCATAGGGTTAAAAACAAATTAAGCAAGTTAAAATTAAACCAATTTAAAGTAAGTTTAATGAATATAAGTGAAGTTAAAGTAATTTTTCCTTGAATATTTCTTGTCCGGAGGCCCCGGGGAAGATTCAGGACACGCTGGAGAGACTACGTCTCTCGGCTGGCCAGGGAATGTTTTGGGGTCCCACCCCAGAGAAGCTGGAGGAAGTGGCTGGGGAGAGGAAAGTCTGGGCATCTTTGATAAGACTGCTGTCTCATGACCCAGTCCCAGATGAGCAGAAGAAGATGGATGGATAGATTTTTTGTCCATAATGAGTGCTTTTTTGGCATGGACATAGGCACTGTTTCTTTGCATAAAAAGAGCTGGTTGTTTTGTGTAGGATGTGCATGAAATACATCTGAACAGTTTGGATGTAAAAGAGTTTGTGACCCCCAGGCAGTTCTTTATGCAACTTTTAGGGAACAAAGACCTGAACATCTTCTATTAGCTGTTGGACTTTAAGGTAAAGGCAGCGTGAAATGAGGTCATTGAGCCTTTACAGGCTAAGGTTAATTGAAGGTGGAGAAATGAAAGGTGGAGTGTAAATTCTTCTGGCCTCTAAACTGTACAATGATATACGTTTGCTAGAGGGAACCAGAGGATTGAATGAGTGACGCAGACAAGAGATGAAGCGGGGAAAGAGATGAGGGGGTGGTGGAATTATTTTTTGAAAGAAAACCATTATTCTATTCTACTTGCCAAGTAGCTCCAGTGAGTGGATGAATAATCTATAGAAACCCAGAGATAAATATGGAGGGGACGTTTGGGTTTGATGTGCAAAGCCGTGCAGGAACATCAGAATTTAGTCATTCTTATTTTATAAACTCTTTTGTATTGTTTATGTATAATTTTTTCCTAAAGGTTTAATAAATAATGCATACATGGATACAATTTTTAACATTAAATATCTTTATTTAAATGAATTTATACCTGTATAAAGTACTGGGATCATAACAGTAAAAGAACAGAGTTCTTCAAATGTAACTAGTCATGTAGTTGACATGAGCCAAAAAATAAAATAGAATAAAACTTTACTGATCCAGCAAATGGAATTTGCCTTAAATGTCTCTATTCAAAACATCAGATAGATCATAAGTAGCACTGATATTACACTTAAAAATGATAAACAACCAGAGTTATTGTTCAGTGTCAATATAAACATGTTAGTGAAATTATTTGTGTTAAAAACAGTCTGTAATCCCATCACAAGCTAAAGCAAAGAATAGATTTACTGTTGTTTTTACAGAAATTATTTTCTAATTTGCTGTAGCAAACTTTGAAAAAATGTTTTTGACTTTTGTTTATTATTAGTTTAACTTGATCTTAGAGCAACGTATATCAAGTTTCTTGATAGATGTCCTCCATCATGAAAAAAGCCTCATGAACATGATTGTCCTCAGAGTAGGTCTTCAAAAAGAAACAAAAAACAACTTTAAAAAAGTAAAAATTGCATTAAAAGTTACACCTAAAATATAAGTTCATTGGTAATATACATTTTCTGTAAATTGTGAATATTTAAAATGATTTTTATTTAAAAGTCATATTTTTTAACTACATATCTGTATTCCATATGTTTGTATTACTTCACAAAATGTGTTTTATTTTGGCTTGATACAAAGCTTTACTAAGTTTACTAAGTTTAACCCTATGACTCTGGATGCAGCTCTCCCACCATTGCTAAGTCAGAACATGAGCCCTTCTCTATCTATTTAGACATTCCTTTAGCACACACACTACTGCTTGAAAATCAATAAATAGCATGCATCGCACCAGTTTAAAGTCTCGTCCTTTCTCTCCTTACTAAATATGCCGGAGAGTAAATGTGAGATCAATGATCAAAGAGGAGGGAAGTCCTTTATCTTGTCAGTGGAATTCTCAGACCATTAAAACACAAAAGATGACAAAGAGGAGACACTGAAAAAGAGCAGAAAGGGAAAAGCATAAAAACAAATTGATCTGACACATCTGAGTTGGATGTGTTGGGGTGGCAGACTCTGAACCACCACAGAGACACTTGAAAGTGATTTTAGACCTTTTGGATTATGTTTAACAGCTACTTAAAGTGCAGTGTTAGTGAACATTTGTGCCGCAGCCTCTGAGGAGATGCTAAATGAATTTCACAATGTTGCTACATTAGATAAGTGCACTAGAAGGAATACAGTCATAAACTGAAAATGAATTGAAGCTTTTCATTGTGTAGCTGCTCTGACTGAGTGTGAGTTAAAACAAGAAAAGCTGGAGAGACTTTGGCTGCATTGAGTGTCTTAATAAACAGAATATTTGATAAAATCAGTGTACTGGAAAGCTTTTTAACACTTTCCCTTAATTTGAATGGAAGCTGCCATGAGTCGTTGTTTGAGCGCTCTTCAAAAGAATGTTTGTGAGCTTTTAGAGGATTCAAATATTTATCTGTCTTTTTATAAAAAATGACAACTCAGATTTAAAGTTTAACTAAGAACAAGGTGTTTCTGTTCTCTTTTACGTTTCTAAAAGTTACTTAAACTTTTACTTTTTCATCAGTAAAGTGTGACTTATCTACTTTAAAAAATGTTTTTTTTTTTAAACTAAATTCAGTAATTTGATGTCACTATGCAATGATCTAAAAGGTTTAATTTTTTCCCTCCATTTATTTCCGTTCCAATTTTCTTTTCTAGGATATAGTTTCTGCAGTAATTCATTAAAATTTCACCTTTAAGTTGTTTGCATGGAGCAACCATGCCCCCTTTCCCATCATTGATAACATACAGGCCTTCATTTCTTTGCCACTCAAAAAGCTCATTGTGTATATATTTTGATGCATTGGTTCACCAAAATGAGGAAGAATACTTTTGCACTTTATTACATTTTCAGATACAGTACATTGCTGTTGATATTATTGTTTGCTTAAACACTAACAGGTTGCCATTGTAAAAGTTCCTTCGGTTGTCGTCGTTGTTGTTGTGGTGACATAGTTAAACAACACTCTCTTCCTGGCTAATGGTCCCAAAATTTTAATCTTGAGTCTCAAAGTGCAGAACAGCTAACTTAGAATTTATACTGCAAATATTATTATGACAATTGACTATTTTTGTGAGTAATACTCTAATAAAAATATGTTTAAGATGATTTAATGTAGTCATACCTCTGGGGCTTTCTAGTTTTGAAATATTGAGTTTTTTTAATCTTTGCAGGATTGCACATTTTGGTTCTGTCCAGATAAGGTAATGAAGGTTCAAAAAGGTTAAAACCTGCGTGGTTTTGTGCTGCTGTGTGTTTCAGCACCACGGACAGCACCAGTGTTCTCTCCGCTGCAGGCTACTGAATGCAGACAGTTGGGCGAGCTGTGAACTGTGTACTGATAAGTCTGGCTTGTCACACACCACTGCTAGTCTCGTCTCCACCCAGCCCTTGATCAGCTGGGAAAAGGGTAGAACTATCTTTTTGCTTATTATTATTATTATTTATTATGACAACAAAACATTTTTAAAAAAGCACAGCACAGATTTGTTTTATTACAACCACCCATCACTGCACACCAAAAGCTCTAATCTAATCCCTTTCTGAAAACATCACTTAAAAATGTGTCACAGTGGGTAAAAAGTTGTTCATTATTGATGACTAAATGAATTTAAGCAATTTCCTAAGCATGTCTCAGTTATTATACTGCCCACACCTGCTCAGCAGCAACCCTGTAGCACCACTCTACTGCTGGGAAACTCGAGAGTTTGTAAGAAAATCTGTTCTTAAGATTTTTCCAGCATTCTCCCGTGGCAAAATATTAAAAAAAAAAAAAGATTATACCATGCATGTTACATGTCTTGTTCAATTTGTCTGGGACAGAATAGATTCCTGCTTCTATAGTGTCAGAGCAAAAGAAAATAAAAATAAAAAACAGCTGGCTGCTATTCCTTATAGCACAGCAGCCATTCCTTCATTACCTACCCGCGGTCCAGATGAGTGCAGTTATCCTAACACTAACATGGGAGAAAAATGTCATGCTATTTTTAACCCAACTTTGCGACTCCCTTGAGAAACGACAGTAGTGTGCAGACTGCTTTCAACTGTGGTGTCCTGTTAAAGTGTGAGGATGTTCTAAAATAAGGGTGATCAGTGATGAGATCCAACTGTACCCCCACACTACTTACACACGCCCACACACACGCCTTGTTCTTTTTTTTAGCAGATCAATGGGAGCCTCAGAGTGAACATGTAGTGTTGACAGGAAAAGCTAATTTGAAAACACATCTTTGAGTAACTCCCCCTCATCACAGTCATGGAGGAATTCATTTTTCTTGGCAAAATGTTCAGAGACCGACCCGAATCAGTGGAAATAGCAGGAATAAATTACACACTACTGCTTACCCACCTGACTCTGATAGTGAAGTCTATGTGGTTCCCTGGTGCAGACCCATAGCTGATTTAGTGCATAAGTTCTGTGAACAATAAGGGAGCCAACTGCTTACACTTGCTGTTATCTTTAGAATTTTTTGAAGAAAAGAAAAAAAAAACCTATGATGTTGTTTAGTTACATTTTATAATAACTGAGACATTAATGTTTGGATTGAATTTAATGTAAATTCCCAATTAAAGTTGTTTTGAGATTCAATTAAAATGTGTTATTTAAGCCATTGCAATACCAGTTTTGTTTAGTAATTAAGAGTATTTTCATAAACTGATTTAAATTGGACAAAGGCAGAATTTTATTAATTGGAATTCTTACATTAAAAATAAACAGAATACCTGTTTTTTTTTTCTGAAATCAATACCATAAATTGATGGATTATAGGAATTGTACGTGAAAACATAACATAACATATTCGGTTCTGCAGATCTTTGTCTGCTCCTGTTGTTAAGAGTACAAAAACAGTTTAGTTTGTTCTCTTTGAATGTAAATTCCGTTGAGTAGTACACAGAATTGGTTCTTTTAACTCCACATTTTGGGTCCACAGCTAAAAGTAGACTTTGTAAGACTTTGCAGTTTCTTAAAAAGCTAAAGTGTTTTGGTGTGTAAAGACTTTGGTGTTGAACTGGAATATGCAGATAATTGCAATGTTGTCCATCGATGGAGATAAATTCTTGGTTAGGTCAGTGAAAAGATACAAACTACACTATTTAAAACTGCTTTTTTAAAGCCTTTTCTTTCCCAACAACTTAAAGAAACGTTCAAAGAAAAAAGTTGTGTATGTGTTTGTTTTGCTTTCTTTCTTTCCAAAAAGTTAGTTTAGCTGGGTTGCTAAGTTTTATTACAGATTACAATAATTTACCTTGTACTGTAAATTGATGAATATAATTTTACACTGAAAGAATCTACAAAAATAACAAGGGGGCGAAGTAGTCTTGTAAAAATGTACAGTTTAGATAAGAAAAACTCTACTATTAGTCAAAAGAAGCCTTTGTGTAAAATTGGATATACAGTCTTGAAATGAGAAACTTTATTTCGGTTATGTTAAACAAACAACCTTAAAAACATCAACATAAACATTGACACTGATCAATGTCAACATAAACATTGAAAAAAAAATAATAATAAATAAATAAGAATAACATAAACATTGAACAACATTAACCGAAAAAGGTGTTGGGTGAAGCCAAGGCTTATTTCCCCAACCCTGAATACAAACATCACATCTACCTACAAATTGTTAGAACCTTAAATCAGAAAAGAAAAAAAAGAAGAGAAAAAAAATATATAATATATTATATATATATTATAATATATATATAGATATAATTATCTTTCCGCGATAGACTGACGACCTGTCCAGGATGTCCCCTGCCTTTGCTCACAAGTGGCCAGGACAGGCTCCGACAGCCCCATGACCCCGAAAGGGACAAAGCAGGTTTAGAAGATGACTGAATGAATTATTGGTCCATTTATCAAAAATGTTCAGACTTTATTTCAAATGCTCAGCTGTGGAATGGATGCTGGACTATTTGCATATTTAGTTGTGAAAACAGCTAACAGCGTGAAGACATGATGTTACTACAGTGAATATAATCCCTCTATTAAATGCATCAACTCCAAGACACACAAATGTAAGAGAAAAAAAAAATTACATTTTTACATTTATTGTAAAATTCTGTGCTACAAGAAAGGCCAATGATCAAACAAATGTGATCTAATATGTACATTATATGACAATACACTACATTACATAATATAATATATTATCGATTAAGCAGTTGGGTATGTCCTTGTGTCCCCATTTTTTTAAAGAAACTTTAAACAGAAAAGCAGCTTTTCTTTAGAAAAGTCATCCTTGTTTATGATGCAAAACAGCTTACAGGGAAAGCCTAGTCCTCATTCCTAACTCCAACATATGGTAATAATCTATTGCCTCAAGCAATTTTTACTGGCTGACATGGTTTCACTCTTGTGTTGCCCACTCGCTGATGTTTCACACTTCCACAGAAAACACTTTAAAGATGTAGAAGAGGGGATGACAAACTCATTATCACAGAGGGCCACATCAGCACAGTGGCTGTCCTCAATAGGTCCAGATATAACTTATACATTTAAACAAATGTAATGAAAAATAAATGTACCTACTCCTTAATGTTAAATAACTATTTATTTATTATTACTTTTTTAAAGTAATAAATGGACACTTGTGCAAGTGGCTTCCCATTGGCTTCAAGGGTGGTTTTCCACAGCTTCATTGAGTTTACTATGAAGGCTCTTAGAGTCCTGTTGATGTTGTACAGCTCCAAGCATTCAGTGATCCACGTGTGTGGCATTGAGTCATAGGCTTTCTTGTAATCAATCCAGGCTGTGCACAGGTTGGTGTGTCGTTATTTGCAGTCTTGTGCGACTGTTCTGTCAACCAGGAGTTGGTGTTTGGCTCCTCTGGAGTCTCTACCAATGCCTTTCTGTGTTTTGCTCATGTATTGATCCATGTGCCTATTTATCTTGGTTGCAATGATGCCTGACAAAAGCTTCCATGTTGTGGAGAGACAGGTTATTGGTCGGTAGTTGGATGGGACTTGAGGGATCCTTCTGGATCAGGATCATTCGCCCTTCTGTTAGCCATTCGGGGTGAGTCACTGAGCGTACACTTTCGCAGGTTGAGTTGCGAACAGCCTGTTTATTCGTCTGGCTTCATTGTCTCTTGTGTACCTCTTTAGGCGGCTGCTTAAGGCTAGGAGCCTTTGTTTGGCAGTTTCCAGTGCTTCAGGTATGGGCATCTGGCTGTATCTCTCAGGCACTTGCTTTCTCATTGTACCTCTTTGAGCCTCTGTCAGCTCACATCCTTCCGAGTTGCCTTGATTTTGGCCTCTAACCGTTGCTTCCATGGTGGGTATTGTTTTCTCCCATGGTTACTCTTATAGCCAAGCATCTCGGGGATCACTGCTGCTGAAGTGTAAACCAGTTCATTGGTTTCTGTGATGGTTGTGGTAGGAATTGCCCTCAATGCTTCATTCACAGTTTCCAGTAGACTTTCAGGCAGTACATCACTTAACCGTTGTTGCTGGTGTCGGGGTTGCCTAGTGTTCATTCAAGTCATGATCTTGTCTTTCAGGACAGTTGCTGCCTCGCTCAGCGTATCTGTGGTTGTTGGGGCTGTGTACCCAATCAGGGTGGGAGTTTAGTATAGCCTAATCTCTGACCTGTTGTTCTGGCTCTGCTGTGGTATTGCCATTGTATTGTAGCGCTTTAATCTCAATTTGTGATAGGAGTTGCCACTTGTGGATGTTCGAGCATTGGGCTACCAGTTGTTTGGCAGTTAGCCTTGATTGTGGGTTTCGAAGCATCCATTCATTCAACATTGTCTGCATGTAGCCCCTCTGGGATGGATTACTTGAGTAGTAGCATCCTAACAGAACCCTGTTCTCACAGGCTAGTCCATTTCCGTCTTGTTCCAGTAGCCCACTTTCCATCAGGGTGCTCTGGTCCCCCAGCACCTGACGCAGACCTTGTTTGGCCGGGCGACTGTCTGAGCCGGCATGACATGTGGTTCATTGTCTCTCATGTTGTGGGGTAGTATACACGTACACATATACATATTTATACATAACATTTTTTCATAGGATTTTCCAAACATAAAAAACCTGTTTTTGAGATAAAACCTACTGTGCAAGATAATATTTTCTCTACTTTGTGGTTTTGAGATAATGAGTGGTTGGGTCATTAAATAGGACTTTGTTATTGTATATAAGGCTCTTATTAGAAAAACGTCCAGCTCTTTTTTTCCGGATGAAGCAGATTGTTAGAAATCAACAAAAAAGGAGACATGACCTTTCTGTGCTCTGTATGCTGTTATGCTCTTTCTAATTAAGCCACAGTTCTGTGTTTACAAGTCTTGAAAAATGTAAAAGGAAGGGATATTTTCTTATCAGTGGTTTTACAATTGACGTATTACTGATGGTGTGTGCAGGTGATGTCCATCAAGCTTCATTATCAAATTAAATATTTAAATTTAAAAAGTTTGAAAGGATTTTTTTTTAAATTATTTTTTAAAATCTCGGTTCGTAAAAAACAAGCTGTGTTTTTTCTTTATAGTTTTCTATACATTATATACTAGTCTTGATTTCATCTTTTTTTTGTCCTATATATCATCCCTTATTTGTGTGTGTCGCTAGCCCTTGTGCTCCTCCTTTTTGTGTGGAGTTGTTTTCCGTGTGCCCTGACTGTGGCCGGGCCCCTGAGGCAGCAAAGGCTACAGACAGATGGCAGCACAGTTGTAAAGCCGGGAGGGGGTAAAGAGAGGAGGTTAGCTTGCATGACGTGGAGGTACAACATTTAAGGGCACATTGTCAGTGACTTAGGAGGAGCAGGGAGGCTTGGGTGAGAAACCGAAACTCTGCAGGGTCTGAAGAGATGATAGGAGTCAAGGATAGGTCTGATGTTATTTATAGCTGCAGAGAGACTACAGAAATACTTACACGGTGCAGTGCTGGCTAAGTACATTCAGCCTTAGTTTATACGTTACCACTATTTTCATCTCATCACACTCCAGGATAGAGTATTTGGATTAAACAACTGCACTTTAATGCAGCTGAAGCAAAAGTTAGAACAAAATACTAGTCCAGGAGTTCCTGTTTTGGGACAGACTGTTGCTTTATGCATCATGGGAAAAACCCAAGTGCCTTGGGCTTACAGAGATAAACCATTCAAGTCCTAATTACAAAAGAATCTTATTAAAAATTGATTACATGCACTGTGCATTACATTATTTGTACTAAATTGCCTTTTTGTTTTGAAGCATGGTAGTATTCCATCTTTTTTAAGTGTGTATGGGTTAAAGAACATGAACTGTTTCAAAATAAGGGGCCTTCACAGTGACAGGAGGTCATATCAGTTCTTTTATGAATTGTTAACAGAGATAATGTAAGTTTTACTGAAGCACATTATACACTCCAATGAAATTTAGTTTTTAACATGTTCTAGTGACATTTTTCTGATGATGGGGGACTTATATTAAGAACATTAAGCTTAACATTTTATTTCTGAGTAATTCTTTATTCAAATTGTTGTGAATCAGGAGCAGACGAAAAAATGTTGCTTGCTTAAAATAGATCTTTATTTAGATAGGTCGTCATTTGACCTTGTCACACATACTGAAATTAAAAGTGCCTCCTGGTCAGGGCAGCATTCATACCTTAAAAAAACCTACGACTAAAAATAGTAAACAATACATAAAACTATATAAAAAGTGCTTCAATGTGTTATATTGTTAAAAACCAGAGAAATAATAATTATTAAAAGAATTTATATGAAGAAAACATCCACAGCATCATAAATTTACAAGAAGAGGTCCAGGTTTAAGATTCAAGATTCAAAGGGTTTATTATCATATGCACAGTAAAGAAATGGGTTTCCCTGTACATTGAAATTCTTTCTTTGCTGTCTGCTCCGAATGCAAAAAGTATAGAGGAAACAAAAACAATTCACACACAACATACACGCAAAAAACACAAGCTGTCGTGTGGCAATTCTAAAGTGTTAATGTGCAAAAAAGTGATAATAACAGTAGCAAGCGATGAGGATGTGCAAGGGTGTGCAAGGTGCAGTTTGTTGTTTCAGACTCCTGTCAGCTGTTAAGGAGTCTGATGGCAGAGGGAAAGAAATAGTTCTCGAGTCTGGTGGTCCTGCACCTCACACTCCTGTACCTCCATCCTGAGGGGAGGAGAGTGAACAGTCCTCGTTGCGGGTGGGTGGGGTCCTTGACGATGGAGGTAGCCCTCCTGCAGACCCTGCGTTTGTATATGCTCTGCAGCGAGGGAAGAGGAGTCCTGATGATCTTGGACGCAGTCTTCACCACTCTCTGCAGGCTTTTGCGGTCCATAGCGGTAGAGCTGCCATGGCTGAGTCCATTCTGACCACACTGTGATGCAGCTGGTCAGAATGGACTCAGCTATGCAGCTGTAGAAGTTGCTGAGGATCTTTGGGGACATGCCAAACCTCTTCAGCCTCCTCAAAAAGTACAGCCGCTGATGAGCTTTTCACCAGCTGTGACGTGTTCAGTGTCCAGGTGAGGTCCTGACTGAGGTGGATCCCCAGTTTAATGTTTTCTAGCCACATTTAACTAGTTTAAAACTGTTCTGAAATCTTTTTGTCCTGTAGTGTTTGCCTGGAGGCAACAGATCTTTCAAGGTTTGTCCAGGGTGTGAAGCGTGAGGGTCTCCAGGGTGGGGAGAGGGCAGCCAACAATCTTTTGGGCGGTACCCGCAGAAGAGCTTTCCTTTGAGCTGCTTTACAGCTGCTGAACCAAGTGCATATGCAGTATGTTAGTACACTTTCTACGGTGGCGTGGTTAAAGGTCACCAGCAGTCCTTGGTTGATGTTATTCTTCCTGAGTAACGTCAGGAAATACAGTCTCTGCTGGGCCTTTTTCAGCAGCTCACTGGTTTCCATACTCCAGGTTGAAGCTCCCTTCCATATAGACTCCCAGGAAGAGGAAGTCTGCCCCCCTCTCCACGCAGTCCCCGCTAATGAATAGTGGCAGTATGTCCGTCTTCTTCCTGCAGTCTATAATCTTTTCTTTGGTCTTTGATGTGTTGAGGAGGAGATTGTTGGTTGGACACTGTATACCTCTGTAGGCCGATTCGTCCCCATCAGAGATGAGCTCCACCACTGTGGTGTCATCAGTGAACTTTACCATGGTGTTGCTGTGGTGGGCAGGTGTGCAGTCGTACGTGAACAGGAAGTAGAGCAGAGGACTCAGTACACAAGCCTGGAGGAAGCCGGTACTGAGGCTTAGTGCAGTAGATGTACTTATGATGTCCCACTCTGATTAGAGAGGAACCTGCTAAACCACAGCAGTTTCCAGATCGGCAGTCAAATAACTTGTCGCTGTGACTTATAAGCCACAATTGTCCTATGTCCTCATGCATCCTCTTTCAGGCATATAGATCAATTTACGACTTTGTTTTCCTCATCTGAGCTGGCTCAAAATTGTACGCTTTGATGACTCGAATATTGCTGCATGCACCAGTATTGTTAGGTTGGGGTTTCTTAGGGGCTATAAGCTATCGGGAGAGAGTGTAAACAAAGGGATGTTGGGGAATGAGAGTGGGGTTACTCAGTTCCACCCACAACTCAGAGACAAATTTATAATCATTTCTAATAATCTCCTGCCGCTCTGTAGTGAACAACGCAGGTTTTCTGATTTGGGCAGAAAATGAAAAGACCACTGGAAATGTTTTTGATGACCAGAGTGGGACTTTCAAATCAACGATCAAATCAAACTTCACCCACTTTTCCTTTCTCATCTCTCTTCAGTCACAAAGTGAATTTCATACTAAAACATTAACGAAGGGTCTTGCCCTAAGGACCCACACTGGATGAAGCTCGTCGCCCCCTCTGGAAACAAACCCTGGTTTGACATGTGTCAGTCAGTCCTACTCAAGGCTGCTGCTGATATTCAACAAATGTTTATTGAATAATGGGGGGAAGATGCCATTGAACCATGCACTCCTTTATTTTCATCATTTATTCTACCGACAGTTTTTATGTTCAAAACATATTCCTCTATAAAAATGTCATTGTATTTTTATTTATTTTTTTTTTTTACATTTAGGAGCCTAAAATGATCTGTTTTTGTTTTTTTATGTTTTATGAAGGTGAAATAATAATTTCAGCTTCCTGCTGAATAGCAACTTTCATGTTCGCACATTGTCATAAGCATTTGCATACAACCAAAATAAATTAAAAAAAAGATTAGTATCCAAGTGCGAGATGGAGTCATGAACTTTAAGCAAATACACAGAAATTATTTTAAACATTCAGGAACTTTCCAAAGAAAGCATTTTTTGGTGTTTTATGACCAGAATGTCAAAAACAAATTTTAAAATATTAAGAATTTTTGAGAATATTTGTTCTATTGTTGTTTTTCTGGCTCAAAACAGGCACTAAGGCATGTGATGTGGCTTTCAAAATCCTTTTCCAATGCACCGTCTCTGCTTTAAACGTATCATTCCATGATTTAACAATTAAGAAAATTATACTAATTAGTGAAAAATCTCAGGGGGTGCCGACAGGTGTGGCAGTTTGTGGTTCTTCCACACTCTACTGAGTATATAAATCTGCAAATCAATAAACTACCTGTTTGTTTGTTTCTTCAGACAACAAGAATATCAGAAAAAGAACATCTGACAAACTTTCATCAACTCACCTCAGCTTCTTATCCCACAAATTCATGTTAATTCAACATAGAATAAAACAAATGTGCTTACCTTTATAAAAAGTTCTTGTCATAATGGGGATGGGAGATGATTTGCACTTCTTATGAACTTTAATAAATATTTATTCAGCTTTAGCTTTGTTGGTATGTCAGTAACAGTGGCAAGTGGTTTAGAAACCACTTAAAAGGGATCAAAGGAGAATGGAAGGAGTACATGTCTGAAATCTTTGGGGACATCACGGCCAAGATTCTTGTTTTTTTAGTATCTTTATGAATATAGTTGGTAGTATAGTTAAGAATGACTATTTAATATTTATTGGTGTTACTTCAGTTCTTTTAGTCACACAAATATCAACAGCTGTTTTCATTTGCGTTAATTGTCCTCAGCATACATAAGTGTCTGAGTTTTCATTTGCTTTGTTACTTTTTGTTTTTTTGTTTTTTGTTGCTCCCTAAAAGTTCATAGGGTTTATGGTGTTTGCTTTTGTTATTAAGCCTGTAAGTTTCTTACATCACGCCTGGTCTCCTGTGTTTTAGGTTCTACATGATCACCTGACAGAAATTAACATTTTAAGTGAAAACAGTTTAGAACATCTATCATGTCCCGGTTCTCGATCATAGTACTCCTGTAACTTTTTTTTTTTTTTTTTTCAAAAATAAAATTGTATATAAGATTTTGGTAGGCCTCCTCACTGTCCATTTAAAAAACAAAAATTCAAAACCTATTTTTATATTATGACAGCATCAGACTTTCCTCTGCTGGTGTGCTTCACTTGTTTTTGCTTTAATCTGTGCTCTTATTTTATTTTGACACATATTTATACTCTTTTGTTTTCATTGTTTTAACTTTTTAAGTTAATGTTTAGAGCTCTTATGATGATGTTAAGGCGCCATGTAAATAAAGTTGAATTGAAATGAATATTTTAGTATCACTCATCGACAACCATTTAAGAAAACTCTGAAGAGCAGGTGAAGTTAGTGTGATCCACTTGAGGGATGAAGAGTATTCTGCAAACTCCTCGCTAACTTCACTAAAATCAAAGCACTGACCCAGCATCAAGCAATGAATTATAAATAATTTTTTCCTGCCTTAGATTTTTTTGTGGTTTTTATTCACACATTGGATGCCTTTTCAACCTCTTTGCTAAAGAGTGTCTGGGGAGATTTGTCTTACAGTCACACTAATACACATTCAAAACTTGACTCAACTATATTTTAGCTAAAGCGCTAATCATCCTATGCTATTTTATTTAGATTTACCATCAGATACGTTTTTATTATTAGTATTGTTGAGTTGCGTTTTGCTTTTGGAGTTATGCTTCAACAAAGGAAGGCTTTTTTTTTTTTTTTTTTTTTTACTTAAGGAGGGGGGATGAGCTGCCTGTGTGTGAGCATGTGGGGGAGGTCTTAAAGGCCTGAAAATGCTGACAGGCTGGGTAAGCAGGGTGTGGTGGCACACTAACATGCTCTGTTTTAGTTTTCCTGCCAAGTCACATCATCAAATTGCCTTCTTTGTTCCTCCTAAATAATTCCTGAGATTGAACTGCACCGGTGCGCTGACGGGCTCAGTGTCTGCTGATCAAATCTGCCGGCATTCCAGAGGACATTTTGGACTTTCTATTGTCAATTTAATCATTTGTGATGATTTTAATTGCATTCTGTGCAGACCTGTGAGAGGATTACATCCGACTATTGGCCCATAAGTGAGCATGACTCATGGATTTTATTAAATCTTGTTTGCCTGAGCGTATTAATTAGAGCAGCACATCAGCACCACATGGCGAATGAAGTTCATTCATGCTTATCTGACACACTTTTTATTGCGTCCTCACCCAGCAGCTGAGAGAAAAAGTCCCAGCGCTTGCAGGAAATGCGCTGAACCTCCATGCTTTGTTCCGCGGTCATTTTTCCCTGAATCTCCCTGACTTTTATGAAAAATGAAGTTATTTGTTATGCATTATAAATAGCTGCTCCATGATTGGACGAGGCCAGATTCTCCAGCAAGCTCTTCCGTATAGCAACAGCCCCCTCCCAACTCTTCTTCCAGCCACTTCTTCCTGGAATCCCCCCTTTTTTCTCTTACCCCCTCCCAAATCCAGACAGACCTCCATGTGGCTTCACTATCTACCCACAATGCAATAGGTCAGGCTACTGGGTTCTGATGTGACAGTTGTCAGTGTAGGGGAGCTTCTTTCTTTTTTTTTTCTCCTCTTCCTCCTCCTTTCCCCTGTAAGCTCTACTTTCCCCACCCCTTTTGCTGCCACTGCTGCGGCAGCATCTGGATGTTGTCGCCATGGCAACAAGAGTGGGCCTGACCCCACCTCCTCTCCCCTTCCCATCGCTCTCATCACACACTTTCCCTCCTGCTCCCCCTCCCGCTCCCCCCCTCTTTCTTCTGAGCTGTCTTTTTTGCCTCCCTGAGAGTGGCTGCGTTTCTTTCAAGCTTGACCTGGATTTTGCTTCTGCCGCCATGTCTGCCCCCCCCCCCCCCCACCGCCTCCCCCGCTGCATGTGTGAAGGTGCTGATGAGGATGTGGAGAGATTGGCTGGTCCTGTTTCTGGGAACTTTATTTTTTTTTTTCAAACTGTTTACATTCCCAACACCTATTTTACATCATCATCTTTGCTTTTTTTATTTCTCGCCTCTGCTTTGCCTCTTTTTTTCCCTTTTGCTAATGCATTTTTTCCCCTTCAACACTATTTTTCATTACACACTGCCACATTCTTATCAATGCTTTAACCACAGATTTTTTCCTTTTTTTTCTTCCATTCATTTTTTTGTTGTTTTTGTTGCATTTCTTTTTCTCTTTACACCCAGTGTCCTTCTTTCCCTTTCTCCCCACGTTACCTTCATTTCCCCTTTTTCCTTCTACATAGCTGATGCCGTTCAGGTGAGAGTCCACTCCATCACTTTAGTCCACATCAGACCCTCAGCATCTGTGCGACCCCCCCCCCCCCCTCTCTTCCTCTTTAACACCCTTCAGTACAAATTCTTGCCACCCCCAGTAGGCTGATTAAATGAACAGAGGTGTCAATTTGTGAGCACAGATTCTCTCTTTATTGGTAATTGCCAATGTGAAGCATGTAACTGCAAAACCATGGAATGTGCTGTGCATTGCTGTGTCTATTTTTCCTAAAACCTGGGGTGTTGCATCAGACCCACTCTGCCTCATGCCTCAGCCATGAGTCATAGCTGTCATTCAGTCAAACACAGGTTTCCTCTATTTAAAAAAAATGGTGGCTGCATGGTTTAACTCATTCAGGACTGGAGAAAAAAAAAAGAAATATTGAAAGAATTTGTTTCTAAATTTGAGTTTTTTGTGTGTTTTACTTTTTAAACTATTTTCTGTGAAAACAAGTTTTTTGTTTTGTTTCATTTATCTGATAACTGTTTAACTTAACTTATAACCTTAATATTGTTTTTTTTTTTTTTGGCTCCATTACTTGTTTAGTGCTGAGTGCTTTTATGTTTTTATCACCCAGAAAGATCTGGAATAATAACATTTGAAATATAAAGAACAATCATACCTCAAGTTCATCTAGTTTGAGACATGGGCAGAGAGAAGGTCAAGCCGCCGCATTATGACATCTGTTAGAACTGATTTCATAATGCAGTAGGATTGTTGTTCTTCAGAAAATAGCAGGCAGACACAGCAAGACCGTCATTACTTTTCTTCTAGGCATAAAAAGGATGCTATTTCAGGTAATTCAGTGAGCCAGATGCACCTGTTGGTCGGCAGGGAAATACATCATCTGGGAGGCTGTTTGTGTGTCTGCGTGTGCGCTTTGATTCTTTTAAAGATGTGGACTATAAAACATGCTGATTTTTGTGAGACAGAGGAAGTATAAAACTGTATTTTTTTATGTGGTGGTGAGCATACTGATGTTTTCTCTCTCCACTCTTTTTTTTTCTCATTCTGCCTTGTTTTTCCCTCATCCCATACCTCCACCTTTACTCCCAACCTCTGCATCCTCCTGTGCTGTCTTTCATTGGTCATCGGGGTCTGAAAACCCTCGGACCCCTACCCTGTCATCACAGTAGAGCTCGTGGACCAGCAGAGGGTGCTCAGAACAGGCTGCTTGGTGAGCGGCGTTCACACTCCACCCATCCGGCGTAACAGCAAGCTGGCCAGCCTTGGGCGAATCTTCAAGCCCTGGAAGTGGAGGAAAAAGAAAAATGAGAAACTCAAGCAGAGTTCGACAGGTACAGTGTTTGGTCTTATACCGGGGAAAGGGTTTACGGTTCCAAATCAGCATTCATATTCAGGAGGCTTCATTTCTCCTCATGTCTTCTAATGAATTAGGCTTGGGAGATTTTAGGTGAAGCAGTGTGTTTTTTGTCAGAGAGTGGTCCCCTTGTTTTTTCAGGCTACAGAACAGTTTGATGTGAGAAAACATTTACAAGGCTGAAGTGGGTGTCTTATTTATTTATTGAAGCCATCAGTTTTTCTTAACTTCTTAGGGTAAAGTTTATCTTCATCCTCTGTAAATATATCTGCAGATGCTTTAAGCTTTATTTGTACTCTATATTTCACATAGGAGCCATTTGAAATGTGATATAGATTTTAACTTAACCCTCTGATGCTTGAGTTGATTTGCAGCTATAAGAAATCACTTATCTTTGCTTTCATGTAGATGCTAAATTAAGGTAATTGTGGAGCAGAAGTGGTTTGATGCATATTTGATACGATATGCATCAAAGGATAAACCTGTAAGTGTCAAAGTGGAAGAAACTTTTGAAACAGGCTTTATTCAGCCTCATCTGACTTTTAAGGTGAGACAGATGGAAAAAAAGAGAAAGAAATCAGAACCACTGTTGCAAGGGATAACATGTACCTGTCACAAATCTGGCAACTAAATATAATACAGGAAATGACAAAAAAGGAGAAAGTACTTTTTTTTGTTTTAGCTTTGAACATTACATTTAACAAAATTTTAAGGTATAAATAAAAAAGTAAGATGCAATCAGTAGATCTGTAAAATGTATCGCATGCAATGCAGTACAGTTTCCTTTTTTCATTTCAAATGGTTTCATTTGAGAGCAAAATGATAAAGTGATAAAGTAATATGATAAAGTAATATTAACTGATGTGTAACTAGAACAACTTGGCAAAAACATGAAATCCTGAATTTAATGTCTACATCAGCTCTGCTTCAGAGATTACATTGTAGTTAAAAATGTCCTGTTGAGATAAATGTGGAACTTTGTGCTAGGAAAGGACTTCTGTGTTGTTCTGTCCTTGCTATGACAACATTAGTATGGGTTGGTGGGAAGCAACATTAAGGCTGCTGAACACAGGACTTTCTACGTGTGATGCTCTATTAAAGAGCCCCACTGAACCAAGGTGACTTACAGAGGGAAAGTCATTTAGTGGAACATTAATTGCATCATCGCTCTTTTGTAAATTCTCCTTCAAGGGGGCTGCGTTCTAATAGGTTGAACTGTTCTCACATAAACATCTCGTAGCCTCTACGCGGAAGTTCATTTTCTAATGGGGAATTACTTAGGAATCAATCAAGCAAGATATTTCTTTATAAGTCTTATCTTTTGACATGATCCAACCCTCTTTTTCTCCACTCTAAGATGTAGCATTGTCCAGCGGTCTCCTGTGCCATGACCCCAACTCTCCCACACAAGGCTGCTGCTCCGATGATTCCGTTTTGCTTGGAGGATTCCGGGGATCTTTGAATGCAAACCTTACTGTCAGCAGTGTTGAATACCTTGGTCCTGAGGAGGACCCCCCCCATTCTGGTAGGACAGTGCAGTGGACTGTCACCTCACAGATGTATGTTTTTATTTTTCATCAAATAAAGCTGTGTATAGTTCTTGATATTCCTGTTGCCTTTGCTGAAGGAATTGGGATGGTAAATCTTGATGACAGTTTCTCTTAATTATAGCAAAAGAAAAACTTCTTAATCTGAAACTGAAACGTGAGAGATTGTCTGTGAACCTTTACCTTTTTACACATGTGTACTCTGCAGTCACGAAGGCTGGACTCACATCTCATTGTTTAATCATGAAACAAAAAATTAACCTTAAAAATAATTTGGTTTTTTTTTTCAATGAAGTTCTCCAAAAAACAACATTTTATTTCAACTTCTAAAATAAGAAATAGTTGGAGGATTAAGAATTGTTAGGATCAGAATGTATTGTTAGTCTTATTTTCAGCAACTGTGAATTATTTTACTATCTGATGCCTTCTTTGACATTGAATTAGTGCTGAAAGACTACTTAAATGCACTTGATCCAACTCCATTACAAAAAACAGGATAAAAAAAACTCAGTATTACTGTATTTAAATAAAATATCTTGAACTGTTTTAGGTTACATTTATGAAGAAAAAATCCTTTCCTTTTTTCCCTTAAAATCTTGCAAAAATAAAGATTGATGTGACATCTAAAAGGTTTGTGATAATCACAGGTTTGTGGCATATTTTCAACAAATACCACTAGAGGGCAGCAAAGACAAACAAATCTGATTTTTCAGGCTGTTTTTAAGAGAGATGTGAAATATTTTTATTTTACTCATTAAATAAATTTACTGTAATATTTTACCCCTTCTGACTTAAATTATTTAAATATTATCCATAGTTAATAAATACAGATTGAACTGTAAGTAATTTCAGCTGTAATATTGTATTTGCAAACATTACAAGATGTTAACATTCCAAATATGCTTTATTTATCCTTCAGTAGCTGGCCCTCTTCAGAACTGTGAAAAGGTCGAGGAAGACGCAGCGTTACAGGATGAAGGAGGGGAAGAGGAGGGGCTTTCGTCTGGAGATCTACCTGAAGGGCTTCAGGACACAAGGGGACAGGTGGAGAAGAGACCAGAGGACGAGGTTCCTCCCGGAACTTCTCCACCACAAGTACCGCCAAAACATTTACCCCAGTTGAGTTCTGGGGATGGTGAGTCTCTTTTGTCCACATGTGTGTAAACTGCTCTGCTTCCTCTGCATGTCCTTTAAATTTATACTCATAATAAACCACTTTGACAGTAGATTACATCTTTTTACCATCATTTTGCTCAGTTATTTGACATTTAAATTTTTAAATGTCAAATAAATGACCAAACTAATTCAAAACAAAGGTAAAATTACTACAAACCCATTATTTATTAGGATTATTAGAATTTTTCTTCATAGCCTGAGAGCCACAGTAGAGGCATAATGTGGCTCCAGAGCCTCAGGTTCTAAAGGGTCCATGTCATGCTTTTTCTTAAGCCTTTTGAAGTAAACTACATCCATTCATATAATAATATAGTACCTTTGGGCATACTAAAGAACATTTTTTTTAATGAAACAAGTTACCTTCACGGCTTATTTTGCTACCCAGAATCAAGACGTGTTGATATCTGAGGCTCCGCGTGGGTGCCGCCCATTTCATGACGTCATCCCCTCTACAGCGTGTCAGCGTGTCAGCCACGAAAACAAACATCAGAACTATTGCAAAGATGGATGTGAATATTGTTCATATAAGAAAATAAAGATATAAATAATAATAAAAGTATTTAGCCAATCCTCACCAGCTCCGTGGAGAAATGTGTGTGTTAGCCTGGGGGCTGTTCTTCACTTTTTTACGTCACATTGTGAGAACACGCTCGTTTTCATGGATTGGAAGGGGCTGGTGCTCTGAGTGCAGGTTTTTAGAGGAATACTCAGAAATGCAGGAATGGATCAAAATACCGCTTTGGGGATTCTTTTCGTGAGGAATGAACATTATGCACTTAAAAGCTCAACATTTCTTCTCTACGAACAGCAATAAAGTAATGTGGTCAGTCACAGATCCAGACCATCATCTTCTCACCCCCCCTGTCAGATTCAGGGCCTGCGTCACTCCCCGCTCACCTGCCAAACTCCTACCTCCCCAAGGAACTTCCACCAAGGGCCCCGGAAAGCCTGTCTTCAATGACCCTGCCATTACGGAGGCCCCTGGCCAACACATCAGGGTCCCCCCATCTTGGCAGTTTGATTCTCCCTCCCATGCCCCCCAGCTGTATCATGGAGGAGCTGCAGAGGGCGTTCGCTTCAAAGAACCGACAGGAAAGGTAAGTCGTCACAGCTGTTTGGAACCACATTTCCTTTAAGCTGCATTAGCGCTTTATAATAACAGACGTTACCCACTCAAAGCCGCTCAGCAAAGGGATCCATTAGTGACAAATTTAGACCCATCTTGCCTCATCTATGACCTCTTTAGAGTTTAAATCTGCTTTAGAGATGTAGGGTTTCAGATGTAGGGTTTCAGATGTAGCTTCCTCTTTTTATCTCTTGTTAAAAACTCACAAAACAGAGCAAGTTATGATTGCATTATGCTACTCAGAGAGGTTTTCAGTGAAGATTTGTACCTTAAACTGGACTAGTCGAGTTTTAAACTGGACTAGTTGAGTTTTAAACTGGACTAGTTGAGTTTTAAACTGTCCACATCCTTAAATCTTTTTCTTCCATCCAGTTACTTTCTAAAAACTTACTGGATGCCTTCAAAATAACTGACACTTTTTTCATTTTTACGCAGACAAACGCCTCCAAATCTCAATTCCTATATTAAAATTTGCTGCAAAAATATGAAGTGTTATCGAAGCCAACTGTTCCTGGCTTTCTTGACAATCCGCTAATATTATTCCACCATTTGTCCTCCCGTCTGCGCCCCCTCAGTGTCCATGAAGGGTGTGAGCAGAGCTCCCCCCCGCGGCTGTGGTGCTCTGATGGCCGGCTGTCCCGCTCCTGCAGCTCAGAAAACCAGCACACGTCTTCTGTGGGGGGCAGCTGCGTAGGAGGTGGAGGGTCCGACTGGCCCAAGAAGGAGGCGGAGGAGAACAAGGAGAACGTACGGCTGGACCAGTGCTTCTCCAACACCTCAGGCCTCCCCTTTGACCTGGACGGCTGGAACGAGTCCGTCATCTCTGGTGGGTTGTTCAACTTAAAAGTTTGTTGATTACGGCGATACAGGCTCTTTCTAAAGAAATTAGAATATCATAGAAAAGTGTATTATTTTCCATAATGGTTCTGGGGTATGTGCTGGTAAGGTGTATATATATATATATATGTATCTGATTAGAATTTATGAACCAGATAATGATAATTCATGTAAAGAAAGTGGTAAGGTAGAACAGGGGTGGGATTTTATAAATTCGCTTCCTTCTTCTCCCTTTAATGCAATCCCTGATTTCATGACTAATTATCCTAAGTTTGATATACGTGTTTGTGTGAATGTATTGTTTTGTGCATTTTTCTTGCTTTGGTTGCTTGAAATAAACAATTTTCAAATCCAAATAATTCCATGTAAACAATTTGAATTTTCATAGAGTATAGATTCAGGGCCCACTGTTTAATTGACTTCAAGCATTTATTATTTGGTTATTTTTACCTAAGTTGGTGTTCCTGCTCATAAAAAGTTCAGAAAACATCACCAACGAATCTTCTGCTAAACTACACAGGCTCCTCAGATGTCATTAAATTGGTTCAATATGGGGAAGACTGCAGTCTTGACAACTAGCCAGAGGACCATCATTGATCCCCTCCATAGTTTGGCTGAGCCACAAAAGTTTATAGCTAAGGAGGCTGGCTGTTCACAGAGCGCGGTGTCCAAGCAGATCATCAGAAAGTCTGAAGGAAGTGCAACTTGTGGCAGGAGAAGACGAACCAGCAAAAGAGACGACCAAGAGCTTCAGCGGATTATCAAAAGGACAAGATTCAAGAACCTGAGACATCTAGAAAGAGTGGAATGAGGTGGAGGAACAGCTTCAAAAACCACCACATTCAGGAGATTGGCTACAACTGTCAGGTTCCTTGAGTCAAGAACCATCTGAGCCTGAGCCTGGTTTCTTCTTTTTTTTTTTTCCTGGAATCTGATTTTTTTGAGGAGCTTTTCCTTACTGAGAAGGGGGGGTCTAAGGGTAGGGATGCCTAGTTTAGTCTGTTTAGTTTAATTTTGCAATCAGCTATTGTAGCTTATAACTGATTTAGTCTTTTGTACAATTACTGGTGTAAAGCCCGTTGAGACAACTGTGTTGTAATATTTGGGTATTTTAAAAAAACTGAATTGAATTGAAATTGGGCCAACGGAGGAAATGTCTCAACTGGACCAAGGAGAAGAAGGACTGGACTGTTGGCCAGTGGTCCAAGGTCCTGTTTTCTGTTGAAAGCAAAGTGTGCCTTTTGGGAATCAAGGTCCAGTGGTTTGGAGGAAGATTGGTGAGGAGCAGACCCCAAGCTGATGTAGGTCTAGAGTCAAATCTCCAGTGTCAGTCATGGTGTAAGGTTCAATGTCCCGCGCTGGTGTGCTTTCTTAAATCTAAAAGCACCGCAACCGTCTAGCAGAATGTTCTAGAGGATTTCGTGATTCCTTCTGCTGAGGATCTGGATGGAGATGCAGATTTCATCATCCAGCAGGACCTGACCCCAAAAAGAAGTATTGAACATATGGACAATTCCTTTTGAAAGTACTTTATTTTGGTGGATTTTATGTAAGTATAATCTGTCTTTATCATACTGCAGAAACTGAGATGCAATGGTGATTTCTCCACAGTATTCTAACTTGTTGAAATTCTGTTTTTTTTTGTGGATTTTGTGACCTGGCACCACAATTAATGTAAAAATAAATAAATACTTGAAATCAATTACACAGTGGGTCCTGAATCTATATCCTATGAAAATGTATTTCTTTGAAAAGAATTATGGGATGAATAGACTTTTTCATAATATTCTTTTTTTTTTTTTTTTTGATAGTTTCAACTTTTTTTTGTTGATTTTCTCTGCCTTATTAATGGTCAGCAACCATTATGTTGTAGACAGAAAAACAAGTTGGTATCCGATGAGAAGCCTTAACTAAAGATAAAACGGTCATTGTTCTTGCATTATAAACAAACCTGGCTTAATTACACATTGTTGCATTCTCAGGCTTTAATTTCACAGAGTTATTATGTATGCATAAAGCTGTTTGTGGTGTAAACACAGGATACCAAACCTCATATATATATGTATATATATACAGGAAGGTAGATCACGGGGTGGGAAGGGGAAGCTGCACCACACAGTGTGATGAAGATTTTACCAGCAGGAATGTAAACTCTGATCACGCCACAGTGAATCACAAGCTAAATTCAAACACTTTTCCTGGAAATCGCCTGTTCGTGGCCTCAAGTTCATTATTATTTGAGTCATCCTCTGACAACAAGCAAAATGAAATATTAGTTTGGGTATTAAAACATTTAATGCCTGTTAGTCATAGGCAGTGCTTTGTTTTCTTGATGCTTTTTTTTTTTTTTTTTTTTTTTTTTTTTTAAAGAAGAGAGCAGTGGCGCCTCAAGGAGCTTTTCTCTCTCAACACTCACTGTGTGCCATTGTGTCTGAAAATGTCAAATGCACATAGGGGATGAAGCGGCTTGGAGCTGGGTGTTGCTTTTAAATGTTCTGTGTGGGATCTTTTATATTTTTATAAAATGTATGCATGTATCTTGCATGGGGTGCAAGATGCTCCTTTAGAGCTGAACGCAGTATTGTGGTCGAAATTATGATAAATGTGCTGCCCACAAATGTGGACCGGAGGTTCTAGGAAGTAATGGTCTTTAAATTGCCATAAATCAATTGATTAATTTACAAAAAAAATGTTGTAATAAGACGTGGAGTTTAAATTGTTTCTAAATTGGATTCAGTTTGCTATGGTTATTATCATTCATTAGGATGTTGCATTATATGTTTATTAAGGCCTTCTGGGGTTTATATTTAACTATTTTGCTTTGTGGTTCCAGGCACACTTCCTCGCAGGCTAAGGAAGGAGCTGCTGGCTGTCAAACTACGAAACCGACCCAGCAAACAGGAGCTGGAGGACAGGAACATCTTCCCAGCGAGGAGCGATCAGGAACGGCAGGAGATACGACAGCAGATTGAAATGAAACTTGCAAAGTAAGTCATGAAATCTTTAGTGTCTGGTTGGAAAAACTGCAGAAAAACTTCCTTTACCTGCTTCATATCCTCAAACTGGACATGTATTTCCTCTGCAGTCCATCAAATGGATTCTCAGTGTGGAGATTCCACCTGTATGAGCAAATATTAATATGAAGACATGGCAGTTTGGCGTCTTTAATATGATCCAGGTGATATTAACATAATAGCATCCTAAATCGCCTTTGTCAAGCTCCTAGAAGCACCTTTGTGTGCAATTTGAAAGTTGCATTGACTCTAATTCCTTTAGTTGGAAGAAAACTTCCCCAAATATTCTTTAGGAGCTGATTTTCAAGTACTTTGGTTCTCAGAACTGGATAGTGTTTTATTTTTCATGGTAGAACTTCTGTGTATACCTCAGCCACAAAACACATAAGGGGAAGAGCTGCAATCAGAAACAAAAACACTGGATCCAAGTGTTTTTTCTGATTATTTTATGACTCGATGCTTCGTTGATTTTATAAAAAGAAATCATGCCAAGAGTGGAAATAAAGGGTCGTACTGAAGAAACGCGTGCAGATTTAGCAGCCTCTCAAATTTTTCAAGTGACTACCGGTAATAGTTTGTCTTTTTGATGCAATAAGGGCAGACAAGCACAACCTTCTTGGAAATGTTTTTGCACAAATCTGCACAGTGGATGTTTATGTTTTGGCCCCACATTGAGGACATCTGCAGAGGTAATTTTGTAAACGTAACTGAGGCGCGAATGTCCACAGACTGACAGGAAGCTTGAATGTGTCACGAGACATCTATCGAAGTAGGGTGCAGCTCAATGTTGCGTAACCTGCTGTGCAAACATTTCTTTGCAGCCAAACTTCATTTGCCAAGAACTTTTCCCAAAAAAAAAAAAAAAAAAAACTGTCAAGTGTCTGCAAAAAAAAAGCAGGCTTTGTTTTGAAATTTATTGGAGGAAAGCCTTAACTGTTATGTGTAATCAGGTTTGGAAGCAAACAAGAGGGTGAGGTGTGTCTGCAGATCATGTAAAAACCCATAGAATGGAGTCCAGAAGACAAAGCACAGCGTGTTATGTAAAGATAAAAAAAAACATTGAGTTCAGATGATGTTTTTTTACAGCTGTATACATTTCATCTACCTGCACAGAATCATCCAATGATCTAAGGAGGCCAAGGTTTTTCAAGGGCACTAACCATCTCAGTGATGTGAATCACATTTAAGGGAGATACTCTTTGCTAATTATGAATATATATATATATATATATATATATATATATATATATATATATATATATATATATATATTGACATATATTGTCTAAGATGTTAAGTATGACACAATAAAATACAGTTTGGCAGGTCGTCAGCAATTTAAGTTACATTTTTTCATAAAAAATAAATTCTGTGGAATGTACCACAAACCAAGTGAATCACATAACACATTTCTGATGTGTTTCTATTACACTGATGTCACAACAGTTTCCTATGGGTTGAAATAAAATGTCAATATTTTTTCAATAAATCAGACAGCATTTAAGCCAAAAAAAAGACATTAGTAGAGCATGTTTATTGTGATTTTACGATAATAGGGAAACAATTTAAGTCTAAATACTGCGCCACGACTAACTAACTAAGCTATTAGAGCCATCATGACCTATGATGGGTAATAATACCACATCGAATCTCTGTTCTGTCAAAGATAGATGACCGTTCTATCTTTACAGGCTGCAGACCTGGCACAGTGCTGCAGCCGTTTCTAATCTTAGCTCCGGAATCTGTTCAATATTGCATCTCCTGCTGCACTCCTGCCTCTCCACAAATGCGGGGGAGGCTTCTCAGCAGAAATAATAGAGGAGTTGGTGGACAAGGAGACCCCACTACTGTACTTGGAAGCAGAAATAAGCTGGGAAGAACCTGTTCTGAGCATTTGGCAGCTGAAGTGATGGAATGAAAGCTGCCCACATGCTGGATTTTCATTCCTCCTTCGCATTAGGCGGTTTGAAAAAGGTCTAATTCAGAGTTTCCCCTCTCAGAAGGAATCCCTTAAGGCAGTGGGTGTTTTCTGTGAGTCATTATGGTGTTCTTGGGGTACTTTTTAAAAAATCTTTTTGCAGAAGTCATTGTTTAATAAAAAAAATTTAAAAAGTGGATTCCGCTTTCAAAACCATAAATGTTAATTTTTTATGCTATTTATGTGACACAACTAGAAAAGCTTCCCCTTTTTTCCCATAACTATAATTCGAGTTGTCAAGAAAAAATAAAAAGGTTTCTAAAAATAGCTTCAATTGTGATATTCGACACGTACAGCTCTGTGTGTAGTCGTGAAATCCCATTCCTTTGTGTTACTAGGGAGAATATTCCATCAAGACTCCACCGTCTTCTAGACACCAACTGCTGTTGCCTAGCAACCTAGCCACCAGGTCAAAATTGTAGTGAATGCTTATATTTACTAAAGCTTTGACTAAACCGTAAATGCAGCATCATAAAGTGAAAGAAAAAGCTTCTTTCTGAGCTTAAAAGCATGAAAAGAGAAGAAACCATCCCTTTGACTTGATTATATTTAAAGTGTCTTTAAAAACACGTTTTTCATTGTATTCTGCTCCGATGAAAGGTGGGGATTTCGCTCAGAGTAGAAAGAATGATAACATCTAGCAAAAATTTCTGCTTTGATGGTGTTTTTCCTTTTATTAACTGCGAATTTGCAATCCCCGTTGTGCTCTTGGTTCTGTTTATTTGTTCTACAAGACCTTTTTGATGCTGGTGTTTCTTTTTCTCAATCGCTCTTCTTGGAAGAGAACTCAGGGAGTCAAGCTGTTGAATTATTTCTTCTACTATTTCTGGCCGTCTATTCATGCGTGCTAATTAACAGTTACACAATGAAAAAAGAGATATTCTGCAGAATGAAAATCTCCTAAATTAAAGCGGTCTCTGTGATAGTTAGATAAACCTAAGTCTGTTTTTATTAAATAAAAATATATATTATTGTTGTATTATTCTTTTATGTAACTTGATTTTCATAGATTTTTTGGGTGGGCGTGTTGATGTCAGTACCTATGACCTATCTTTTATCTTTCAAACAGAAACTAAAAAGTGTGGTGGGTCTGTGGGAGAAAGGACATAAGGGTCCCTGCTGTGTGGAGGCATTCAGCCTTTTATGTAGGTTTCACCTGTGAAGGTGAACCTTGGTTCTGCCCTTTATGCTGGCTCTCTTTGAGTACCGAAATCCATACGACACAGGAGAAACAGGAAAATGCAACATTTTTTCTCAATGAGTACATTTGTAATTTTTCTATTTTTATAAGCAATCTGATTTATAACAGAGTATAAGAGCCACAATAAAGTTGTGTGTGTGTTTTTTTATTTTTTTCAAAAATGAAGTTATCATTTCATGAAAATAAAGTTACAGAAAAAAGTAAAAAAAACATCCAGCGAGATTCTTGAGCAGTGCACATCCTACAAAATGCATGTCCGAAGTCTGGCCCGCTGGCCGACAGTCTCCTGCCATACAATCAATAATATGTGGCCCATAGCACTAAGAGTGGTTTGTACTATTTTCAAATTGGGATTGGCTATATTATGTAATAAGACATTGCCAACTTGGAAGAACAACCTTTGCCTACTTGACCTTCAGAGCCTTAAGGGCCAAGCGAGAGAGGAAATGATTTATTTGTTAGTGTGATCAAAACCACAATGGTTTGTGCTTCCTGTTCACATGATGTAAATTTAGAGGTTTACGTAATTGTGAACAATATGAAACATAACTCAGATTTAGTGTTGACACACAAAATAATTGCCAGATATGTTTTAAATTTATTTTTTGGTGGAACCGTGGTGCAGAGGTAGAGCGGTTGACATCTTATCGGAAAATGGCAGGTTCAAATCCCGCCTTGCCCGCCCGTGTGTTGAGGTGTCCTTAGGAAAGACACGTAGCCCCACATTGCTCCTGGTGGTCCTAGGTTGGTGCCAGTGTTTGGCAGCAGAGCAGCCATCAGTATGTGAATGTGTGTGTTATTGGTGAATGACACAGTGACTGTAAAGCACTTTCAAGGGCCTTCAATAAAATGTAATAAAGCGCTATGAAAGCATTTACCACTTCTTTCTGGTCTTTAAATCAGAAATTCACCATTTTTTAGGTTGAAATGTATGTAGATGGATTTATGTTTTGTCTAAAAAATGAGAGTATCCTATTGCAATAAAACTGCCATTAGTTTATTTACATTTAATGTTATAGTGAGGGTTCTCTCTCACACAGTTTCACTCACTACATTTGACCATCTTTGCAAAAAGTTTGGACACCCGTGTTCTAAAACATAGATTAAACAGTTATGTTCAAATGTCTTTGTTGAAAGATTTTAAAAGCTAGATGTAAAGGTTTATTTCGGAAAAGCACAACTTTTTCCTTGTAAAATGCATTTTCTGATGTATAATTAGACCACTTTTTACTTATAATTGTACGGCTGCATTCTTGTAATATTTTGACTTTTTCTTCTCTCATATTTATGTTTCTTTTATGGTAGAAAAGAAACATCAAATGAAACTGCAGTACAGTTTTGTGTCAGTAGTAGAGTATTCACGACATCAAGGTCGGGGTTTCCTTCAGTGGCTGTGAGGCTCCGCCCCCAGCAAATTATGCAGTCAGTTACCAGGGAGACTCGGGGAGTCCCGCCCCGCCCGCCCATCACGACCCGCTTGAAAAGCGCCTGCAGCGGATAGTGGAGAGCAAACCCGCTCGTTTCCCCGCTCCTGCAGCCGACATGCCGCTCGGTGACCGGGAGGAGTAACTCAGCGGACGATTCTCGTTTGGGAGAATTATTTTAGCGCTTTCGCTTGATTGTTCCAGATGTGGGGAGCGCCTCCGCACAAGCATCACAGCCGCGGTTTGGATGCGAGATGGAAACATAGGGGATTCCTCTCGAGAACGCGCATAGTGCAGAAACTCCAGCCGGTCTAACGGAGGACAGGGCGGGGAAAGTTTGAGCGAAAATGGTTCAAAACGTAGTTTTGGTGTTTTTCCGCAGGAGACTGAGCCAGAGACCAAATGTAGAGGAGCTGGAGAGCCGGAATATACTGAAACGTGAGTGCTGATGGCTACATCTGGACATCCTAGGAGTTATTTTTATTTATAGGATTTATTTACTATCCACTGGCTTTTCTAAATTTCTTTCCATGTTTGTTTTCTTTTTTCAGAGAGAAATGATCAGACAGAACAAGAAGAAAGAAGAGAGATCAAACAGCGGCTAAACAGAAAGGTAAACAGCACTGACATTACTGTGGGACCCATCAGGACCAATTCAAGCTTTAACGCCGTCGTTTCCTCACCTTTCCCAGCTGAACCAGCGGCCGACCGTAGATGAACTCAGAGACAGAAAGATTCTGATTCGATTCAGTGATTATGTGGAGGTGGCCAAAGCTCAGGACTACGACAGGAGGGCAGACAAGCCCTGGACTCGCCTGTCAGCCGCAGACAAGGTGTGTATGGATGCCCATGGATCTAATGACCATCCAGGCCTGACAAGTTCAGTTCAGACCAAAAATGAGCGTTTTCTTCCGTCTATCAAGCTGTTCAGCTATTTAGCGTGAAGATGTCTTCTTTCTCTCCTCCTGCTGTCACATTGATCAGAGGCAGCAGCTCAGAATTGAACAGTTTTGTTTGTTTTTTTCTCAACAGGCTGCAATCCGAAAAGAGCTGAATGAGTTTAAAAGCACCGAGATGGAAGTGCACGCCTCAAGCAAACACCTAACAAGGTTTGTATTCTGCAGTAGCGTGTGCAGCATGCTCTGTCTATTCTGGGATGCGCTGGTCTATATTTAGCTCCCCCTGCTGATAGAAAAGGCTGTAGTAAGCTAAATATAGATGGGAGCGCTTCTCAACTGGGAGGGGGAGGCGGTCCCCTGAAGATCTCCTACTATCAGGGACAGCTAGAGAAATGTCGCAGCGTCCTCAGCTGATGTACCGGTGACCCAGAAGGAGAGCTGGACAGTGTTTGCCTGCTCAGCAGCGCTGACGGTTGAAGCTAGTGCAGCATCTTTGTGATGACAAAGGCGCCTTACGCTCGCTCTTTCTGCACAGGTTTCACCGGCCATGAAAGTGGAGTTTCTTCTGTGAAGAAATGGGAAACCAATACATTCTCTGAAGCTGCTAGACGCCCCTGAATGGGGAGCGTTGGAGGCTCCTGGAGCTTTCTCGTCTTCAGCGCCTCATCAATTTTCTTCCAGCACTCTCATATCATCAATATGAAGGAATGCCTGCGGGAGAAGCGGCGGCGGTGATGTTGGCAGCAGAGCGGCGGCACAGACTTTGGCTGAGACTCTTGACTCTCAGGACAAGAGCGGAGCAGAAAAAGAAAAAACAATCTCATCGTTCTTGTGTTGTTGTTTTTTTTGTACTAATACATGGACTTCTTTGAGGAAGCCGTTTGGATCCGGGTCGTGGGGAAGAAGGCGTGCATGTGACCAGCTTCACTTTTCTAAATGTGTCACGGGGACTGAGCAGGCCGCTGTTGGAGACGCATTTGATATGAACTGTATGTACAGTGTGTCCATCAATGTCTTCAATGAAAAGAAAACATACCTTTGTAAGCACTTCTTGTCTTCAAAATACATCTTTTGTAAGAATTGACCTTTGTTGTGTTTTTGAACATATTTATTTGAAAAAATTAAAGCCAGTTTGCCATATTATTTAAAACACACATTTAAGAACTCGAACGCTTAGTTTGCAATTCTCACCAGTTAATCGAAATAAATTATTTAAGAATAAATATTAAAATGACTTTTTAGGAATCTATAAGCACAAGCACAAAAGTTTCTAACATTGCAACAAAGAAGAAAACTCGTTGAACTTTGACAACATCGACATAGATGAGAAAAGCACAACAGCTGAGGGGAATGTAAACACAGAACCTGGACCATAAGGTGCAGCACAAAATACATAAACATCACAGCTGAATTAAACAGGCCGATGTACGTCACACATTGACAAAAAAAACCTGGCTGATGGCGCAGCAGCCTTCAAACCGGACTCCATCACTGGAAAAACAAGGCATGCAGTCCTCTTTTAACACTCTGGATCTCCCCCTCCAGCTATAATAAAAAAAGGGAGACGTTCAAATCCACATCAAACAAATGGCGTCCTAATCCCAGCAGCACAGTTATGAACAGGCTCAGAAGCATCTCTAAGCAGCAAAAAAAAGAGGAAAAAAAGAACATATACTCACCATCTCATTGAGGAGCCTGTCCTGAACAGACTTCATGTCTTTTTTTATCAGACACATCTGAAAGCAGAGCGACAGGATGCAGCGTGAGACAGAACGTAGGAGGCAGAGGAAATGAAGACGGATGGAAAACAAAACAAACTGAATTGTAAATGTGTAAATGTCCAGATATCTGAACTGAATGATAATAATAATAATAATAATAATGAATAAAAATAACCCTTGGATTTGCACAACTAGTCCGTTCACTTCAAAAGACAGACAGACAGACAGACAGACAGACAGACAGACAGACAGACAGAGGGATGCGTTCAGGGTCCAGACCTCTGATGTGAATATTTCAGCCTCGTACTTCAGGCTGGGAGACGTGTTCATCTGGAGGACTCTCCTCAGGGTTTCATTTCTGAAGGGAGAAGAGGAAGTCGCAGTAAACCGAGGAGGAGCTAAGGTGCATTAGAGCAAAACAAAAACTGTGGAGGACGAGGAAAACAGATGGAAAAAGGAACATTTGATACCACTTTTTTTTAAAGTAAAAATGTACAACTTGTTATGACTTAAATTCGGATTCTTTTTTTTCTAAATATTTAACATGTAGTTGATCATTTTTAATTTCCTGCTTCTTGTAACCTTTGTTAATTATTAGGTTGACTGCTTTTTGAATACTTGTGTATTTCCGTTTTCTGGCTCTTCTCTTGATGCTAAGTCATTCACAAGTCAGCTGTGTGTGGCTGAATGAGAAAAAAACACACAAATTGCCAATAAAAAGGATCCTTAACTAATTTAGTGATAGGGATACATCTTTTACAGAGACCAGAAAACTTCAGCGAGCTGAGAGAGCATAAGACGTCAGCTGTCCGTAACCAGAATATCAGACGCCGATGATTGACAGAACGAGTACGGTACACGCCACAAAAAAGACAAGATGCTCGCTGTATGAATACACAAAAGCAGACGGCTAAAATGAAGATACCAGGGAAGAATTCCATGAATTGTTGGACACTGTGACCAGTAAAGCCAATAATTCACCTGTGAAGCATTACTTCTGAGAATCTAGAATGCAATAGCGTAATATAAAGAACGTGGTGCAATCCCAGTTAGAGAATATAGGCGACTCATGTTCGTTTTTGTGGGGTTTTTTTAATGATACACCAATTAAAAATAACCCTGGGTGGATCATTTTATATACGCTAAGTATAGAGATGAGGAGGCATGTGACGCATATGGTTCAATTACGGGGCTTATATTTTATTCTGGTGCTGGCTGGATAACAGTCAGTACATACTGGCAAATCATCATAAGCTGGATAAAACGGCATGAAAAAAGTAGAACAGACGTGATTTTCATAAAAAAAAAAAAAAACACATTTTGTATTTAGTTTATCATGTTTTTATGGAGGAAACAGAAACAGATTTTAAAATCAATTCCCGCCATTCAAACAGCTCTAAACTCACCTCCTGACTTCTTGCTTCTGGTATTTCTTAAAGGTTCCTGTCTGTTTTCTCCAAAAGATCTGCCAAGGACAGCAAACAAAAACAATATTTCCAACATTTTGCATTTCCTTTGGTGCATTGTGTGTCGGTGAACGAGTGTGACCCACAGCCAGGTCTGTCTCCATGTTGGTCAGCATGTTCTCCTCCTCCTCCATGCTGTGGATCTCCTCCAGGAGAACCTTCTGAACATGTTCAAGTCTTTGAGTTCTGTGCACAGAATAAGACGGCACGATGACATCACTGTGGGACACGTCTGTATTTGGTCTTCTTTGGGTTTTTTTTGTATTCATTGGTTAAACGTCTGCTGTGTCACTTACAGTGACACAGCAGACGTTTAACCAATGAATACAAAAAAATGAATACAAAAAAGTGTGATTTGATTGCCTACAACAACAAAAAGACAACAACTCGCCTGTGTTTGTTAAGCTGGACATCGATGGAAGAGATGTGCTGCTTCACAGACTTTGAAGACTCCCTGCCGTAAATTTCCAGAACTTTGCAACGGTTCTTGAAACGAAGCGCACACAGCGAGCATGCAGGATTATATGCCACACGGTGAAACAAATCAGTTGTCTAAAAGTTTACCTGCAACTTGTTTTTCAGCTCAGAGCTCAGATGCTGGTACAGGTTACTCTGGTTTACAGACATGTCTGGACCACCTAAGCTCTCATCCACATCTACGTCTCCATCCGTCGCGTCAGATCCACAGCGAGTGAAGCTCATGTGAGATTCAGAAACTGCCAGGCTCATCTTTTCTGAAGAGGACACTTCAGTGACTGTGGGAAACAAAATAGAACATATTAAGAATTTATGGATCCTTTTTTTTTTTTTTTTTTTAAATAACTACTTTAAGAAGTTTTTCTTCAGGCAATGAACTAATGATGAGTCTCACGTCAAAAAGAAATGAATGAAAATGGTCCATAAATGATGTGCAAACATCAGGAAACAAAACTGTTTCACTAGTGAGCTGTGGAATAATTATAAATGTGAAGAATATCATTCAAAAGCTTTACATTAAGCAAAACTGCAGAAGGGTTATGGCCGACTAAGTGCGGTATTACTTTTTAACGCACACGTAGCTGACGTCCACCAAACGAGTGTTTGCTTCCGCGAGTGCGTATAAAGTAATAACCGTTCGAATGCCATAACCCGCTATACAGGCTACAAACATACATATGGTTTTAGTCCTATTCTGTTTTCTTCGATTTGGATCACTTCTCACAAAAATATAGATGTTAGCGGCCTGCGCCTCTCACGTGACATTAGTCGGCGCGCACTAAGATTGGCTATAAATGCGATCGTCCGATAGGTTGAATAGCATCATTCAAAAGAACTCACCTCTTCCGCTGTTTTTGTCAAATATAAGAAAATGTTTTAAGAACCGCGCAATACACAACATTTAAGAGCGACCGTACTTCTTCTTTCACCGATTTAACTTTACGAACCCAGCGCATACGAGATTCAGCGACCCTGAATGATGTTAATTACTTAAGTGTCCAAAATCAGTTTGGAATTTATCTTATTGTTTAGTGAGACTGATGCTGGACAGTCTCTCAGTCAAGAGCTTGAAGAACTTACATGACTTGAAGAGCTTCCTTGGTTTTATTCGAGGAGAGTGCTGCAGTCTGATCTTGCTTTTCTTTGTTACTTCTTTTCCAAAGCTATTCTTCTGTTCTTCATCAGAATGACTGGAAATCGAGCTGCAACGCTTGCGACTTGGACCTGAAAAATTATAATAATTACATACTTTCTACAATTAAAATAAAATCACAGCTTGTAGATGATCTGTATAAATCTGTATAGCCTCCAAAAACGGCTCTGGTCCCTCTGAATTAACTGTTTCACAATCGTTAAGAAACAATGTTTTTGTTTAAAGTTTTTTTTAAACACTGAAATATGACTTGATCAATTATGCTATTAGGTTAACGGTTATTCATTGAACAGGTTTTTTTAGGGCACCTTCATTTATAGT